>MU224976.1:1234536-1289260 GCA_018584345.1 Thuja plicata | reverse complement strand
CCGTCTTGGGGGCTTCGCCCCCAAACCCCCATTTAATAATTTGGGGTGGAAACTGCACCGATAAAAGTGGGGAAAAATTAACCTTCGAGTCTTATTAGGCTCCATATAGAAGATGATGATGATGAAGGAGAATATCAATAAATTATTAATTCATTAGTTGAACTTAAAACAATGATACTTGAACTGATGTAATGATTTAATTTTAATGTTTTGATTCTTAAATGTTTGACGTTGAACTTGCACTTGAGGTATATGATGGTATGATCATGATTCATGATGCTATGATTACAAGTGTTTTTGTTGTTTAAATGTTTTTATGATACTATGTGACATACCAATCTTAACTCATGCTTCTAGGCTGCATAAATATGTAATGCATGTGATGGATTTATCATTTATGTTCCTTGTTTATGTATGTTAGCTTCTATTTGATGATGTTATAGTGTGTTTAAGTTATATTCAATAAAGGGTGCATGAAATAAGTTTTAAATTGTAAAAATCTCTAAATTTTAAGGGTTTTTTTAATTTGCCGATTCATGGGCGATTCGCGATTCGATTCGGCCTTGCCGATTCCGAGATGATTCCGATTCTCGTTTCTTTGCTTTCATCAATTATGGCGGCCATTTTAAAAGAGTTTCAAGCCCCAAAATACATGTGAAAACTCTGATACAGATCCAAAATACCCCTATTTCACTTGTACGGCCTACCAGATTGGGTGATCTGCTCTAGTAAATTAATACAAGCTGAAACCTCATGAAAAAAACATTCAAAAGGGTCACCTAGGGTTGAGAATGACATGGCAGAAATACCCATTTCCATGACTTCACTACATTAAACACAGCAACCAAAAAGATGAGGTTTGACCCAGCATAGAAAAGTGTACGGCTCAGCCTAGAAACCCCGCAACCAGCTTGAACTCACTCCAAAACCACCAAAAGTATTTTGCAAGCACTCCAAGGGAGAAATACCAAAGCTTGCATTCAAAATACCTTAAAGACCTTCATTTTTGTGTAACCCCAAAACCATGAAAAATAGCAAATCCTGTGTTTCCTATGTGAAAAAACTAGACCAGCCAGGGTGGATTTTCCACCATTAAAACTAGCGAGATTGAAGAGGGTTTTTGTCCTCAACAACTCTTGAAACAACTCTATTCATTCCAACAGCATCTCCTTACGTGTGCAAACTCCAAATGAATGAAATGAAAGCCAAAACCTCCAATTTGTAGAGTAAGGAGGGAAATGAGGCATTTTAAAATTCAAATATTTTATTTTACCTTGAAAAGGCTCACTTTGCATTTAAAAAGAAAAAACTTCAGTTCCCCCCCCCATAGCACTTGGGCGTCCAACTTTGGGGACAAAACATAACACTTTAATATTTAAGCACTAGAGTGAATAATAAAATGTCACTTTATTGCTTTAGTGTAGATATTACAATAATACCAATCACCTTACAGAAAACTTGCCAACACAGCAGAAATTGAAACCAATCACACTGAAACATAACTAAAGCATGAGTAAAGATACCCAATGCCGAAATTAGCACTTACAAAAAATAGCAGTATTCTCCAAACCCTATGGAGAGCAACTTAGAATGCCCAAAACACTACAGCGTGCATTGCCACCAAGAGACCAACTGAACTCCCATACTGCTATCAGAAACCAAGAAACTGAAACCCAAGCTCTCCAAATAAATAGGAATTCCCTGACTACCTTTGAATAGCCTATGGAAACCCAGGAATAGGCTAACAGACAAAAAAATTGCTAGATTCAAGGAGACATCACAAAAAGCACCAAGAAGGGGGGAAGAAGGACCCATCAACATCAAGCCCCTAGAGACTTCCCAAAGTTAATTTAGCAAATTAACCATTTTTACCTATGATGGATCCAACAAATGTTCAACACAAGCATGGTTACAAAAAAATGACACCAATTTTTCGTTGAACCCAACTATCAAAGATGAGACTATCTTTGCCACTCTTCATCTAGAAGGGGTGGCTCAAGAGTTGTGGTATCATGGAATAATCACTCAAGGACAAGAATCCATCACCACCTTAGAGGAGTTTGGGAAGAAGCTATTGGATTGGTTTTAAAGGAAAAATTCCAATATTTTAATATAGAAACCTCATCCAATTGCAACATCATGGATTAATAGAAGACAATGTGCCTGAATCTCAGAGGTTAGCGATAATGGTACCAAAAGTCTCAGATAGGAGAATCATAGTTCTTTTCATCTAAGAGTTAGTTAGTCGAACCCCTCAATGGCTTAAAAGATCTTTTGATCCATCAACTCTTCAAGATGTAGTCAAGAAGGCCCTAGATGTAGAATGTTCAACACCAAGGACCAGATTCATTTCTAGAGAAATTCCTTTCAATCAAAATAAGGTACTCCTACAAGTGAAGGGTAGAGACCTATTGCACCTAAAAAGATGTGAACTCTAGAAATGAATTGAGAAGGAATCGTTATGCATCAACTAACATGAGCGGTAGGCAACTAGTCAAAATTGTCTAAGGGACATATCCATTTAGCGATTGCCTCCAATGATGAACCTGCAACAGAAGATCTTGAACCAATAACCACAAAAGAACTTGAACCCGAAATAATGGGAGGAATCAACAAAAAGACATTGGTTGTACTTTTAAGAGCTCCCAAGTTCCACACTCTTAGAGTTCATTGGGTCTTGGTGGGATAGCACATCAAAATTTTCATAAATAGTGATGTCACACATAATTTTATTGATGAAAGATTTGTGAGCAAGAAGGGCCATGGGATAGAGGAGTTCAATGCCTTTAATGTCATTGTTGCAAATGGATATACCATTCCTTGCACATGAAGGACGAGCCAACTTGGTATTACCTTAGACAAGCACAAAATACACGAGGATGGTTAACCTAGGTGAACCAGATATGGTTCTGGTTGTGCAATGGCTATGCTCCCTCAGTGAGTTTACTCAAAACTAACAACCAATCAAACTCAAGTTTGCATCAAACAATGAGTAGTGCTCAAAGGACTTTCCAATGGAACACTCGGCGTCATCATTGCAAAGAGAATGTAAAGATCATGTCATAAGAACCAAATTTCATGGGCATTCAATTGCCTCATCAACTAATCGAAATCAGATCCTAAAAGAAACCTGTATCCAACAAAAATATTCAAACAATTCTAAATCAGCATAGTAACATCTTCAATACTATAACCCTAGGGCTTGCGCCAGATTATGGTTTTCAACATATTATAGAGTTGCAAACAAGGGCTAAGCTTGCAATTACTACCCCTTATAGGCATTCACAAATGCACAAAGAAATAGAGAAGGCAATCAAAGAATTGTTAGAAAAAAGACACATTAGACCGAGCTCTAGTCCATTTGCCTCCTTAGTGGATCCAATTACTTCAATTGGTTAACTAAAAACTGAACTCCATGAATTAGTATATTTTTTTACAATCAACATGAGATAAAGTTATTATCAAATTCAATTCCAAGAGGAAGATGCAGCAAAAATATCTTTTTGTTGTCACTACATACACTTTGATTTCCCAGTCATGCCGCTGGGTTTCACTAATGTTCCCACCATCTTTCAATCATGCATGAATTGCATATTTAGTAAGCAGCTCCGGAATTTTCTTTTCGTATTTTTTTATGATATCTTGATATTTAGCAAGAAATGGGAGGAACATTTGGAACACTTGGATGAAGTACTTGGGATTTTGGAACAGCAATCCTTGTATGCTAAGGAATCCAAATGTGAGTTTGGATTGATTGAAATTCTGCACAATTAAGGGGATTTATGGACCTTTGCAGGTACTACACAAGATTTATCTGTGGATTCTCTCAGTTGGCTACACCATTGACTAATCTAACCAAAAAGGGAGCAATGTCTTGAAATAGCAATGTGCAAAGCATATTTGAGTGGCTCAAGAGGTAATGCATACTTGCCGTGTACTTGCAATATTAAATTTCTCACTTACTTTTGTACTTGAATGTGATCCATACAGAGAAAGAATTGGAGCAGTGCTAATGCAAAACAATCATCCTATAGCCTTTAAGAGTTGGAAGCAAAAGAAACTAGAAAGAAGAATTTCCATTTACTAAAAAGACATGCTTGCCATCATGCATGCCTTGGGAAAATTCAAGCAATACCTAGTGTATAACAAGTTTGTGGTGAAGACAGATCATAAGTCTGAAATTCTTTCCAAACCAATGAAACCTTAATAACTGCCAACAAAAGAGGGTAAGTTACCAGTTGATAATGCCAAATATGTTTTTTCCAATTATATTTTTGACAACAAATTCATTGATAAAAGGTTTAAGGTGGTCAATGGACTTATGAGGTATTAGAGAAGAATCTTCTTGCCCCTTGAAATAAGGTCACAAAAATCATAGAGGCAATTCATGATTCTCCCATAGCAAGACATCCAAGATTCAAGACATAAAAGCATCAAAGAAAGGTTTTCCTAGAAAGGCGTGAAAGAAGAAGTGCTCAAGCATGTACATGAATGTTCCACTTGCTAGATAAACAAGCCAAAGCAAACATTTCCAGTCCGGTCGCTTCAGCCCTTACCCATTCCTAAACAGAAGCGGGAGAGTATATTGGGCGACTTTACAATAGGACTTCCAAAGACACTGAGTAAGGATTGTATTTATGTGATGATACACTGGCTAACAAAATATGCACATTTCTTCCCTATTGCAGCTGACTACAAGGCGCCACACATGACAAATTTGTTTCACAGAGAAATTTTCAAATTCCATGGACTGCCGAAAACAATTGCAAGTTATTGAGACAACAAATCTATAAGTCTATTTTGGCAAGAACTGTTTTGGTTAGTGGGCACTGCACTCACTCTAAGCACAAGCTACCATCCATTATAGATGGGAAATGGAAATAGTTAACAAATGTGTAGAAGGATATTTCAGGAACTATGTTTCAGGACAGAATAAGGCATGGGTCAAATTCCTCTACCTATGGGAGTACTGCTAGAATAACACGCGACTATCTATAATAACCACCCCTGATATTGTTTTTGAAAGTACATGTATGCAAGTTTATTAATCAATTAAGTATGTTTGCTGAAGGATATTTTAGGAACTATGTTTCAGGACAGAAAAAAGGCATGGGTCAAATTGCTCTACCTATGGGAGTACTGCTGAGGTGATACCATACAACACAAGACTATCTATAATAACCACCCCTGATTTTTTTTTAAAGTACGTGTATGCAAGTTTATGAACCAATGAAGTATGTTTGCTGATTGAAACTTCAGATTGCATTCAAGATAGGAAACAAAATATAAAGCATGTTACTTGCAACATAGAATAGAAAATAAAGTGTGTTCAAACATTATAAATCAGATATCAATGAACAATATTGTGAAAATCAGACTTAACAATTAATTTGCACACCTGATATAGTCTTCAACAACATCAATAAGAAAACTCAAAAATAATCCATAGTCCAAAACTTAGGCACAAATGAACAAGGGTGATTTGTATGATCAATCACCAAGCCTCCAAACACCTCAAAGTCTGCCTCAAGCACTATCAAATCTTCACCAGCAATTTCAAGTGCCCAAGAATGACACCCGCTAGCCACCAAAATGCAGATTTTAAACCTGCTACAACTTCCAGGTGCCAAGGATGAATGGTGCGGACCTCCTGGAAGGGCAACCAGCCTCTAAAATTCAATATCTCACCAAATTTGTCAAATGAATGCTCTATTTGAGGCGCCCAGCTAAGAGGAACACTCGGAAATAATACCCCGTATGATTGATATCAAACTCAAGGAGATATGAGCAGAAAGGTAATACCCAATATTTCAGAAAAAACACTCCAAACCTCTGAAATTTCACACCAGCACCCTGAAAATGCTTCTGAACTTCTTTAAACTCAAAACACCTCCAAATAAGCACACACCACACCAAAATCATTAAACCCATATGACAAAACTGAATATATTTTCATCTTACTCAAACCAAAAAAATCACACACAATGTCAAAATCACTGAATAACTCCAACCCAAAAAGCGCCAACCAGCTAGGGTAGATATTTCACCACTAAAGCCAGCTACCCAAAAGAGGGATTTTGTCCTCTATCCAACAAAGATGAACTCCAGAAATCAATCTGGCAACATAACATTAATCTGTCAAAACAAGCATAACCAAATAAGAGCTCAAACCGGTATTCATAGAGGGAAGAATTATGGCAACCTTAATTTGAATTTGAATACATTTCCCTCCATTTCACTTTTCAAAACTAAATGAAATGACCCCAAAAGGTTCAACCCATCTCGAGATCTCTCAATGAAACATTTAAAAATCACTTCATTTCCTCCTCAAGTCATGGCATCACTTTTAGGGGGCTAAAATAATAATCTTTTAAAATATCAAACATCCCCCATTTCTTGGCATCACATTAGGAAGTCTATCTAACCCTCTTTACAAACAACTTTAAGTTATCATTTTACTAAGGCATAGAACATGGGGTACACTTCATGAACCCATCACCCTCACTTAAGTCATAAAGTAACTTTATAAAAGATTTAGTGACAAAAATCAAATCTCTCTCTGAAAACATTAGAACTCACCAACGCCAGAATTGGAAAGTATTGCATTGAACTGAGAGAATAGAAGCCAAGACCAAGTGCTAAAAATAGCACTTACTAAATATAGCCATTTGCTAAAAATAGAAAGTTTGTCGGAATACTCTAAAAACCACTGCTAGAGCTCACCTCAGGACACTCAGTCCCCCAACCATATCCACTTAGCCTACAGGAACCTAAGAAGAGGTTAACGGAAACCTCATACCAAACTAGGTGCAAGGAGACATTAATCTATCAATACGTTTCCTTTCAAGGCTTTCTATGGGTTTGATGCTCCAACTTATGTTAATTTGGTTATTTTAGATAGCACGATGGCAAGGACCAAAGATTTGATTCAAATAAGTCGAGACTTGTTTAAGATCCTAAAGGTAAAATTACAGCAATCTCAACATCAATACAAACAATATGATGTTCAGAGAACAACTGAGAGAGCATTTGAAGCAGAGGACGTGTTTTTCCTAGGATTGTAGCCTTACAAACAGTCGTATGTCCACATGAGTGGAGTATAAAAGCCCAAGTCACATTTATAAGAACCATATAGGATTACATGAAGAAATGGAATTGTGGCATATGAGCCACGATTACCAGAAGGCTGCAAAATCCATAATGTATTCAATATACCATGCCTTAAGTGGGCATTGGGAAACACCTTCGAATACTTTACCAGCTTGGATGATGAGAGAGATTAATTCTTGAGCCCGGAGCCATTATGGACACCATGGAACGGAAGCTAACAAATAAAAGCACTACAAAATACTTGGAAAGATGGAAGAATTTTCCTAAAGAAGATACCACTTGGGAGGACCCAAAACAAATTGTACATTCACATTTGCATTGATTAAGGACAAGCTATGTTCCATGGTGTTTTGGTGTTTTGGGGACGGAGACGGGGGACGGCAAGGATGCGTTTCCGGGGCATTTCCTAGAGGGCCAAAAATAGGGATTTGCAGGATATGGCAGTATACAAATATATATATATATATATGTGTGTGTGTGTGATTTTTTCAAAATATAATAATATATTATATGTTTTATATGATTTTTAATGACAACATTTATGGTGAATCAGAAAATGTCTTGTCTGAGACACAAAATAAGCCTGCAACTCCAACACTTTGATGCATGCATGAAAAATAGATTCAACTTAGTGCCAGCTTAGAGTCATTAGTTAATGTCGAAACCCATTGGATTTGTAACTTTGTTGTCTTAAGAAAAACATTGACTTGTGTTGGTTTTTAAAATGTTACACAACGTTTCGGGGATGAGGACGGAGACGGGGACGGGGACGGGAAAAGGGGACGCATTTCCAGGACATTTCCTAGAGGGCCAAAAATAGGGGAAGTGTCCCCGTGTAACATAGGGACAAGCAATTGTCGGAAGGGAGGTTTGTCATGTTCTCCTTTGCAATGAGCAAAAAAAGGTAACATTATAATATTGTAAATATTATTGCAAAAAGAAAATGATAAAAAATGAAATGGCTGCCCTAGGGTTAGCAGCCACCACCGTAAGACATATGGGCCTATTTAAACCAGCAGTGGGCAGCAAGAAAGGTATTCAAAATATTTTATCTTGTGTGCCCTCATTTGTGCAATTTGTTCACACGGTCCTAGGAAGGAAAGATTGCGGATTGTTGAGATACAAGTGAAAAAGCCCCTTGGATGTCTCATATGGAGATGGGAGACGAAAACTCTTAGCCTTCCAATTGGTGGTTCCCTACAATTCAGAATAGTTCTAATTTGATAATTTAGGCCAGTTCAGTTTGGAGGTTTCAGTATAGTCTCAGTTAAGCAGTCAAGCTTCTGCACTTACGCAGACCAAACATAGCATTACCGATTAGTAGATTTTGTTTAGTACAGTAGTGTGGCTTACAGTCAGCTTCGGGACCTTCTGGTTCAACTTTGCAGCCCCAGTTCAATATCAGCAGTCAGCCTCTTGTAAGATCAGCAGCAGATTGGAGGTGGGATTGTCCCATTTAATTGTAAGCTTCTCTCTTGGCTCAGATGTTGCATTATATGTTGGCTGTCATACCCAATGGAATCACCTTTGTTCTTCAATGTTAACTCTTTTCTCAACGTCATTATTAAGCATGTTATTAGCACATTGAGATTATGCCGTCTCTCCTGTAGCCATCTAGTTTCTCTGGTGGAAATTTCTTTTCTCCCTGAGTTGGAAATACACAAAAATTGGCTTTTGTCATGCTCATCCATTCTCCATGACCGTCCATTTGGAGAGTTAAAACTTAAGACTTTGATGACATTCTTGTCTGTTATATGAGATATTGTGATGTCCCCTTTCCGAAATAAGATTTAATAATAAATAATAATAATAGAATTAAAATATTAAGTAAATAAATAAAGAAAGAAATATTATTTTGTAAAATATCTGAAGAGACAAAATTGTAATTATATTAAAGTATCTAAAGAGACATGCATACATAACTGATAAGATATTAAAGATCATAACAAAAGGTTAAGACAATCACATATTCGATTAAACAATATTCAAACAGATATCAAATAGAGTAATTTTCAGACAGATATTAAAAGTTTTAATTTTTTATAAGCTCCGTGTATTTTTCCTGAGACAACATTTGGGAACCACTAGCTTGAAACAAATGCTTCAGATTGTCAGTAATTGTTCAACGATCAAATATTTTATGAAAATATTAAAAACTAATTTCATTTCTCCTCAATGCCTTAAGTAGACATTCCACAGATGTCAGAACAGTGTCAGATTTGGTTCCCTTATACTTGCATCAAACAATATCAGTAATATTGTAATATCAGTAATATATATGTGTGTGTGTGTCTGTGTGTGTGTAATATGTGTGTGTGTGTGTGTGTGGATATAATCATAATAAATAACATATGTATCTAAATTATATAAATTTAAATAGTGTATATCTGAGTTATATATCAGATGCTCTAATATGTATAAAACTGGAAAATATGCATAAATCCATGCTCCGAACTTGTTGCTATTTTAGTGCCTGAGAAGGGAAGGTAGGGGTATTTCCAAGGAGAGGCCTGTCTAAATCCAGCCAATAGGTTGATTCCCAAGATAGGGTAGGGATGAGCGTCACTTTAAAACCTTGAGGGCATAGCCCCAAGACAGGATAAGGGCTTGGATCTGTAAACTTTGAGGGAACATATTGTGACTGGTATCTAAGCAACTTGGTTACATTCTAATCTTTTTCTTCTCGAACTGAAATGGCAATAAGGGTAGCATGGACATTAAGGATTATAAATAGTAAGATTGCTTAATATGTTGGGTGAATGTATAACTTTCCTTACTTTAAATAATGGAATAGCGTAGTTGGGATCAATATGTCTTGATCAATTCAGTTTAAGCCTTAAGTATATTAAATATGGGACAATTATGGCTATAACAGGCCTAAACCTAGCAGAGGACATTACAGATATTGTAATGCTTTTCATAACTTGCTAGATTTGTCTGACAATCATACTAGAATGACACAATCCAATATTAATTGCAAGGAAAATTAGAAAAGTATACCAATCTACTTCTGCTACCTAACTTGATCCTTGTCCTTTTGACATCTGCCCTCTGATACATCTTCATTAGATCATCTCCGTGACTTTTCAGTTTATGTTCTCATGGCTCCCTTGTTTGAGAATGTTATTTCAATAGAGGTTGGGATTTTAATTCTAGACAGCTAAACAATTGAGGGCGTAGATAGCAAAGGAGCTGTCTCCAGGGAAAATAAACTCAGTCTCTGTGAAATATGCAATCAGATAAACGGATAAAGAATGCCATACTAATAAGCCTAGCACTGTTGTGCCTTGTTTTCCAAGGATGACAACACAGAGGAACATCTTTGAGTGCCAGAGCCCATCTCTCTACACTGATTTAAGGCATCAAAAGCTTCCTCAAAATTGACCAACACGTGAGGTCCGAGGATATGCCAGATACAACCATACTAGCGATACATGGAATAGTGTAAAAGGGCCTCCACCAAGGGCATGTGGAGGAAATATAGATGATAGAAAATTTCTTCTCCACATCCTCAATAATAGGAGTGTGACTAGCCATCATGATTCTTCCTGTTACTGATCACCTTGACAAAGGAACATTGTAACAACCTTGAATCATAATAGGCTCAATCAAACTGCTAATCACCAGAATGTGGAAGGGAAAATCCTGAATCTTTCTCACATCCCAACCCATTAGCAATTTAAAAAATTTGGCTCGAACGGAAACTAGAGGGGTCAACTTAGTGTCAAGTCAAGGTTGAGGATGCATCTATGAAAATGAGGAAAATTTTGAGTACTCAAGAGTAAGGATCTTTGAACATGAAGAATCTGCTGGGCATGCGCGCATCAGAAGAAGATACCCTAAAAGGTGGTCATGCTGGTGAAAATCACGTATACCGGGTCTGTAAACGACCATCTTAATAGCCTATTTAACATTGCGCAGAAACTGAATGGAAGACTTAAGACATTAGACAATGCTCTGAACTTATAGAAAGTAGGCAATTTTTGCCCAAATCATGATTCGAATTAGAAGATTATATAGCCTGGTTTTCTAACCACAAGCCTCTGCCATTACTTCGTTGAAACAATTTCTGGCTTATCTTCAACCAGAGCTCCATAACTTATGCACAGACCTTCAATTACAGTATGATGAAGTTGAGAAGCTTTGAAATATAAAAGATCATATGGATTCCATTCTGACAACCTCAAAAATTATGAACGATTGTATCGGAAACATTAGAAGCCACGTTCATATTATGGCAAAGTTGCACAGCCACTAACACGGATACGGTTGCGGATACGGCCATTTTTAAATGACCTCTCGTATGGAAATGGTATTCATAAAAATATGTAATTTAAATAAATTATTTATAATATATGATTTAATATTTACTATTTCAAGTTTATTTTAGAAAAATATAAAAACTAAAAATCTATAATTATATGCATTATAACTTTCAAATTTAAATCTAAATTAATTATTAAATATATTAATAAACTTAGAAGAAAAAATAAAATAAATGTAATATATATAACTATTATTATATTATAAAGAAACTAAAAACTAAATATAAATAAAATATTGGATAGCTTTTAGTTTTGCAACATAAACCAAGTGTTAACAAAATTGTATGCAATAGTTTTAAAAATTAAAATGATTATGGTGAATAAATGTAAATCTATAAAATTATGTTAAATAAAGATTATAATTTAAAATTAAAACTTATCAAATTTATACATTCAAAAATCAAAAGATTCAAAACTAATAAATTTCAATCTATTTGATTCTTATATTGATGCGGCATAAGTTGTTCTAGGTCTAATCATGTACCTATTTCATATCTAACATAAGGTATTTACCTAAGTTACCGGTTCGTGTTCGGGGAAGAGTGCAAGAGTGCGGGTACGTAGACCCAGTACGTGGGTGCGTGAAAAAAATATTTAGGGGTTTGGATGTGTGTGTATATATATATATATATATATATATATATATATATATATCATAGTTCCTAAACTCAGACTCGGCAAGGCTGACTCGACTCGTGACTCGGCAAATTGAAAAAACCCTTGAAATTTAGAGATTTTTAAGGATATAAAACTTGTTCCATGCACCCATTATTGAATAAAGCTTTTAAAGACACAATAACATCATCAAATAGAAGCTAATTTGATCAAATACATAAATATACATCGATCACATTCACATAAGTACAAATGCAAATTAATACATTGACGACAATTAATACACTGACAAATAACCAATATTATCAAATACTACAATAGGCATTTTATGTCAATTACATCATCCCCCCAAAAAGAAAAAGTCGTCTTCCAAACAATAAGTATACATCAACTAATATCCAGGAAGACTAATGACAAGAGTGTAGATAATGACTCGTACTGTGCAAACTCAAAGTTGTAGTGTACTTCAAAAATAAAATGGGGGTTTGGGGGCAACACCCCAGCAAGGTCAAGGGGTGGAGAGGGGCATCATTTTCTTGAATTTTTAAGATGCCAAAAACAATATTGATAAAGCCCAAAAATGCAATTTCCAAATCTCTTCTTGCCAAATATCTTACTTGTCGAACAAAGCATAAGAACTCAAAAGATTGCAGCTGTCGTAGGGAAGGGTGGCATTCATGTAGCTTCTATTTGATGATTCTAGACGTGACTTTTGCATCTCAAATTGAATGTTTTTAGGGCTGTAAGTTAAAAATAAGTCAAAAAAAGTCTTTTTATGTTTTTTAAATGCGAACTTTACCTTGACACTGGCCAAGTCAGTTGGCTCAGACTCGGCGAATCAAACACGCTTACTCGGTGTCATGCTGGTCAGATGGTCTGACCCTCCAAGTCACGGGTTAGGGTCATTTTGACCCGTCGAGTCTGACTCGACCCGCGGACTCGCGTGACTCGCAGCAAGACTAGGAACACTGATATATATATATACAAAAACATAAGAGAAATATACATAATTGTAAAACTAAATCATTTCATAGTATGATACTTGATCATTGATCAATGCCAATGCCAAAGATAAATATTAAATGTCAATTGATAGTTGAAAAATATTCAAATAAGCCATATCAATGATATCATATGTCTATGTTCCCAATTCCAATGAAATTCATTACAATTACTGAATTACAAAATGTAGTTCATGAAATATGATTCAATGTTCATCAATCATAAAAGGGATTATCAAAAAACTCATCGTCTATAAGATTTTCAGCAACTGCAAGTTCAAGATCATCATCATCATCTGAACCCAAACCAGTTCCACTCGCACTAGATGCACCATGTGGTATGTCATCATCATCATCCACATCAACCATAGTGGCTCTAGCAAGATTCTGAATGGTTCCATCCAAGTCAGCAGACTCGGGTGCTACATCCCAAAGCTTCGTTGCCCCTTGTTTGTATTGGGGATCCTTATGTGACACAAGACGCAAATTGGAATGAATAAACACCTAGTCTTCAGCTCTTTTTGCAGTCAACCAATTACGCTTCACTGAGTGGATAAAGGAGTATGTACTCCAATTTCGTTCAACAGCAGAAGAGCTTGCAACCTGAAGAGAAAACTAACAAAAATTAAAATTAAAAAATGTAAGATAAATTCAATAATGTTAAGTGTTAAATTCTACAATACAAGCGGCAAAAAAAACAAAAAGAACTTACTTGTGAGAGGATCTTGATTGCAAGAGCTTGGAGGTTCATATAATCTTGACCATGGATGTACCACAATGTAGTAGCATCCATTTTGGATTGGTCTTTGACAGCACAAGGGGTCTATTTTTTTCCTGAGACAAACAATCCAAATTTTTGCCTAGCATTTTACTCCACTTCTAGATCTTTGAAGAGACTACTAAATGCTTGCTTGTACCCAATAGCAACTTCGGGAACTATCTATATGGTGGTACTCTCCCAGGGATAGAAAGTATAGAAGTGCTATAGTACCTCAAAGATAGGGCATATGCAAGGAGGTGCAATCGTGTAGTCATCTTGTTCCAACGATGAAAAACGATTACTTCCACCCTTTTGTAAAAGGTGTCTTCAGGATCATTCTCTCTCCTTTGTATTACCATTTTTATTTTCTCCAACATTGTGTCCAGGCTATCATAGACATCCCCCAAGCATGGTGCATTTGTATCAGTAAACCGAAGCATAGACATGATAGGTTCGGTGAATTCCAATACATATTCCACACAAACCCACCAACGTCATCCAAGATCAATGCCTTAACCTTTTGGGCCCTCTGAATTTGATTGCTTCCATATACCCCATTGGTTGCTAATTAACCATTTGACCCAATGCCTCTTTCACCTTCATAAGTCATCTCAGAACAATTGTGTGAGATGCAAATCGGGTCTCAACAACCTAAGAACATGTTAATAGCAAGATAATAACACATTTAAAATATGTAAATAACGCAAAAAAAAAATATTTTATTCAATTATGTAAAACTTGACAAATGAAACTAAATAAATTAAAATTACCTTCAATAATTCCAATCTTGAAATTTTTTTGATAATTGCTTGACATATGGTGGTTTGTCACAAACATCTGGATCTCCTCGGCCTCCTAGTATATTTCTTTCACCCACTCTATTTGGGTGCCAATTGCTTGCGTCACCAAATTGAGGGTGTGTATGGTGCACGGTGTCCAAAAAATGCGCTCAAATCTTGCCTCTACCAAAGCACTTGCAGCCCTGCAAACTTTTGCATTAGCCGTAATTACTTGGACAACATTTTCATTACCCACCATCTCTATGGAGTCAATGAGAATCCTAGAAATGAACTTTGTATCTTTCACTTCCCCTTCATAGTCAACTGTCTTCAAAAACATTGCCCATTGCTACCTTGGGGGACACTACAATAACATTGATCAATGGAGGTTTTTGCAATCTTTCCATCCATCGGAAACAATAGATACACCTGTTTCACTCCAAGAATCTCTAATTGGTTTTAGTTGGGCCTCTACAAATTTCCTCTTTTTGCAATAAGACGGTACGCACCTTTTCATACCCAGGACTTGTGAAACCAAGAGATGCACTATTTATTGCTGATACCATGTCCCGCCAATATGGTGATCTCACCAAATTGAATGGAAGACCATTGGCAAAGAGGCAACGTGCATTTTTTTCTTCAGCAATATCTCTTGCCTCCATTTTAAATGCCCTCTCCAGTGGACCTCTCTTGTGGGTGGAGATTTGTAGTTCTTCATCTTCATCTTCCATAGAGGGTGTAGGAAAGAAGGGATGTTTGGAGGTCGCAACTATTAGAGAGGGTAATATCATTGTTTTTTCTTTCCAGAACTATAACCACTTTGTTTTCCTTTTGCAATCAATTTGTCAGCATCTTCTTGTTCTTTTATAAATCCTGATATTTGTACAGCAGGCAACCCCTTCTTATCTGGCCCTCACACATATTAATCCCTTTACAACTAGGGCCCATAAAATGAAGTTTCACTTAGTAATAAGAGCTATTATATTGTACATTACAAAAATTAAACTTCCAAATAAATCCCCCACCTCCAAGAAGTTGTGAATTTCTTGTGATGTCCCATAAAGGAGATGCAATATCAATTTTGAATTTTTGACTTCCCTCCCCACCCACTAAACTTTGACTACTAGCCATTGTTGCAATCTATAAAAAAAATTGGAAAAAAAAGACTTAAAAAACTTCTTCACAAACTTGAAAAAATCCATCAAAAACTTGAAAAAATTCATCAAAAGACTAAAGAATAAGGTTTAAATGCATACCTTGAACACTTAAATCTCCTTTGTGAAAGCTATTTGGCACTCCACAATCGATCTCCTTCGAATACAAAACCTCTCTTCAAAATGCCAGGATGGAGAGAAAATATTGTGAGAGCAAAATGAGAGGCAAAAATGAAATGTATGTGTTTGAAGGCCACATATTGGGCCGTTTTAACTTTTAGGTTTAGGAAGAAAAAAAAAATTAAAAAAATGTTTTTTAATTAAGTTTGGGCCCACTTTTTTCAAGGTGGGCCCGTGGGTCCACACGGGTGTGCCCCGGTCCATGCTAGGTGCACACAGGGTGCACACCCAGCACTGTGGGTGCACACGGGTGCGCAAGTGTGCGTTCCCTGGCACACCCACAGTGTTGGGCGCGCACCTTGTGCGCACCTAGCATGTACTACCCACAAACACACCCGAACCGGGTGCGTACTCGCACCTGATTCAGGACCTATGGGTATGAACCCTGCAACTTAGGTATTTACTATTATTTTATTTAAATATTCTTATATTATTTATAAAAATATTAATTCAATACTATATTTGTAAATATTTAAATAATAAATTTAACCCTTGACTATCAAATGAAAAAAAATTAAATACCACATATAGGTTAACCTACAACTATCAAAAACAATTGTTAAAACTATATCAAAATTGAATACAACTATATAGAAATTGAATTCAACTATATCAGAACTATATTGCATAGCAAAAGATACATGACATGGCATGGAAGCACGGACACCCGAAGAACTTACCAAATAACAGATCATAAATGGCTCCTTGCCTCATGCTGGTACAAAACCCTCAAAAATTTGAATGTTGAAAATCTCAAAAAAAAACCCTTCAAATAAATTTGAACACACTGTAGGAATGTGTTCCTAATAGGGTTACTTATAAATTTAAATTTAAATATGCATTATACATTTTTGGCAACCAAATCTATCCCAATCCAGTACGGTTGGAATTAGAAATTTTTTTAGACATGTGGAGGTACGGTTTCTAAGCCATTTTTGAGCTGTACCATATATGTTCCAGTTTCAGGTATGGCGATACATGTAGTAGGGGAGTGAGGCTTCCCTTTCCTGCAACCTTGCAAGCCCAAATGAAGACCTTCAAAACCACATAGACCTTCATGGGGCACACCATTTTCATATTTCTATGTAAATCCTAGAAGGGCATGTCATAAACCAAACAAGCATTGAAGAGTTATAATTTTACTTCTTCTTTTCTTAAGTAACTAAAATAGTCGAGTCTACCCTATGAGACTCGCCTAGAATAGGCGAATTTGGCAAGTACTCGGCAACCAAGTCTCTTGGACTCGCCAATAGTCACTGGCCGAGTCTAGGCAAGTCTTGTATTACAAAATAACTTTCATAGTATGTTATCAAATAATGGAATTTACTATTATAAACATTACCATATTCTATCTAATCATTGGTTTATGTCTAAGTTGCATGGTTCAACCACTGGCACCCTCAGTATTAATCCAGTTTGAACCCAGTACTGGTCCTAGTCTGGTACGCCTACGGGTCCAACCAATCAATCAAACCAAGGAAGGCGTTAGTATTTCTACTTCTATAGAGAAATGTACACTATGATGGTATGATCATGATGCTATTATTACAAGTTTATGGTGTTTTTGTTGTTTATATGATACTATGTAACATTCTAATCTTAATTCATGCTTCTAGGCTGCACACACACACACACACACACACACACACACACACAGATATATATATATATATATTACTTACACTGTTTTTGTATTAATGAACACAAAACCCCATTTCAAAATTTCCTGAACCAGCAACTTAGGTTTATGTTATGAAGCCATTGAAATTGCCATATTACATTATATTATAAATCAAGGTTCAGCTGCATGATAGTTTAAGAAAATCAACAGAAATAAATACAATAAGACAAAAAATATGATCTATACTGGTAGGGATCAATGAGTTTCATTCAAGTTGTCAACAAGGGCTCAGTTCTTATCTCAGTTGATTACCTCTCAGTTCAACACCCCTCAGTCCCATAGAAAAGTTACCTCTCAGTCCCAGAAGCTTAGACAAAGGAAATGAAGGAAACCCAGTTATGCAGTGCAAGAATTTTGAAAATCTTCCATATACTACCATTGCCAACAAAAAAAATAATACATTATATGTCCTATAAAATCATATATCAAGTTAGACACCTCTTGTAAAGAGAAAGAGAACAACGCAATCTTGTACAGGTTATCCCAGCAGCAAACAGAAACTGGCATTGCCAGAAACTCTATGTTGATTCTTAGGCATAAAGCCAAAAACTCTATTCCCCTTAACGTTCTAAAATTTTATGTAGACTAAAAGGATTGGTTCTTGCTGCGCCATGTATATATATTGCCAGGTGTCACTTGCCAACAAGAATACTTTTTTTACCACACCACAACATAAAGCCACTCTACATCAAGCATCTAGCATATCTTTGAAGGATATGAAAACTTAAACACTTTAATGATATAATTAGCATAGAAACTTGATGGAGAAACTAAAAAGGAGCCGTCAAAAACCAAGCAAATACTTCACTGAATATGAAAAGGAACATAATTTATGAAGACACCTACCTCTATAAACAATATATTTGGCCTAGAAAGTATTGCAGTACAAACATACAGAAAAAACTGATGTGACTGACAAATCATGTTACATAAAAATATCTAGTTGTTTGATAGGAGCAGGAAAAATGCTACAAAATTATCATAAGGAGAATTTAGTTAAATTACATAATCACAGAAACTGACCTAAATGGGGCCACCACTAATTAGGGTGCTTTTTCTGCCGAATTTCAGTTCCAGGCCCCTAAGTGGAGAGAGCCTCTTGGCATCCTGCTTTGAGACAACATAAGTTTCATAAGCGTTTAAAACCTTACAACTCCATTCAAACTTTGCCGATTTCAAGAGGAAAGGAAAACAGTAGGAAGCAAATGATTTTGCAGATCAACTGAAAAGCAACCACTCTAGCTTTTCTTCAAGATTCATGTAGCTAATTCAGTAGAAAACTCCCTAGCTTAATAAGTTTGGTTTGTGGGAACTTTGGAGGTATTTACAATAACTAGTCAAGAAGTCTGATCATCTCCAGGAATATATAAAAAGTTGTAGCTTGTGTACAGATTGTAACTAGAGTTCAAGCATGCCATGTATACCTAATACTAGCAAGACATATGAAGAACAAGGTCAAATGTAAGCATCAAAAATAACAAGGCCAAATTAAGCATTGGTAAGGCAGTTACCATGGAAGACAGACAAAAAAACTCATGAACCCCTGAGATATGAATTACTTTGTAAAACATCCGAAGGCAACCATTATGAAAGCCAGACAATGAAGCCAATAAGCTTCATTGGGCTAAACATACTTATGAAGGAATAAAAGTACTCCTGAAGCTCATAAGGGATTGAGTGCCAAAATTCACTGACCAAGGATTAGTTTGGCATAAATATCTTCAGATATATTAAGTTATATAGCACATATTAATGTCGACCTCAAACATCTGAATGATCTCAATAAACATCATCATACAAGGTATCTATATTTGTTAACCAGTGATGTACAGTCTAACAATCCAGAAGAGCGCACCTTTCATAGAATACTGCTGTTGAAAACCCACAGACTTCTTTGGTGTAGCTTCACTAATACGCATAGGTCTTGATGAGCAATAAGCACCGTTCATTTCAGACATAGCTCGAGTTTTTTCGTTCTCCTCACCAAACTTGACAAATCCATAACCTTTGGAACGCCCTGTAATTGTGTCTACTACAACCTTTGCACTCTTAACTGATGGATATCTACTTTGGAAAGTTTCCTGCAGAACAACATCATTCACCTCAGGACCCAAGTCTCCAACAAATATGGAATGGCCACCACTAGTGTCAGCGCGTCTCTCTCCAGCTCCTAGAGATGCCCAATTTAATCTAAAAGCCTGTTGCGCATTAGGCATTGGTGTGCCGTTACAGGTTTGCAAAACTCTTTCTGCAGATGCACGGGAAACAAACTCCACAAAACCATAGCCATCTGGTTGTCCAGTTTGCTTATTCCTGATGACTTTCGCAGAAATAACCTGATCCAAAAGAAACAAATTAATTTGAATGTTAGGTGAGTATTGCTTGTCTCTATCTCAATTGAAAAATCAGCCAACCACTTGACTCCAAATGGATTTCCCTAATATTTTCCATACACACAAGATTGAAGGAATGTCAAAATATGCCACAATGCAGGAGGCACATCAGAATTTCCACATACATAATGATTATGCAATGCAGTAGAAAGTTAACACTGAACATTCAGGATAACTGCATCATGTTCAAGTTATCTACAAACACACATGGGACCTAGAAATAGATATGGCTTTCAATCTAGTGGTTACCAAAACTGATCCATATCCAAACACTAATAAATTTAAAATTGACAGAACCAAACACCTAGAAATCAGCTTAGATATGTATGTAAAAAGTTAGTAACAATGGAATAGGAAAAAGTTAAAAATTATCAATTGAAATAATCAAACAGTGTCATGGAAACAGAAATGTAACAAGAATGTAGCAATTACTGAAATCACTTGAATTCACAATTCTGCATATGACAGATACAAAATAATCAAGCTAAAGTGAAAAACATACCCTTTAACAGAGCAGGCAATATGCCTGAATCGTGTGGAAAATGGATAGCAAACACTCTTGAGCTCCATTGACTTCCATGTGACTAATAAGAAAAAATACAGGAAAGGTACATAGCACAAAGTTTGAAACTCCCAAAACAATTGTGTCAGATTTATTAAAGTAATATTTTAGTTATTTAATGGTCATTTGACATTTAGGAATGTTTAGTTCTTTTAGTTAGTTTCTATTTTCAGTCTTATTTTACGTTTGTTCCTTTTCGAAACATCTTAATGTAATTGCCTATATAATGTAACTCCATTTTCATTATTCAATATCGATTACCATTACATGGTATTAGAGTGGGAAATTTTTTATTCATAAAAATATCGTTCAAAGATTTTTTTTCCGTTTTTTTAATTAAAATAAATTTTTGCAGGTCTTCTCTGGAAAAAAAAAGATACAAATACTTTTGTGTTTCGAGGGTTCGCTGCTGCACATCATTCCGTCAAGGATTTTTATCTGCAATTCACGTTTTTTCTCTAAGAAATACGCGAGCCCTAAAGCCCATGATTTGTCTGTGCTTGCAATTTCTAAAAGCCTGCATTTTCTCCTTGGATTTGTCTGTGTGGCCATGACTTCCTTGGTCACGATTTTTTTCAGACACAATTCTTTTCTTCTCTACTTGTGTTTTGTTTTCTTCATCTAAAAGTCTCACATTTTTTTTTACAGTCACGTTTTTCACCAGCCCTACACAGTGCGCCTATCCACACAACTGTATTTTCAGCCTAAGTCCAACAAGCAGTTGGAAATATATGTTTGGTTGTCTGTTGTCATTGATGTCAAACATTGTGTTTCGGAGGTGTTTGTGTTTGCTCAAACACTGTGGTACGAAAGTCTGCTATATTTTGAGAAGTACGACTGTGTGTTGGGCATGCTTGTGCTACTGAACCTATAGAACAATGGAAGACAGTTATGTATTCAGTGGAAGACAAGTATGTATTCAATGTTACAGAACAGTGGAAGACAAGTATGTATTCAGTGCTATAGAACAGGGGAAGACAGGGATGTATTCTAGAGATTGTATTCAACACTTCAGGGTTATTTTCTTAGGTCATGAAGTCTTTGGTTCTATCCGGATGTCAGTAGTTCAATAACAAAGTTATGCAGTTGAAGATGATAGTTGTTTAGTTGTGTTTTCTAGAAGGTTTCTGCTCTAGAATTCAAGGTTGAAGATATGCAGATGTGATTTGAATTATATTCAAGTTTTGGTCTTGGTTGTGGTGTTTCCTTGTGATCCGGAAATTGTTTCTGGTGATCCGGAAACAGTGTTTTCAAGTGTTGCATTAAGATCAGTTCTTGGTCTGGTCTGAAAATGTGTTGTGATGGCTTCTGACGTGGATTGTCGAAAAGTGACATGGTTTCTGACATGGTGTGTGGAGGTCCGGATTCAATTGGCAAGTTAAGTGGTTCTTTAGGTAGCGTGACTACACGTTTGAGTTGGCTATGGAAGTTATTCCAATAATTGTGGATCTGGTATTGGGTTGTGTAACATGTTCCTAGTCCCTCTCTCTCTTGGAGTGGATCATGTTTGATGTTTTTGATCCAGCCATTGCATTTACTGTTTCTCTTATCCGAATGGGTTCGTGCTATGTGTGACCTATGCATTTATTGTTTATCTCTTATCCGGTTGGGTCCATTTTATGTTTTGGTCAAGATGCTTCTGGCATGGGACCTTATTGTATTTCGTTGTTGTCATGGCCGACTTGTAACTTAATTGCAATATCCTTTTGGCATGGCCGACGTTGTAAACTCCAATGATCTATATTGTATATAAGTTCAGTCTATGCTTTGGCAAAAGGTACGAGGGTAAGCGAGAGTTGTGGGCAACCCAACGGAGATCTATTTGCAGAGTTTCAGCAGAGCGTAGTTCGATGATAATGGCAGAGAAGAAAAGGCAGTAGCAGTGTGTAGTTGAGGTTGACAGTGTTGTGCAGATCAGCTGCATTATCAAGAGAATCTCTCTTTATCTATTGTGAAGAGTTGTATATACCTTGTCCCTATGACAGTGAGTCTTGGGTGTACAAGTTCTTTGCAGCATCTTGCTACTTTGGCAGTGAGCCTTTGTTTGCAAATCTGGAGCAGTGAGTTCCTTTCTTGTATTCATTGTTGTATTGGCAGTAAGCCTTTGGTTGCAAGTCCGGAGCAGTGAGCTCCTACCATCCTTTGTAATCAGACTATATACGCAATTGAAACTAAATGGCACTTTCTCATAGAATGCGCAGCTTATGACGATATTTGGGCTCACTATGAAATCATCTTTAAGGTTGACAATATGCACGGTTTATTTGAAGAGGATAAGATCAACCAAAATGCTGGTTTTATGGTTAAGATTCATAACAAAAGATTGGAAATGGAAATGAATATGGAAATTGCTTAAGGTTGTGGGCTTTTTGGTCCCTTAACTATTTGGTCTTGTGGACGTCATTAAAATCATTCATTCATTCAATGCTCACCGTGGTTTTTCCTGATTTGGGTTTTCCACATAAAATCTTGGTGTTCATGTGTTGTTGGTTCTGTTCATTATTTGCTTAATGCTTCGTGTGGTAAATATTGAAGTTAGTTGTTTACACAAGTGTGATTTTGGTTTATGCTGATTCAAAACCCCCCCCCACCTCTCAGCATCTGGAGTCTGTTCAACACAAGCTTCTTCAAGCCGCATCTTCTCAGAGCCCGCACACAGTTTTTGTGGGTTCGTTTTGTGGTTTTCATGCTATTAAAAGCCCGTGCGACCTCGACATCACAGCTGCATTTTCTCATGCATTTTTTTCAATTTTTTTTAAATTGTGGTGGCTAGGGTTTTAATATCTTTTGCAAATTTTTTCAAGATTTTTGAACAAAATCATCTAAATTTGTTTTGACCTGGGCTTTCAGAAGACCTAGAGTTTTTATTTTGACTAAATATTTTTGCTATAAAAATCAGGGCTTTTTGCAATCATTTATGCATTGGGATAAGTGCCTCAAAATCTGTGCCAAAATTTTGAGTCTATTATTTTGCCTTGGGATCTGTGCTAGCTATTTTTGTACTTTTATCAACAAGTTCTATCTCATTTTCTAAGCCCTTACAAGGTTGACTTGCTTTGACCTCAATATTCATGATGGCATCTATGACCAACATTATGTTGGAAAATAGTTAGAAGTTCAACAGCCGCAACTAGAACACCTGGAATCAATAGATGCTTATGATATTTGAGTACTAGTGTCTTCATGTGGTTCTTTCGGGTACTGTCTTGACCCATGACGGCGGGAAAAGATCAAGACAAATATGATGAGCGTAACCATGAAGAGATGATGCTCATGAGAGTATCTGTCACTAATGATCAGCTGTCGTCAAGCAAGACAACTGCAAAGATCTGCAAACACTTGAAGGTTATTCATGAAACCTTAGATAAAACAAAGTGTTCTTTCTCAAGAACTAGTTGTTTTCAATCATGATGGATGAGAAGGTGTCCTTGCACAAGCATTTGACAAAGATCAAGGATATTTGCGACTAGCTGGAGGCTATTGGTCGCACAATGGAAGAGGACATTTTAGTCATTACACTAAAGAGCCAACCACGTCCATATGAGCATTTTATTCAGATGATGAACATTACTGCCACCATTGTTGAACTCAAATTTCTTAATCTCTACAACAAGCTTCTACGGTAGGATCGATGGAAATAGTAGTTCAGGACCAGCACTAGCACTTCCTTTACCAAATAGGCTTTCACAACAAAAACCTCAAATAAAGACAAAGGTAGAGGCAAGTCCTCCCAACAGCAGAAGGGGCAAGATAAATCTCAGGAGAACGCCCATGCTGCCATGCATTCTAAACAGAAGGTGTTTTCCTTCTATGAGTTCATGGCCAAACGCCCATCCGATCATGTGAAATAAGCTACCTCGTACATTGACTCTAGCCCCTCTCACAACTTCACACATCGTCAAGATTGGTTTGTTGAATACACGCCTTTCACTGATTCAGTGATCTTTGGAGGAGGCGAAGAGTATATTGTTGTCAGAAAGGGCACCGTTCAAATCACGTCTATTGGGAGAAATTTGATATTTCTCAATTTATACTTTGTGCCACGTATGGAGCTCAATCTATTGTCAATCAGTCGGATTATGCGTCATTCTCCACAACTAGATGTCTATAGTTCTTACAAGTTCAGCATTGTTAACAAGGAGACTCGTACTACAGTAGTTGTTGGCCTTGAGGATCATGGTCTTTATAGACTTGTTGATATCAATGATTCTTAGAAGCATGTCATGGCAACCAACAGTTCTTCCATCACCAATCTCTGGCATCAACGCTATGCGCACCTGAATGTTCACTATCTATCTCAGTTAGTTCAAGAGGGTCTCGTTGTTGGGTTACCTGAGATTTAGACTCGGAATCATGATGTTTGCGGAGCTTGTTAGGCTGAAAAGCAGCATCAAACTCCTTTTCAGATGGTAGCTTGGAGAGCATCCAATGTCTTTCAGTTGAACACTCCATCACTCACTGGATCCAGGTATTTTCTATTATTTGTCGATGATTTTAGTAGAAGAATGTGAGCGTATTTTCTTAAAAACAAATCAAAGGTGTTAAGCATGTTTCTGAAGTTTAAGGCCTTAGCGGTAAAAGAGTCAGGCTGTCAAATAGTCACTCTTAGGTCAAACAAGGGGGGGGGGAGGATTTTGTTCTTCTGATTTCTCCAACTTCCATGCAACACATAGAATAGAGCGTCAACTACCACACCTTACACCCCTCAACAGAACAATGTTGTCGAGCAGAGAAATCGCACAATTTACCGAGATAGCCTAGTCTCTATTGAAGCACAGAAATGTTCCAAAGAAATTTTGGGCTGAAGCAATTTACACTGCAATCTATCTTTTGGACCGGTCTCCCACATAGGTCGTTAAGAAGATGACCCTAGAGGAAGCTTGGTCTGGAAGGAAGCCTACAATCAATCATTTGAAGGTCTTTGGCTCTACTGCTTATGTTTGGATTCCAAATGCCAAGTGCATAAAACTGGATTCCAAGACCCAAAAACTGATGTTCACAGGATGCAATGATAACCACAAAGCTAATCAGCTAATTGATAGATGTTGTATTTGATGAAGAAAGAGGGCCCTTTCAACTCTCTTCTCTTGTTTTCAGCCCTAAGGATTGGCCTCTGAAGGCTAAGGATTTGGGTGTTTGCTTAGGTCCACCTAATGCGAGGGATTCAAATAATTCTAACTCTGAAGTTGTGGAGTCTCCTAGGCGTGATATTACACCACCCAACTTTCCTCAGGAATATTTTGATCCATATCTAGCTGACTTAGTTCCAAGCACCCCATGTGATGTTGATACTCCTGACTTGGATGTAGGTGCTTCTACTCTCTGGCATAAGTGGTGGGCCAAGACCATTGTTGATCTTCATGATGATCAATTTATTGAGGGTAGATCAACTAGATGCAAGAGCAAGCAGCAAAACTCAGTTAACTTTGCTCTTATGGCCAACATTCATAGTGTTTATGAGCCTCAAACATATTCAGAGGCTAAAGGAATACCTGAGTGGGAACAGGCTATGGAAGCTGAACACCATAGTCTTTTGAAGAACAACACTTGGGTCTTGTCTGATCTTCCACTTGGGAAGAAACCCATTGGCTGCAAATGGGTGTAAAAAGTCAAGTATAAGGTTGATGGAACTCTTGATAAGTACAAGGCTCGATTAGTAGCTAAAGGGTTCTAGCAAAAAGACGGCATCGACTATGAGGAGACATTTGCTCCCATGGCCAAAATGAGCACCATTCAGCTTGTCCTCGGTATTTCAACCCAGTTTGGATGGAAAGTCCATCAAATGGATGTCAAGAGTGCATTCCTCAATGGTGAGTTGCAGGAAGAAGTCTATATGACAGAACCTCCAAGTTTTAAGGTTGCCGATAAAGAACATCAAGTAAGCAAACTGGTGAAAGCACTCTATGGCCTTAAACAGGCTCCTCGAGCTTGGTACATAAAAATTGATAAGTACTTAGTTGATCAAGGCTTTCAAAGGAGTCCTTCTCATCCCAATCTATATATTAAGAATACTAGCAGTGATATCCCTCTTCTTGTCATCTATGCTGATGACCTGATCGTCACTAGTAGTGCAACACATTTGATCGAGCAAATCAAACAAAATTTGTGTCAGTCATTTGATATAACAAACTTGGGACTTCTGCATTATTGTCTTGGTGTAGAGGTTTGGCAAATAGATGGCCACATTTGTATTTCTCAAAGTATGCCAAGAGTCTACTAGATAAGTTTCGAATGCACGATTGCAAACCTGCATCTACACCTATGGAGAAAGGGCTGAAACTATCAATCAAATTGAACTCACCTATGGTGAATGAATTAGCGTTCAAGCAATGAGTTGGCAACATCATCTATTTCATCGCCGCTAGACCTGACCTCGAGTATGTTGTGAGCTACATCTCTCACTTCATGACAGCCTCAAAAGTTGAACATTGGGTTGCAGCAAAGCGTGTGCTGAGATATGTGAAGGGCACTCCTGACTTTAGCATTTTGTACAACATAAGCAAAGATCTTAGGCTTATTGGTTTTACAAACTAAGATTGGGCAAGTTTTGTTGATGACAAAAAGTCTACTTCTGGGTATGTTTTCAGTTTGGACACAGGTGCAGTCACATGGACTAGCAAGAAACAGCAAGCAGTGGTTCTTTCCTCGACCGAAGCAGAATATCGGGGAACTGTTAAGGCAGTTTGTCTTCAAAGGATGCTTTCTGACATGCAAATTTCTCAAGCCGAGCCTTTTCCCTTGTTTTATGATAATCGAGGGGTGTTGAAACTTGCCAAAAAACTAGTCTTCCATGAGCGGACCAAACATGTTGAGCTTCATTGTCATTTCATCCGCAAGCTTGTAGAAGATGGATTAGTTCAGTTGCAGTATGTTCAACCTGAGGATCGGACTGCAGGCATCCACATCAAGTCTCTAAGCCCAGACAAGATTGTAAAATTTAGGGGGCAACTTCGTGTATTTGATAGAATGACCATTGAGGGAGGGTATTAAAGTAATATTTTAGTTATTTAATGGTCATTTAGAAATGTTTAGTTCTTTTAATTAGTTTCTATTTTCAGTCTTAGTTTACGTTTGTTTCTTTTAGAAACATCTTAATGTAATTGCCTATATAATGTAACTCCATTTTCATTATTCAATATCAATTACCATTACAAAATTATAGAGAGTAAAAGCAAAATGTATGGAAGCATTTAAACTACATGGCAAGGACTAACATAAAGTCAACATATCTACAAACAAAAAAATTGGTTATAGCTTGATTGCTTGGAATGGCATAAGGTAAAATCAACTTTTTATAATTGAAGTCTTGTTTAATGGAAAGTTTAAAAAATACAAAAACATTGCCTCGAGGACTTCAAATCATCCCCAAAAGAGCCACACAAGCAGAGAATGATTACGTGGAAATGAAATCCTATAATAAATTCACAAAAGCATTTGCATTGTTCATAACAAACAGAATAATAATGTTGAATTAGGATTGACAAAAATTGGTATAGTAAAAATAATGTTTGAAGTTTGAATTGTTAATGGAGATGTCAAATTTACAGTGGATCACCTCGACAACATTAAATCGCAGCCCAAAAAAATGTCATTGATATGATGTGAGAAGAATGTTATGTGATTATAATATCATATAATGAGTTTAGAGAAACATTTACCGTGTCCGCAACAATTTTAAACTGTTAATTGTAATTCTTGTCAATGGGGATATCAAAGAATGTGTTATCATAATCTCGAGTACGTTGAATAATGTCTAAAAACTGCATTGCAACCAGACAACTACATATCATCAACTAACAACTGCCAATAAAGTCTAAAAAGGATACAAAAATTATCTGCAAACAATTCAGTATAGAAACATCTCTAAATAATTAAATTAAACTTGGAATGCATAAAAAGGCATAGCACTAATTACAATACTTGAAATGGTTATTACTCATTAATCCACAATGAAATACCCAATATGATGGTGCAGTGAAAAGCCCAGCAACCAATCTAGTAAATTACTGAGTCATGGAATGAACACAAAAAACAATGAACTATATTACGTTCATGCAACAAAGATATACCACAATGATGCTCCTCTACTCAGAGAAATCAAACAGGTATAGTACATGTGTACAAAGGAGACCATAAGGCTCAGAATGAAAATTCCAGTAATCCGAAACTAGGGGAATGTTAGCTAGATGATTTCGAAGCTAGAATGTGAGAATAGTGTTGAACCTAGCGACTGGGTATAAGCATATATAAACATACAAAGAAAGATAATATAAACAAAAGCAATTGCATAAAGGTTCAACATCTGTAAAGACCGTTTGTTCATCTCTCTCAGATATGCATTTTGTTGATTGATCTAATGAAATGGATTGACCCTTGGGAGTGCTGCGTGAAATGACATGATGTGACATGAAGGTTCAACAACAAGTTTGACCTACATGGAAACTGTGTCATGTGCCAACTCAAAATACCAATCTAGCTAAGTGTCATCTGAGGTGTTCTCTAGAAGTGTACTGAATGGAATTAGAATTTAACACCATTGGGTGCGTAGCTTGAACCATGTGATGTGGTGCCAAATTCTTTGGCAACGGCACCGTACAACGTGGAACCAAGTTGTGTGTAACTGCTTGAGCAACCAAACTGAGAACAAGAAATGTCACAGCTTGGCTTGGATCATTCGCTATGTTTTCAAAAGCTTACCCAAACAAGGATTACCCATATCGATTGAATAGATCATACTCAAAACAGACTCAATGAAACTGAATACATATTCCATACAATCCCACCAAGTTTCATATAGAATCGTCCACTTAATATTTGATGCCCTCCCAATGTTATTGCCTCTATATGGACCAAGTTTGGCTAATGACCATGTTAGAAAGAGCCTCGTGAACATTCAAAAGTCATCCCAAGGTGATTGTATTGGCAGCAAAACAAGCGTAACTAACTTATTTGAAAATTAAAATTAAAAAATTAAAAACAAGCTTCAGAGAAGAAAACATAATTAAATTAAGTTTTAACCAATGAAACACGGGAATGCATTTCCGTTGTCGAACCCCCGTGTTTTGGAGACAAGGATGTCCCCAAGGCGTGGGGACGAGGACAACACATCCCCTTGTATGCGCGTCTCTTGTCACGGGCCGGCAGAAAAGTGCATTTTAAAAAAATCATTTTGTTTCCTTGTTTTTAAGGTTAGGGTTGAATCCTAATTCAAGGTGGGCCCTATCCATGCCCCTCCAAGCTTACAAAACCCCCTCAAATCTGTTATTGTAATCAGATTTGGGAAGATGGAAATTTAATTATATTTTATCTTTTAATACTGAGCAAAATATTGTTGAATATTATCTTTATTTTTCACAAATAATATTGATGCAAATATATCACTTTTAATGCTCTGAATACGCTGATAACTTTTATGCAGGGAATCAACAATGCTGGTATAAATCAAAACAAATTCTGATCTATTTTGTAGCCAAAATAAATATGCAAGAGTAAGGGCAAAATATACTAGAGTAAAAGTATATGTCAAAGATTTGAGAGCAATCCTGAACCTTTTGTGATCTGCAAACTTATCAAATAATCAGAATATACTCTTGATAAGTATATATATCAAAACTTTTCTTTTATAGTATATATATATATATATATATCAATTCAATGATACTCGCTGAATGCTATCAATACAAATATGTTGTCAAAGAACAATAAGTTGTTGATTTGTTTATTGTTCTTTGCTATCATCATAACTATTAATGATTTGTTGATATAGATAGTGTCACTTCTTCAATCGGCAACATGTAAGTAATCCAGTGGCAGATTATACAAATGAAGCATATATCAATATTGTTTAGTGTGTATGGAGATGTAGCGATCTTGTACTTGCACTGTATTATTTCTGTGTGTTCTTAGATCGTGCATCTCAAGAGCATATACAGAATGATGAGGAGGCATGCCTTCCAACAGGCATGTTGCCTCACAATGGGTCGCAACTTTTCATCAGCGATAACCAATGTGTCAAGGCTCGATAACTATAATTATCATTAATATAAGACTAACACGAATATGATGGAAGTTAATCACCGTATAATGGTTACGATATTAATCGACACCAATAGTCGATGGAAGTTGATACCAAATAATGAATATAAGTCGACAACAAATAATGAATGGAAGTTGACAACAATAGTAGATTCATTTGTTGTTCGATCATTATCAGTTTTAATAAAGATGATCAAGTTTAATCTACTTGTCATGTGTGTGTGTGTGTGTGTGTATTGAGTAATAATATCATTATTAATCAATATATATGTCTACATGATAATTGAATCGGTATCATAGTTTACTCAATTTCTTGGTTTCATATAGCCATGTCATGCATGAGTATACATGTATATATAGATGATAGTACTCACCATGATTTATAGTATAGTGCCATGCTCATGAATAAATTAATACATGTATGTATGGGTGTATGTGCATGTATCTAATGTCACATATACATTTACATATACACATACATATATGTTACTGAATTTCCCAAGCATACTATAGATCATGATGACTATTGTCATCAATATATCCAAGCATTTGTGCATCATACGACTGAAGTTGTATCCTTAACAAAATCCTCATTTCAAGGAGCAAAAAGAAGAGGAGGAAGATACTACACCTTCTTGAAGAGATATTTCAAGCACAAGGTAGGATCTTTGTTGGTTTTATTTTCTGATTTTCAATTTTTTTTTCTTGTTTTTTCTTCTTTCATTTTCTAAATCAGACATGACGTTTAATATTGAGGGCAAAATGAAGAATGATTCCAATGTTACGTAACATTGGGATCATTCTTCATTTTGCCCTCAATATTAAACGTCAAATTTTAAATTTCGTTTTTAAAATTTGAAATTTGTTAAAATTACAGTTCTAAACTAGGCTAAAACTAGGTGATTATTGAATTTATTTTGTGAAATGCAATGTCACAATGAGCTCTCATAGTCATGATATGAGTGAGGATGAAATAGAAATTCATTCTCGTGGTGGAAGTGAATCAAAATATGAACTTGAACCTGAGGATGATGGGGGCGAGCATGGGACTGATCGTGAAGTTCAAACTAGTTCCATGGCAAGTGCACCAGACACTACACATTGTCGCACTGAACTATTGGGAAAGTTTACACAGGGCCCTTATAATCCTAAGTATCCTCTCAAACAATTTGCAACAAGAATACCAGACACGTTGTGACAAGTGGTGGCACAAAGAAATAGAGATGCAACATGCGTAGTATGGAATGGTTTAGTATCATTACTAGAGTTAATGCACACTTCCTCTTTATTCAAGGAAAAGGTGTGGATCTGTGTAAATTTTTGCTAGAGGCTACCAATGTCCATTATAGAATTGATTCTAACGAGCTTTGGGTTATTCCTAATGACAGTGCAATTGCAATGCCTACTACTTTGCCTCGTAGGATGCAGGCTCAAGTTGTTATGTAGTGCCAATGTTGGCCACATGTTTCTACTCATACATTTCATCAGAGAGCAGGATAGATGTCAGGACCTTCAACCACTCATAGTATTGTGGCCAAATCAAAAGAGGGTAAGGGGAAACACAAGATACAAAATAATACCATAGCTCAATTGTTCAATGTGCAGCTCAAGGATGAGATAGACGATGCCATTGGCAAGTTCTTCTTTGCCAATGGCATCCCACTTCATGTAACTCAATCTCCTTATTACAAGAAGATATCGATAATGGCAAGGGGATGACCATCATATGTCCCGCCACGTTAACACAAATTGAGGCCCGTGATCTTTGATAAGAACTATTCCAAGATCAATGTTTTGATGGTGAAGATGAAGGCACATTGGGTGGAGTCAGGATGCAGCATAGTTATGGATGGGTGGCCAAACATTAGGCATCATCCGCTCATCAACTTCATGTTTGCATTTGCAAAAGGCCCATAAGTTCTCAGGGAAATTGATTGTTAAAGGCATGGCAAACATATTGATTTTCGGTTTGAGGTCCTTCAGGAGGCTATTGAGGAGGTTGGGCCACAAATGTGGTCCAAGTAGTGACAGATGGAGCACATGTGTGCAGAGCTGCAGAGAAGTTTATTTAAGGCAACCTTGGTGGACTCCATGTTGTGTGCATGCCATGAACAATGCACTCAAGGACATGGGGAAGATTGACTGGATTAGAGTGGTCAGCAATGCAAGAGATGTGCAGATGTTTATTTGTAACCACCACACTACACATGCACTCTTCAGGACCTTTGCGAAGGAGTTCTTGAAACCAGTTGAGACCAGATATGCATCTTATTTCATTCTCCTGGAGGGAATGATTGAGTTGCAAGAGGCACTACAACTCAAGGTTATGACTACAAAGAGGAATCGGTGAGTCGAGGACAAGACAGAGCAGGGGAAGAGGGTGAAGGATACAATGAAGAGTGACGTATTTTGGAATGATGCAAAATACATAGTCTCTATCACTACTCTAGTTTTCCAGGTCATCAAATATGGGATGGGGATGCACCTATCTTGGGAAAGTTGTATGAGTGCATCAATTCTATGCTTAACCAAATGAGGATTGTTGTGCGAGAGAAGTACCCCACTTTAGCATTCTACAATGTGCACAATTGGCCAATCATTCAACGCAAATAGGACAAGTTGAACACTCCCTTGCATATGGTTGCTTATGCATTGAATCCGAAGTGGTACATGCCTAAGCCTAGTAGAGTTATATTGATTCAGGATGATGAGGTGAAGTCAAGATTCTTCAAGTGCATTGATAAGAAATGTGATCCTACTATTGCGGACACAATTTGCATTGAGTGGACGAAATTTGCCATTCTTAGGGCTTATTCTAATGCGACAAAGATTGATATAGGAACTATGGCACAGGACCCAATTTTGTATCAAAAATCAAAGACTACCACACTACTCATTCATCTGCTATCTCCGGTTTCTAGTTCTTTAGCTGCAGAGAGGAACTCTTCTACTTATAGCTTCATCCACTCTCTTAAGAGGAACGGACTTACCTTTAGAAGAGCAAAGAAGTTGGTGGTTGTACATAGTGTTATGTGTCTCTTTGACCGCAAGACACGTGTGTACAAGGAGAGTCCAATGGCACGATGGGATGTAGAGCCATGGGAGCCATCACAGATTGATGAGGATGTTGCGGCTTCAAATGTAGGGCTGGTTGGTATTAGTTTGGCGGAGCTTGACTGTGAGGAGTCCAGTAGTTCCAGTGATGAGGAGAAGTTTGCCTTCAAGGATAATTAGAGGCCTCCCTTCACTATATTTTGACATTTTGTACTTGTTTTGATATCATGCTACTCATTGTAATCATCTTTATAATATTTTGATATAGTAGAAATCTCCAATTCCACAATTTCATTTGTCAAATTAAAATTTTATTTAGTATTCATGTGTATAGTATTTGCAATTTTGCTATGTTACTAATTTCCAAACATTCATTTGAAATGTAATTCTTATACATCTTATCATAACTAGCCTTTCAAGTATTATACGTATATCAGCACCACCCGCCGCCGTCATCCCCGAACTTAGGCGCTTTGTCCCCTTGTCCCCAAAATCTGTCTTGATGTCCCCTTGTCCCCAACGAACAGTGGAACACTGGTTTTAACAAAATAAAGTTAACTAAAGTGAAACATAAAAATATATTGTTTCACTTACCTTTGAATGCTCTAGTTTTTTGCATGATCTCAATATGCCCTTCAACATGTGGCGGTTGGTGATTAACATTCAAATTTCTTCAGCCTTAGCATACATCTTTTTAATCCAATCAATTATGTTACCAATATTTTGTAGCAGTTCAAGTTGTCCAGAAAAAAGTATAAATTCTTTATTTTGTTCATTATGATTTACGAAGCCTAACATCCTCAATGCTTGTCATGAGAATGTTAACAATAAACTAACCATCCTTCAACCAATAAATTGGCCATCTTCAACCAACAAACCAGCTGCTCTACAATTCTTCACAGTGTTCATTATAATTTATAAAGCCCCACTTCCTCAATGTTTGTCATGAGAATGTTTACAATAAATTGGCCATCCTTCAACTCACCCTCGCAATCCACAACTTACAATGCATTGCCCCTTTAAAGGACACCACAATCAAATTGATCAAAGGCCAGTTCTTAGCATCCTTCCATTGATCAAAAATGAAGGAAAACCCTATCTCGACCCACAAATACCTTGTGAGCTTCATTGAAATCTTTTCCAAGCTTGATCTCCATCTTATCCTTTTCATGAAATGGGTTCTTGTACCCTTTTGGAGTCGCATTAATTTTTCTCGTCATTTCCTAGCAATATGGCGGGTGGCAAGATTGAAATCTAATCCTTTAGCATAAATGCATCTTGTTATGTGTAGATTGGCAATCTCTTAGTACACATTTTGAAATGCCATTTCCAACAATCCCTTTGGTCTCTTATGTGTAATGGATTGTTCTTGGCAAAAAAGGTGGATCTCTACCCCAACTTCAAAATTAGATGGGAGTAAAGTGGACTTCACTCCTTGAGATCCTTTCTTTGCCAAAGGATGATATGCTCACAAGTGTGTTGCTTCATCTACTTGAGCCTACTCATTAATATATGTTATCACTTGCTCCAATGGCACAAGAATGCCATTCTTTTCAACAAGCTTTAATGCCTTAAAAAGAATGCCACAAAAAATGAGTTTTCACCAAACTCTATGAGCTTGAAGATCTCTACCACACCCATTGCAAATCCAGATATACCCCCCACAACCTACTGTTGACTATATGATATCAACATACTTCCAATGAAAAAAAAATCCTAGGTCTATCTTAGAGCAAAATCAACCCACAAAACTAGAGCTAGCTACCATTGTTGCAAGTTTGATAAATAACACATTTGAAACAAATGAAAATAAAAATATATAGCTTAACTTATTTAATTTTGTAAGCGAAAATTCAATGAAAATTGACAGTAAGTTACAAAACAAGAGTGTGTAAACCAAAAAATGATTTTACCTATTTTCCAAAAATCTTCCTCTACAATCTTTTGAGCATATTGTTTTCATTGATCGGCCTTATCACTTACACTCAGCACTTTGACTGGACATATGCCTTAAATCCTTGTCTGACATGTTTCATTGGGCAAATCTAGTCCTAGGTTGATAGGTTAAGAAGCTTCGTCTTTGATTCATCAGCGCTTTACATTTTCACCGGTCGGCATGCACCTCATTTGACAGGCCTTTAAACTTCTGGCAGTCCTTGCACAACGCAAATATTTTTGCTTGGTGGCTCTTAACTTTTGGTGCTTATAAAGTTTTAGTTGGCATAAGCACATTTATTTGGCTACATACATTTTTTTGCAAGATCCTTAATCTACTATCAACCTATTTAGTAACTTGGTCGGCTTCTATAATTATACTAACAAGCACATTTTGGTGTTTGTTGGCGCATCTAATTCGCTGATCTTTGGTTGGAGTACAAATTCCTTAGCCTATGTGATGGTTTTGTCTACCCATTAGGAAGGGCATTTTATTGCCTTTGTTGACCTTTTTGGAAAAATTTATTTGTTTGCATATTTTGTATGTGGTTGGAAGTAGTGTATTTGTTGTAGGCACTAATCACCTTAGGCTTTGGTGTTAGCGCCTAACCCAAGCCTTATGCACTAGCCCCACCACCCACTACATACTCTATTGTCATAAATAAGTGCACTGCCCTCCAATCTTTCACTGCCATGCCACCTAGGGTGGTGCCATATTTTTTCCATTTGCACAACACATGGCCACATGAGTGACCTAAAGCCAGCAAATTTTTAGCCCCCTAGTGCCTAAGTGTGACCCCCTTATGTGCCATAAAGGGGAGGTTTTTCTTTTGCTCATAACTTGGTCAAACAGAGGCGAAATTTTTCAAATGAGATATTGTTGGAAAAGTAGTTCAACCAATTTTTCAATGGAGCGGAGGTTTAAGAAATGTACTTGTATAAGCATTAATTTTGTTGTTTGAAGAAAGATGTTCATTTCTGGCTCCCAAGCTCATAACATTTTGCCATTATCTCCTATTTTCACAATTCTTGTGGCATTGGAAAGGTATTTAGGAGCTCTTTCATGCCATCCATGCACTTTTTCCAAATTCTGTCCCAAGTATATGTTTAATTCAGTTTTGGTACTTTTCCATACTGGTGGATTACTTGACATTTTGATAGTTGAGGAGGTGTTGTGTTGATCTCATCACTTCATTTCAGCTATATATTATGTAATCGATCTGTAATTTGTCATTTAGAAGTGTATCATTGTTGTAATCATGGGTTATTCAACTATAATGTCCCCTTCCAAATTTGCCCTAGAATCACAATTGCAACAATTTAGTGTTGGGGTTACATGTTTACCCAGTAAAATATCTCCTTCAACAATACAATCATGGATTTGAATCCTGCAACCATAACCAACGGAACACATACATATATGTGTGTGTGTACTTCCAACTATTAAAGTTAGATAATAACACATGAAATTCATACGATATCTATAATATCATTCAAACACATTAGGGTTTTGAGGAAGAAGCATGATAGGTACGCCAAAAGCAATCTCCACACTATGCCCAAGAGTGGACACTAACCCTACTGGCTTCGGTGGGCTAGCAACATGCACATCCATCAAGGTGGCCTACTTTGTGGGGTGCTTGTACTTGCTTTCCCTATCTATGCCTCATCCCCCTAAGGTCAATAGCCATCATTGTAGAGTCGGAAAGGAGATTGTAAAGGGGTTTCTTGATTGTCCTATCTAAGCCTACGAGTGGATCTTTACCCTCTTGGCCCTAGGGGCAGCCAACATAGACATCCCTAGAGTGGCCTACTTAGATAGCAATCTTATAATCCCTGTCTTTGTATTGTCCCCTTCCAGATTTTCCCTAGAATTGTAATTGCAACAAATTAGGGTTAGGGTTACATCTTACCAAGTAAAATATCTCTTTCAACAATGATCCTACATTTGAATCCTACAAACATAACCCAAGAAACATACATACATACACACACACATAAATATATATATACATTTCCAATTATTAGGGTTAGACAATAACACATTACATTCATATAATATCTATAATATTATACAAACACATTAGGGTTTTAAAGGAAGAAACATGACAGGTCTGCCTAAATCAATATCTACACTTCGCCCAAGAATGGAGTGAATGCCATAGCCCTCTTGGCCTCAGTGGGCAGTCAATATGGACATCCACCAACTTGGCCTACTTAGTAGGTTGCTTGTCCCTACTTTCCTTGTCAATGCCTCATCCCCCTAAAGTCAAGTGCCATAATTGCAAAGTCGGATGGAAGTTGTAAGGGAGTTTCTAGGTTCTTCTATCCAAGCCCAAGACCAAAGTGAATGCGAAGGCCCTTTTGGCCCTCGGAGCCATATATGATCATCTCTTGGGTGGCCTACTTAGATAACCCTCCTCTTACTCCCCTAATGAATCCAACAAGATGGATTTCATACAGTCAAGCACATAGGAGATAAGCATTGTTTATCTATGCATAAACTATACACAAACACACACACAACAATTGTGAGAATATACACACCATGACAATTGTGAGAATATAGAGTGCAAAGAAGAACTGATTTGAAAAGAGTATCAGACGGGTCTGAATATTGATCACTTTGATGCATATGTTGTTACATGACTAGAGATTCAATCTAAAATCTCTTCGCTTCCTTTATTAGAATATTTCATGTTAGATCTATTGATTGTCTTCTTTGATGTGATTGTACTTGTTTAATTCCATGTTGTTGAATGGTTGATAATTGTATGAAAATGAATGATTGATTGACTCAATAAATTCTTTCGATTGTATGATTTGAGGTATTGGTGAGTGAAGATCAAGAGATTGTTGATTAGGTGATTGATGAGTGATGATGTAACGAGTGCTAGTTCGATATATTGGTGAATTGAATGTATGCTGATTTGATAGAGTGGTTTTCTTATTGACTGTTTGCTTTATTTGATAATTACTTTTTGTATTCGTGAGTAATGAGTGACAAGAGATCCCTCAATGTTTGGAATGAATTCTACTTCATATTTTATTGGTAAAAGGTCACCACTTTGCCTTTATGAATAATATACTATTCCCAAATTGATCTCCCTTAAATGTACTCCTCAAATGAAACCTTCTCCCCTTTATATCTTCCAATGTAGGGGAGAGTTGCACCTCTTTGTCATGTTTGCTCTTTGCAATGGTCACAACCTGTTAGCGAACAGATTTGTCCTTCAATATATCTTCGACAAAATAACTCTATATCCCCTTTGAAAGACAAATAACTAGCAGTTGGGTAAGTGTTCTTTACTCACTTCCCTCTGAATTTGATCTTAGGTACAGCTCCCAAGAAATGATTTTCAATATTTAGATAACACCAATTTCACAGTTTAACTTTTAACCTGAAAGTTTATAAAGGCTACTTTCTAATTCTTAGATGAGAAGCATGACAGCATTACCTTAGAAAAGATAAATAAATATAGAGATGGAAAGAAAAAGCACAGTTTTTCTAACAGCAATGATTGCATGAAATTAAATGATCAACAACTATAACATAACAAAATATGGATAGAATCAGGTTACTACGAATCCACAGAAGTACACTATTGAATAAAACAAAATGTCAACACAGAACACTTGCTTATTCTTTTCAAATAACACAGATCTGAAAGCGTAGTCGTAATATATTCCAAAATTGCAACACAGGCAACCATGAAAAATCTATTTTTTCAATAGTAATGTCAGATTAAATCAATATCTGTTACCCAATTTCTAAAACTACCACACCCAAAATTAAAGTAATTTTGTTATGATCAGTTTTTCCGAACCCTTTTTCCGTTTTCAGTACCAATACTTATAGTTTTAAAACACCGAGAGGTCTACCTAAAAACACAACCTCTCGAGTAAGCAGTTATAAAACGAAACCAAATTAAAAAGGACAGTTGTCCTTAAGAGTTTTGCATGCAATTTAAAGAGAAACAAAATGTCTAAATCTAGCTCTTTTTTCGTGGTGCGTTCCTCACTCCCCGTTGAGTTTCCATCTTCTTCGGCAGCAGACTGGGTGGGCTTCCATTCCTTGTACGCTTGGATCATCTCTTTTGCGACCTGCAGATGTGGGACCTTTGAGTTCACGATTCGAGTCATTGAGGCCTCTTTACTCCATTTCAGCTTCTTTATCTTTTCCATCAGCCCATGTAGTTGATCAATGCACAGATACAGCATTGACTCGATCCTCACCATTTGTGTGAGATCTGTGGCCTTAGGATTAGCTTTTTCTTTGATTATTTTCATGGCTGAGTCAAAGGCTTCTAGGGCTCCTTTTAATTCATGTTCTTCATAAGTTGTTGGGTAGGAGTAGGTAAAATTGATAACTTTCAATTCATTCCGAGCGGCTTCCTGAATCTGTTTTGCCTCAACTTCATACTCCTTTGCTTCAGTGATGGTATTTCTAATGGTAGAAATCCTCCAGCTTATATTCTTTTTTAGAACGAAGAAGATTGACTCCTCAGTGGACTTTAGTGATTTCTCCGTGCAGAATTTACCAAAACCATACCTGTCTATTTCCAGGAATTTCCTCATCGCAGAGACCCATTTTTCTTCTTCCCCATCCCAAACTTGTCGTTGAGTCTATAACTCCCCTACTATAGCCTCGGTATCATGGAGAACCACATGCGAGTCCCTGATGTATTGGTGACCACTATTGACTACCTGAGCCATCCATTCGTCAACAGGGGAGACTAAAACCCGGCCACGCTGAACTTAATTCAGTAGGTTTTTGCTTTCCACTAAAAGCGCATTAAAGACTTGAGAAGACTGGATCAAAGGCGTGGCGTCGAAATTGCAAAAGGCATTGATAAATTGGGATAATGACACTATGGTCTGCTTCATTTCTTTTTCTCTTTACTATCCTGCCAAGCCGTCATCAACATTTGCTAAGCGGTTTCTTTAAACAAATGATTTTTACCCGCCCTATCCATGGTTCCCAGCTCAATTTTCGTTACCTCGAAATCCTCTACTGCAACTTCTTGCTTTTCTTCTTTTGGCCTGTAAGTGGCCACTTCAGCAATCCATTTCCCTATCTTTATATCAGCAAACATCCGAGTTGTGCTCTTGACCTTTTTAGTCTTAGGAGTCCTCTGAACATATTTACTCACAATATCCTGCACTAGGATAGAAACAGGAACCAAACTTCGTTTCTTGTTCACAGATGTGGTCGGCCATTTTGGCGTCATACTCGTTGCAGCCGATTGCTCTGTTGTCTTTGCAGGTGTATCCATCATATCCAATGTCACGTCATCCAGATCAAAAAGATCTTTTCCTACCTGTTCATCTTCTCCAATCTGGTAACTCATGTCACCAAATTTATCATCATCCAAGTTGATCATCTCTACGTTCTCCTGTGCCATCTTTTCTTTATTTTGAGACCGGGTCCTTGATCTGGTGATCCGCTGAGGTGAAACTACAGGCGAGGATTCTGCAGCAGGTTTCTTCTTGGAACTCCTACTTCGCTACTTCTTCGAGGAACCTGCATTGTCAATCAGTTCATGAAGATTAGAAGCAGGGGAAGGGGAAGATAAAGATGAAGTTTTAACTTCAATTGACTTAGGACTAGATTGCTTTCTTCTCTTCTGCAACCACTTCTAAGTCAACTGAAGTACAAGCTGCGTTCTCTGTTTAATATCATCTTCTTCATCTATTGTCCAGTCTATATCATATTCTTCGCTTTCCATGGATTTCTTAAAACTTGGTTCAGTCAAGTTTGAACCATCATCAGTAACCCCTTCCACCTTGAATTGTAGCCTCATAGACAGAATCTGGGATATGCACAGTCTGCTATGTTCTCTTTCTCTGACTTGAGATTCATTGGAGCAGTCCTCCCAAAAATCTTCGAGATGGGGGACGGGAAACATATGAGACCTGAGACCTAGGCTTCCACTGGAAAAGTTTTTATTGTCAAACCCTGCTCTTTCAATATAAAATTTGAAATCAAAATGCCTCAAATCACTCCCAATGCTGATTGCATCTTCCATTGAAGCACATGAAAATTTACCTAGTTGTATTGGAAACACTTTTTCCCATTCTTCCTCTGGGAGAAATCTCTTAAGCACAGTGGCAAGTTGCCTACAGACTTCTGCAAGAACAAAACAACCAAAGGCATACCTGGGCAACCTCATGGGAGAATCTTCAAAGCCGCCAACCCTAATATAGGTAAATCTAGAAAACTGAGTGTAGAAGCTTCCAAATTTAGTCTCAAACCCCTGAGCTTCTGAGCTCATCCTCCTAGCAGAATCTTCGGTTAATTCGAAACAAAGCTTGCCCAAGAAGGTATCATGTACTCTTCTATAATTTTGAATTATATTACTTTTGTGCAAGATTGGGAAATATTCATACACACACATCTCATCTGACCAGGGCTCATGAGGCATCCCGCTCCATTGTCTACTACAGGTTAAACAATAAATAAGATAAGATGACATGAAAAAGCTACTCCCAGTAAGTTTTGAGTTATTAAGCTGCTCTCTCATGGAGCTGGCAATTAACTCGGCCCAATCCAGGATTTGTTTTCCCTCCAGAACAAACAATTTGAACATAACAGAATAACCAATCAGAAAAGTAGGCTTATGGAGACCCTCTCACTCTTTGCAGCATCACCATAATGTCACTGATATAGGAGCGTAATGGCTTCTGTTGAACTTTTTGGGTAGGCGCGAACCTCCCCTCTGAGGGTTTAATAACCAGTTTTCGGCCATGGCAGTTCGATTTTCGTCTGCATTTTCTTTGAATTTGACAAGGGATTGTGCAGGAGAAAACGCACAAAAGGTCTACTCTGGAATATGGAAAGCTAAGGACACAATTTCCCTATTAATAGACAATAAGACGTTGCCATCTTTTTTTAAAATAGACTCAGTTCTTTGGTCATAATTGCGAATGCATTCATAAATCAACTCAGGGCAAATTACGGCAGGAGGGAATGTAGCGGCAATGCAGAGTCTGCTATGTAGAATTTCCAAGGCTGGAATTTTTTCTAGGGAATTGGAAAGCCTTTCTGATAACCCTTCTAAATCATAGCCCTCTAGGTCAGTATCTGTCACAACTGGACCTTCACAAACCAAACTCGAAACACTCCCAAATAAGTGGAAAGCAGACTTCATATATGTATCAATCTTGTAACTATCACAGAATTCTCTGAATATTTTGCAATTTTAAATTTAAAACACTGCAGTGAGGGCAGCCTGACTCACCTTTTTCTGTAGAGACCTCTGAATACTGGAGCTCCAAAATCCTTACCTTCCGTCTGCTCAGCTCTCGATAACGACAGTATTTCAAAATATGAACAGAATGAAGGGCTTAAATAGAAATTGCGAATGATTTAATCATTAACTGTTAATCTTTATGGCAATAAAAGCAAAAAGTGTGATGTGACGGTTTATGCATGCAATTCATTAATGTTACTTGCGCAAACTTTGATGTCGTACCAATTAATGATTGATTTGACACCTCAGGCGTATTTAACCGGCACCACCACTTCTCTGCATTGAATGCCTTCATTTCCGTAGGACCCACTACTGAGCTGTCTAAAAGTTACCTTTTCTTTGTCATCTCATGTTATTGTTGAATGCCCTTGAACACCCTTGAACAAAGTTCAAGATGGTTCCCATGTGTTCAATATTGTTCAAGCCTTTCAATCATCTGAATCAATCTTTAAACAATAGATCCCGTACTGATATGTAAAAGTCCTTTTTCCTTTTCGCACAACCTCAATATTCCCGCCACTTGTAAACACAGAGCATTTTCGCCAACTTAATGCACTAGCGAATTTCCCTTAGAAATATGAACCACCTTGAACTACCTTGAACCGGTTTGAACTAAGTTCAAACCTGTTCAAGGTTGTTCAAAGGTGTTTGAGGTTGTTCAAGAAAATCGTTAGCAAATAAACTTTACACTTTTTCAAGCACGGCGGGACCACATGACCGAAACCTTTAGTGAATGATTGGACTCAAAAATCTTAAAGCACTTAAGATTATCAGAAAACATAATGGCGACTCAAGAAATCACTCAAAAAGGACAAGTACCAGACTTGGACTAACACAACCTTTCACAATTACCACCCTTTGGACGAGTCAAAAACCTTCGTAACTTTAGCCTTTTGAATTAGTCACTTCCTTATTTTCTTCTTCATTAATTCTTTCTTGGTTTACACCTTCATGCTATGTCTTCTTTAAGTCTGCATATTCTTTCCTTCTCAATTTGCATCAGCATATTCTTCTCTCTGCATATACATTTCTTTTATATCTGCATATATTCCTCTTTTTATATTCATCTTTTGTACCTGCATATACTCTTCTTACTAATATGTTATGAATTATTCTTACAATTATACCTTCAACCTTTCTTTGATGATCCTCCTTTTTATCTTCTCATTTGCAGATCTGCAAATGTGTGTAAAGAGCCTGCCTGGCTCTATCTCTTAATTTGCTTGCAAAAGTTTTATTTGTTTTGAAATTGTAATGTTATATGAATTTATTTCAATAATTTGCCAGGTAAGAACAATAACATCACAATTATTCCCTAACAACTCAATTCCATTAAATACAAATATCCATACAAGGACCAAATAACAATGCTTTCAAATTGAATCAAATTCGAAACCCCAATCAACACCAATCGAATACATTTAATAACAAAGACTTTAATAACTTCACTTCTCAATATTAATGTATTGAAAGAACCTGAAAATTACTCGTTGTTTACCCTCTAGAAATTGGCAACTGAAACACCTATCTCCATAATCCAATGTATGTTGGCCGCAGCTATGAGCATGAAGGACAGATGTTGAATCTTCCATTAGCTTCAATTCTGGCCGCAAGAACTATGAAAGGTAGCGGCTGCTTAAAAGGAAACACCGCGTCCAACTAAAAAACAAACAATTTGCACCATAAGAATGGTGTCCAACACGCCAGTTGTAAATTCCCATTAATGGTGTCTGGAATTACTTCAGAAATCAACCAAGTTGGCCGCAATTCAACCACAATTTGTTGGCAATTAAATCCAACTCAAAGTGTAAGGACACACGAAGAATTTACAATTCTTCCTGCTGAATTTTGAAACGCTCAAATCCAAAACTCGGAGACATTTAAAAACCAGTTTCCAAAAGAATAAGAAGCATAATGAATAATGAATTTGATTTCTTCTCCATGTCTTCTATAATCTCTCAACAAGAAATTGAACCCTAGCTTCTCAATCACACATTTCATAACTTAAATGATTATGTCAATAAAACATTATACTTGCATAAATTTTTCATTGAAATATAATACTTCATTATATTTCCCCTCATTAAATGACAGCATTTAATTATAAAGTCATTATAATTAATTAATGACTTGACTTTATAAAATAAGCTCATATGATAACTAATTAAGTGAACTTAATTAATTACGAACTCCTCAACAATAAACTCAAGTTAGTACAATTGCTCTGCCAATTCTATTACCAGGACACCCTGCCCCAAATAGACACTGCCAAAAAAAGACTTACTATAAATAGTAAGACCCTCAAACTGGAAACTTTGCAAATGAATCCACAACTGCACTGATACCAATGCACAGGCGCCCTACTAAAAATTGCAATCATGACAATCACCCAAAATAAGCCCTTACTATAAATAGCAAGTCTGTCAATCTGACTCAAACGAAGAGCAATCCTGGCATCACAGACCTCACAGACCTCCAGAGTGGAAACTGACCACTGGCTCTACCACACAACCCCCTCTAACATCCCAATTAGCCTACAAGGGTTACAGAAATAAGATAATCCCATGTGCCTAAAAATAGGGACATTACAATGTGAGTCTGATATAAACTCCAACTCCCCTCACATGCACTCTACAACTTCTTAATATATCTTCACAAGAGTAGTGTCTCTTCCACTTTCTTAATCACTCCTTAACTAATCTTAATTGTTGTTTTTAATTTCTAATTCGGGTTTATTTCTAAATTCTTCTCCAATTCCAACTTGATTATTCCATATTTCATTTTTCAATTTTCCTTGCTCCATCCATGTCCCCTTTCAAATGAACTCTTCTCCCTTTTTATATCTAATGTTGATAGAGTCGCAACTCTTCATTGCATGCCTCTTGACCTTTCATAAAATTTAATTAACTTTTAATTATATTTTATTATTATTTATTTTTTATATTTTAATTTTATTAATTATTATCTATTATTAAATCATATTTTGGAAAGGGGACATTACACTCTTACACCTACTACCTTCCGTACAGGATGGGAGTTTCAAACAGTTCCATCATCAGTCATATGCATTTTACATTCAATTATATGTATGTACATATATAAGAGATAATTATTGACTAACAATGCGTAAGCTAAATATATACCAAAAGGGCAGTGGTTAAGATTATTAAATGCTTTGTAGAACAGTTCTAAAATGAGTATAAGTCTGCTGCGCTCAAGTCTGATCTGAATGCTATCCACCGCTGGTAAGACTTGCTTTATTCGCTGATGGAATTATTGATATTCAATCTTAAGACTGATTGCTTTCTTAAATCCGAATGCTTGCTCATTGGATGTGTTCTTGAATGATTGACATTTGTATGAATGAATGATTGACTGAAGGAATTGTTTTGATTATATGATTTAAGGTATTGGCGTAATAATGAGTGGTGTGCTGATTAGATGAGTGATGATTAAGAGATTGTTGATTAGATAATTAATGAGTGATGATGTAATGAGTGCTAGTTTGATGTATTGGTGAATTGAATGTATGCTGATTTGATAGAGTGGTGTGCTGATTAATTGTTTGTTTGATATGATAAATGATTGCTTTTGCGGATTCATGAGTGATGATTCATAAGTGATCCTTGAATGATTGGGATGATTTCTTTTATACTCCATTGGTGAAGGGGTTGCCACCTTTCATTAGACTAGAGTCACCACCCTCTATTGCTGCCCTTTGAGAGTAATAAATTTATTTCCCAATCGATAACCCTTCAATCTCCTCAACTGAAACCTTCTTCCCTTTATATTTTGCAATGTAAGGGAGAGATCACATGCACAACCTTTCACAATTAGCACCCTTTGGAAGAGTACAACCCTTCATAGTTTCAGCCCTTTTGAAGTAGTCTCTTATTTTTTCCCATTCCTTCATTAATGCTTCCTTGATTCACATGCTCCATTCTTCATTCCTTCCTTCATCCATTAATTCTTTCTCGATTCACATCTTCAAACTATGTCTTTTCTTAATGATTCTCCTTTAGGTCTGCATATACTTTCCTTCTCAATCTGCATCAACAAAATATTTTATATCTGCATATATTCCTCTTTTATATTTGAATATATTCCTTTCTTTGATGATCTTCCCTTTTTATTTTCTCATCTGCAGATCTGTAATAAACTCTTATTCCCCATGCTCCCTTCAAATGCACTCACAACTTCTTAATATATCTTCGCAAGGAGGGCGAATTCATGAATGAACACACCTATTGTGATGAGAGGCAACCTTTCATAATGATGTGTCTTTTGCTAACAAAGAAAACCTTCAACCTTGATCACTGCTTTAAAAATAATTGTGATTTCTGTTCTTAATGAATGATTGGGTGTCTTTCATAATATAATCGCTGCACATTACTATATACTCTTCTTACAATTATGCTGTAAACTCTTCTTACAATTATGCCTTCAACCTTTCTTTGGTGATCTTCCCTTTTATCTTCTCATCTGCAGATCTGTAATAAACTCTTATTCCCCATGCTCCCTTCAAATGCACTCACAACTTCTTAATATATCTTCCCAAGGAGGGCAAGTTCATGAATGAACACACCTATTGTGATGAGAGGCAACCTTTCATAAAGATGTGTCTTTTGCTAACAAGGAAAACCTTCAACCTTGATCACTGCTTTAAAAATAATTGTGATTTCTGTTCTTAATGAATGATTGGGTGTCTTTCATAATATAATCGCTGCACATTACTATATCACCACTGCCTTAACCTTTATCTATGTTCATTAATTTGGCATTGCTGCTTGCTACTTATATCTGCTTATATGTCTGCTGTTGCAACAAAAAATGATATTTTGTTCCCTTGATGCTTGTCAAATCAATGTCCTCTTCCTTTTATGTATTCATGTGGAGGTTGCACCTCTTCACCCAAGGAGTGTGAGTGTTTCAAGGACACCTAATTCAGAAAATCCATTTCAACGCTCTTCTAACCTCTCGAAAAATTATGTGAAAGACACATTTAACCAAAAAAAACATCTTCTACAATTTGCAGCAGCCATAAGCAGTAAAAAAATCGAGGGGGAGTAGAGTATGGTTGTGTGATATTTGCGAGGAGGACAATAGGGACAGCTACACAAGAGTTTGCTCCCATCCTTTAGGCCTACCTCATCAAGGGGTAAAAGCATGCAAATCCATAACATTAGCTGACAAGGCCAAGATGAGTAGGTTGCACATGGTGGATGAAGCCAAAAAAACAAGAATACCAATGGAATCTTTGCAGCCCAAGGGGTCATTGTCTAGTGCTACTATTACTAAATCTAAGAGAGTTGAGCTTGAGAGTCAAAGAAGAACAAAAGAGCCCACTGGTCAGGCATGTTTAACATGCAATTACGATATGTAGCTAATAGCCCTATCGCCAAATTTTTCTATGCTAATGCCAAACCATTTCACGTGGCATACTCTCCATTTTTTAAACAAATGTTCAAAGATGCACTTGTTGTTGGTCCTTCATATGTTCCCTACACACCTCCCTCCTTGATAAGGAGTATTCCAAGGTGAGTATAATGATGGAGGAGTTGAGATAAGTTTGGATAAGGGATGGCTACTACATTATTATGGATGGGTGGACCAATATTAGACATCAACCACTCGTCAATGTTATTCTCACATGTTCAGCAGGCTCTTATTTTCTTAGAGCTATTGAGTGTTCGAAGAAGAGAAAGGATGCAAGCTTCCAATTTCAGATTTCGAAGGATGCCAAAAAAGAGGTTAGACCCTCTAATGTTGTACAAGTAGTGACCAACGCAACCCATGTACACAAGTTAGTTGGCTTAATGGTTTTCTGGACCAGATATTGTGTACATGCACTGAACAATGCATTGAAAGACACTAAGAAAATAGATTGGCTGAAGGAAGTGATGTCAGAAGCTAGAGGCATTCGAATGTTTCATTTGCAATCAGCACACATCACTTGCTCTATTTGGGACCTTTTTGAGGAAGAAATTCCTCAAGCTTGTGAATTCCAGATATGCTAGCTACTTATTCTTGTTGAAGAGGATAATTACGGTGTGTGCGCCTCTAAAATTAATGGTGGTTAACTCAAAGTGGACAAGCTGGGCAGAGGCAAACACAATTGAAGGAAAAAGCATCAAACAAAAAATCCTCAATGACGATTAATCGTCCACAATGAGGTAAGGTATTGTTATTATTTAGTTTATAATGAATTTCTTATTTTTAGTATTAAATTTCTGATTTAGTTATTAACTAATACATTGCTGATTTTAGTAATAAATTTAAGTTTTTCATTTCATTATTCATATTACATTAATAGATTGCTGATTTTATTTTTAAATTTATGATTTTATAATTTGTATTGTCTCTAAGTTTCGAACTTGTAAGTTTAATAAATTATTTTGCAAATATATTTGCACCGTTATCTCACCTATTGAACGAGTTATAAGATATGTTGATATAGACTCTCTTAGCCTTGGAGATACTTATGAGACATTTAACAACATGCTTGGGCAGATGAAGAAAGCAATTCATAGTAAGGACCCTAATTTGGGATTTTATAAGAAGCACATTAGGCCCGTTGCGATGCGGTGGTGGGACACTATGAACATCCCATTTCATATGACTACCTACACTCTAAATCGCAAATGATATGCAACAAGACCTAGGATAGTACCTCAATCTAATGATGAAGAGGTGAAAGAAGGCTTCATAAAAGCCCTTGGGAAAATGTATACAAAGGAGTCTAGCAAAATAAGAACACAGTGGTTATTCTTTGTGCATCTTCATGGTCCAATATTCAATAGACCAAAGGCGATGATGGATAGAGCTACATTAGCTCAAACCAACCCCATTGGATGGTGGACATGGCATGGCAAGGATGCATCAGGGTTTAGGATGCTTGCCACTCATCTCCTTTCACAAGTTGCTAGTTCCTCTATTCTAGAGAAGAATTAGTCTACATATGGCTTAATCAAGTCAATCAAGAGGAATAGGCTTACCTGTAGATGATTAGAGAAGCTAGTGGTTGTGCATAGTGCCTTGCAGCTTTAGGATCGACAAGCAGCTAAGTATCTTCAGACTCTCAACTGCGTGTTAGGATGTTGATCCCAAAGATACTACATAGTTGATGAGGAGGAGGGACATGATATATTGCTTTGGGTTCCATTTGATAGGGATAAGACAGACTCTCATAGTGGCAATGACTCAAACTCCAATTTTTATGCAGTTTTAGGGAATGCTAATTAGGGACAGCTCCATATTTCTATATTTTTGTCATTTTGTAGTTCAAACTTGCAGCCTTTGGGCAATTTTATGTAGTTTTTATATAATTTATATGCATATTGTTGATGAACGCATTTAAATTTTGTTAATACTTCATTTGTTTGTCACTTTCTATGGAATGAAAATATCAATTAAACTTTAATAATATGCATTAAGGTTCTATGATATATATGGTGATAGCCTTATCAATGCTATCATATGAATATTTGAAATTTTCTATATTTTTTAAAGTTTCCCTATGTTTTTAATAGTTGTCCCCTCTCATCCATCTCCATCCCCAAAATGCTTCCTCCTATACCCGTCCCAAAAACTTGGGGTGACAGAGAGTTGAACCCGTGAATCAGAAGAAAGATCGTAAAGTCTTAACCGCATCAAAGTAGAACCCAAAGAGCATGGAGTGAAATTGAAAGAGTTTACCAGTTCTGAAGGAAAAGACTCGCACCATACCAAAGCCTGTATTTAGATTCTTTAGGGAAGGCCCAAACAAAGAAATTAGCACCCTAAGTACAAAGATCTATCTTTACAAAGAATTTATAGCATGTCGTAGCCCAGCAAATTTACCAACACGGTCTTTCTCCTTAAAATCTCAGGACTTTGATTTGACATATGAATCTAACAAGACTACATGCATTAAAGAAACCTTACTAATTTCCTGCACAGAAGACCCCTTTTGATAAAGGTCCAAGAGGGATGGCATTAGCTCCAGTAGCCATGGCATGCAAGCCCTCCAGCCTAACTCAGCAAGTCGGATCCTCGGCATTTTGGGAAAACAGGGCAGCTTCCTAATTGCCATCAAAATGCCTACTAGGAGAAAGTTCACTGCCTTCCTCATTGATGTTGAAGAGTTGTAGTTCACAGCTTGAAAAAACACTTTCTGATCACTTTTGCCCCACTGATGATTCCCTCACACTACACCTCTTGCCTGAAGTTGCACAATTGCACTCTCCTGCCATCTTGCCTCAAGAACTTTATAATCTTTCAAAAGTTGAAATACTAGATGGAAATGGTATTTGCAACAATATTACAATTGTTAACAGCTAATTTTCTTTAATGGGAAATTTAAAAACCACAATCCAAGGAAATTACCCCAACAGTTGGATTACTCAAGATGGGTCAGTAAAAGTGCTGTTTGAATTGTTAACAACTGCACTTATCTTCAGTGGTGATTTTAGAAACTATGGCATCGCCACAGTTGGATGCTTGTGATGGCTATGGTTAAAAAACATTTGAACTGTTGCAGGTTTCTTGTAGGGTACTTCAAAAACTACAGAATCAGCATCTCAAGGGCAGTAAATCTTCACAACAGTTTGTTAATTGTTACACTTCTTCTAAATGAGCATTTCAAAAGCTAAAGAGGAACTGTCTCAAAGGCTTCAAATCTACTCAACATTAAGTTTGCTTGAGATGGGTGTTATACAGATTTAAATTGCATTTCAACTATTAAGAATTGAATTTCTCTCAAATGAGGTTGGTGGGACCAGAAACGTATCCCCTCTCAAATGAGGTTGGTGGGACCAGAAACGTATCCCCTCAAGGATGTCAAATCCTGTCAAATGTTGGGTTGCTTGAAATGGATATGGTAGAACAAATATTTAAACTGTTTACAATTAATTGCAGTACTCCTAAATGGATATTTAAAAAAAAAACTCTTCTGCACAGTTAAAATTATCGTAAAGTGTATTATAAAAAGAATATTCGAACTGTTCAAATCAATTGCTTTCCTCTCCTAAAAGAGTAGTTTAAAAACAACAAAACTGCTTGAACACAATTCCAACAGTTCGACTGCTTGAGATGGGTATGCCAGACAAAACATTTGAACTGCAAAAAGCTGACCTTCTCCTAAATGGTCATCTAAAAACCAAATGGTCATTGCCAGAAGGAGGTAGTAAATTATTTCAAACAAAAATAAAGATGAAACGCGGGAAGAAAGAAACAGTTGAGTATTCCTGAAATTAGCAATGTAGTTTGAGATAATCCTTTCAGTAAGTTCATACCACATACCTCTCCAGTTTGTGCAAAGCAAGTATAAAGATAATTTTCGTCCATCCAGTACTGCAAATCCCCAATCCAAAGTGTCTTAATCTCATCAACAGACTGCGGCTGGGAGTGCATGGTCGCCTGGTACTGCTGCATCGCCATCCACTGCTGTTGTGAAGGATCTACTACAACATTGCTATTAGGAATGGAATTATTGGAAGGCTGGGGTGGGGCAGGGGGTCCTGCCTGCATCATCTTCTTACTATTACTATAATTAAAAAACCCCTCCTTCAAACCCTCAACAAAACCACCCTCCTGCAATAAGACTCTTGTTAATTTCTGAAATTTTATTTAATCTGTAGAAGACGACGCGAAATTAACAGTACTGGGCACCGAATAACGAGTAGATTTGGTTTAGTTAGGAATTAAGATAGTGATAACAATTATAATGAGAACGAAACCACTTGCTTACTCGTTTGGTATAACACTATTTTTCTGTGTACAGAATACGTGTTGTTTTTTAGACAGCTTTGGACCGTCCGATGGAATAACCAGGCTGGAGCTCCGTCGCCGATCGCTCGCCGTATGGGAATTTGTAGATAGCGAATCCAAGGCTACCACACGCCTAATGCTGAACCCTAAAATAGCGCCTATTGTGTGCTCTTTGGGTAAGAGGTTTTTGCAAACTCTCAAATCAATCTGCCCAATTTTTTGCGTTTTCCAATGTAACGTGAGAATTGTACCTTACTCCCTTTCAAAATCATTTGAGTTAATATGACCGTATTTATATAATGGAGAGGAGGAGGTTAAATTTAATGGTGGATCTAAAACAAATTATTTGTCTATGTGCATGCAATTTGCCATGTGTGTGGATACAATTGGTTGAACGCTAAAAATAGTAGTTTATTTGGATGGTTGACCGATCATGAATCACGACCACCTCTAATCATTGTGTGGCACAACATTGATCCATATATGTCATGCCATGTAGATGGCATGTCAAATGGTGAGTAAATAGATCACCACCTACAACATCCACTTCCTTGTATTTGTCACACGTTGTCTACTCTTTCCTCCCTGGCCAAATACATTAATTGTGTGTCCCTTACCATTTACTTATTTATGATGATACCAACTTTTGAAACATTTCAGCATCGAATGATTTACAACCTCCTTTATCTAGTTTACTCACTCCTCACTACCTGCACACCTCTTCTCAAATGTATGTTTCAATAGGTACCAATACATGCTCGACCTTATCTAGTGTTCATTTAAATATGCACTAATGCATGCTTGGCTTTACACCATATTTCACACCTCTTCAACCAAATCAATGCTCAACGATTGTGGGTTGTTGCTACTTCCTCCTCTTCACAATGATGTTATATATTAAGTAAATGGGGTTCTTGTATTGCTTGTTAAATGCTTCTCATTTGGCCTTGTTGAATGATTTGTTATGCATTTATATGCTTCTTGTTTGGCCTTGTTGAATGTTGCTCATCTGGTGGTTTTTATAGGTTTCATATAATGGAATGGATTGTCTACCATTGCTTGGTTACCATGTCGTCATTGAGCAACTTTTGATTCTGTAATATGGGGAAATAGGGTTCAGTAGCTTATGCATGCAAACTAGCAAACTAGGTCTATTTCTGCCTAGATTACATTAAAATACAAAGCCACTAACACTTTGTCCAGGACAGTTGATTTAATATCATACTCTTAGGGCTTATATTCCTTTGTTCAGATGAATGTTGGATTGAGTGATTCAAAGGGTTGGGTAATTGAGATCTTAGCACAAACAACTAATAATGACCAATACAAAAATCTAAAAATTGTAGAGCGTGTATAGAAATGAAGGGAAATTGCATTATGCGCTTGTGTCTAAAGTCTAGATTGAGATGGGGAGGTCATTGTTGAGCAAGGTGACCTTGTCCAAAAACGTATCCACTTCACAAGTTTCAAGATCTGGGGTCCTTGGACTCTACACCGGGCTCTTGGCAAATTTCAACAGCTTTCTGGAGGTCAAGGTCATCGTAGACAACCTTGTCCTATGTTTTCCTTATGAAATTATATATCTAGGTTTACGACTATCTCTTAAGTATCACATAACTCATGATAAGAAGTCTCACATACCTCATGAAGACAAACATCAATAAACATGTGATATGAGCAATCACCTAACATGTGATACCCAATTTTACATATCACATAACATACATGATACCTAATTTTCATATCACCTCAGATCGTGACATGAGGAATCACCTCAGATCGTGATACCTAATTTTCATATCACCTCAGATCGTGACATGAGGAATCACTTCAGATCGTGATACCTAATTTTCATATCACCTCATATCGTGACATGAGGAATCACCTCATATCGTGATACCTAATTTTCATATCACCTCATATCATGATATGAGGAATCACCTCAGATCGTGATACCTAATTTTTATATCACCTCAGATCGTGATACAAGGATATAGTAATAAGGAACATTAGATTCCCTTACATATAACCCTATTATGGTATGTGCACTGACATATTAAATGTCTACCATAACGAATCTCCATTACAAGATTTTCACCTTGTAACATCAAATACAAGTGTTCATTGTCTAAGAAGTCGT
>MU224976.1:1219851-1231670 GCA_018584345.1 Thuja plicata | reverse complement strand
ATGCTTCATGTAGAAATATGTTGAATGAACATTTATAATGAATTCATTCATCTGTAAATATCAAAGGTCATACCTCCATTCAATATTGCATTTTCCTCCATTCATAATTACAAGCTATTTCTTCCCAAGTTTTTATTTACTGGAAGCCACATATGGTACTGAAGATAGCAACTATATTTATTTTCTGATTCAGTGTAATAGGTATGTGAAGTTCACGAACTCCTGTCTGCCAACACATAGAGTTTGCAACTCCTATGTCGTGGCTGATGAATTTAATGTATCATCAATAGATTATAATTATCAGCCTTTGGAACTGATAGTCATGTAATATAATCCACATTTCACAATGAAGATCAATATTTATCTTAGGGCTTCAATATTCGTCGATGTATTTAATTTATTTATATTTGTAAAGCATCGCAGGTAAGTATTCACCTAGAGATTAATTACTTTGCGAGCCCTTTCAAAGTCCATTTGACTGGCTCTTCTATCATTCTGTATCCAAGGGTCTAGCCCATTGCCAATCTGACTTCCTTGTTCGACATACGTTATCAGCTCGCTGCAACTCTGAAATCAAACATTATTTTTCCAGCACAGTTTTTCGATCCCAAATACATTCGTTTCTACTCTAATACCATGTTAAGTTTTAGGATAGCTGCAAATGTAATAGCACTCTATGTTATATATTGTATGTGTTTTTCAAATGCAACAATCTCTCTTTCATTTATATTGAGAAAGAGGCTAGGAGAGACATGCCCCTTCATAGGGCATGTCTATTCATCATAATTGTTAATATTTCATTAATCAACCCTATATTAGAATAATATAAGTTTCCATAATATATGTTTAATAATAATATATGTATATATATATATACACACACACAAATACAATATATTATTAATAATCAATATCAAAGTATTATATGTATTCTAAATGATCATACGACTCAAGCTACAAACATTAACACCTTACATGATATCTGTCAAGACCTATAATTGAACCTAGATTCGCACATAAAAGGAGAAAAATGGTATTTGGGGTTGTATAGGGGTTTTCCTTAGTCAAACCCTAGGTTGGGACTCAACCCTATAGCATTGATAAATTGAAATGCTTGAATGTAAATGCTTAATTGAAATTATTATACCTCCACTTAATGATGCAATGCTCTTAGGATAAGTCCTCCATGTGTTGATGGCAACAACATGATAAAACATCATGAAATCATAATAGAAACAATAAATGAAGATGTCATGATATAGTTTGCTACTCCTTGAATCAAATCAAATCTTCAAGTGTTGTGATAATGAGATGAGATGTTTGTGTTGAAATGAATTGAGAAGGAGGCCTTATATGGGGATCTCAAAGAGAAATCACCTTTTGGTCAACTTTAAATTATCATATTTTCATATTAGGGGTAGTTTTGGAAAGGGTAAGATTGTCATATTATGACTCAAAAATTTCAGGAAAAAAAATCATAGGTCAAGATCACCACTGCCAATGTTGTCCAGACTAAAATCACCCATTTTTTTAGGGATTGGAGATAATAGGGTCTAGATGCCCCAAAATTATTTGTGTGGAGAGATATTAAGTTTAGATGCGGGGAAACATGTCTTGAAATTTTAAATGAGGTAGGATTTAAAAAAATAAAATAAAGAGTACACCTAGAATTAAGGGCTAAAATAATAAAGTGTTGATGCATTAAAGTGAAAGATGACTCATAATATTAATCTAAATCAATAAAGGTCTTATAATGCATAGAGGAATGAGATATGTTAAAATGAGAACTAGGAGAGTGTGAAATGGGACACATTAATTAAAGGTGTACAATTTATTACGCTACATTTAGCCCCCACTTTAGCGGACTATGACCTTATGGTCATATTCATGGTAAAGTAGAAATGAAGAGATAGAGCATCTAAGTGCAAGAGAAACTAGAGATGGGATAACACCGAGGGCTGGTCAAGACCCTGTCGATCCATATAAGTAACCTCCAAATATACACAAAGCAAACAATATTAGCACTAAAACAAAAAAAGGTTCCAAGTCAAGTAGTTGAAGAAACCTCGATAATCAAAACATCTCAACCGTTAATATCGCTATTGACTTGATATTGCAAGAGCACAAATGGACTTGTAGAAAGGACACAGATGTAGACCAACTGAGGAAAGAAGGTACCATGATCCAATGTGAGTGTACACTATAAAAACGGAAGCAATACAAAATGAGTAGATTAGTTCACCTTTTCTCATTTGCACATTCAAAAGGAAGATACCCCAATAGGCTCAAGAGGTGAATCAAGCGCTAAATGGGGACAATGGTCCTTCTCTAAATATATAATTGTTGGCATATTGGCATGTCAGATGTGTTGAACAGGCTGAATAACTAAGAGGGGGTGAATCAGTTATTCCCACACAACTTTACATAACTCCCTCTCTGTTGGTAAACACTTAAACAGTTCCAATAACAACTTAAGATTTGTCAGTTTAGCACATTAAACATCCACACAAAAACTAAACATGAAATGCACAGGAACACCAAAATAGAGAACACCAAATTTTACGTAGAGACCCCAATCTGGGTAAAACCACAAAGAAACTAATTCTCATGAAATGTAAAAACACTTGTTAGGGTGACACCGATTATGGTGATTTGATACAAAGGCCCACTACAAGAAGGCTCACTATCGGTCATCTCACTACTGATAAAGAGGTTCACTGCCAATACAAGGGCTCACTGCCAATACACAAGGTCTCACTGCCAGAAGATATGAAAACAAATAGAATCCACCTCTAAGATCTATAGATTGTTCTACACAAACATGGATCTCCTTCGCATGAATTCATAGTCACTTAGCATATGCTCCACAGATATGCCACACATACATGCACTTGTACATTTGTGTACTTACACTCAAATAAAAAAATGTTCTTCTTTATTTATACCAGCATTTGATCTTACATATGTCGACCATACACCAAAACATGTGAAAGCACTGATGCAATAACTAGACTATTTAATTTCAAGCATCATACCTAAATCTAGGATTACAATACCACCATGTTATATTATGAACTATAGGTCACACGTGAGATATTACAATGTTCATCACAATTGTCAACGTCGTTGGAAAGCCACAACCAAGACCAAAAGATGGAAATTCAATGATCTTCAATACAACCGATGAACCCAAGGACCACCACATGTTGTGGCTAAAGCACCAAAGCAAAAATGAATGACCTACTCAAGTTAGCAATAACAGGAAGTATGAGATATTTGCATTTTGGAACATTCTTGTACACACCATAAACTTCTTCCAAGCTGCCGTCACTGACAGCCCACAAAATATACCAACAACTCCAAAACCTGTCACTAAACAAATGATACTGCCAGAGTACCGGTATAAATGTTTTGACATCAATGGCAATCATTGACAACACAATTATGCCAAGTCTAACAATCTCCCTCTTTGGAATTGATGGCAAAACTTCAAGAACAAAAAAGGATAAGAAACCTGCGAACACTCCCTCTGAGTAGATGCATACTATTTTTGTTTCAACCAAAACTTCTCCCCCCTTTTTTCCATAATGGAAAAGGGACAAAAATTCATGAGGGAAAGGCTTCTACATTAAAACAATAGTTTTAACTATTAAAAAAATTTGAACCTGTCATTCAAAACTATAAACTCATTTTTCCACTCTGCAACAATTGTCTCCATGCGAGCACATAAGTTATTGCACTTGTTAGTAAACAATTTTTCCCAAGATTTATTTTTGAATAGGAAAATCCTTTTAAACTAACAGTTTGAATTCCTAACAAAAGATGAGGAATTATCTGCTTGATATTACTTTATGTTATGCAAGGTGCAGCTACCTTAACTGAAAAGATAATCGTTAAATCCTTTTTTGAGGGAAAATCTTCCCAATGAGTATTTTACTGAAAATACTGAAAAGCTTGAATCAATTAACTCGTGAATATAAAAAGAAAATGTATGCTGAAAAACCATTCAATTTTAATAACCAAAATCATCCACATGATTGGATATTAAAACTGAGAAATCGATGGGTGATTTAATTTCTTCTCTTGTGATCTTTAAACTTCAAAACAACAGGTCTTCAACGTGCAACAAAGAGGAACCAAACTTCCACAAGTAATTGATATCCACAAGAACATAAATCACTACAGAGTAAACAATATTATCTACTCTAGAAAGTTTAACATATAAAACTGTAGAATTTTATATTATTTTGCTGCAAATTCAGAAAGATACATTCAAAATTTAAAGCATAGAGTACTTCAAACAAAAGTAGTTATGTATTAGTATCTATGGAAAGACGACCCTTTTAAGATGTCAGCTATTACATACTTATACTGATAAGGGCTGGATAATTGAATCCAAAATTACCCCGCCAGGAGTAAATAGTTTTTCGGTTAATCATAACCGTGCTAACTGAAATGCAGTAAAGGGAAATAACATAGAAAGCAAAAAGAAGCAACTATCTAATTAGCAGACTCCATGTGTCATGAAGTGTTTTCCACGCCAGCTGTGATTCTTCCAGCTTTCCAGGCTTCATAGGCAGCGGTAAATGCAAAGATAACCGATTGATGAGGTAAGCCAATGTAGGCGATTGCGATTCTCTGTTTCTAGATCTCCTTCTCTTTCTTCAACTCTATTATCTTTTCCTCATGCATTTCCAAGTGCTTCTGATTGATTATCAACATAGCTTTAGTATGTGCAATATTTGCAAAATCCTGCCTTACGGGTGCCTTCAATTCTTGAACTTCTAGAAACTTTTTTTGTATCTCTTTAATTATATCTTCAATAGGGGGCACAGAGTCACTATCTTCACCTGAGCAATGTTTGTAAAACCATTTCAGATCTTCCTAAATTATTTCATCCACGAGCTTGAGACCAGACAGGATCTCCTTGATTTTTTCTACCCCTTGTATGAGCGCCTCATTACGCCACTCTATGCAATCTTTAATTACATAGAGTGTTTTATCGTCTAAACCGACCACAGGGTATTCAGAGAGGAACCTCTGCAACCTAAATACATGTATTTCTTCAATCCATAACACTTCCTTTACCCAATTATTCCTTTCTTTTTCATATTCCCCTATGTTTGCCTCGACCTTTTTGATAATGGCAGTAGATTTTCTCAGAGCCGTGTTGTACAATTTTACCTATTTCATTGCTTCCTCCAAGACATATTGTAACCATTCCTCTAACGTCTTCGTAATAGCTTTGCACTTCTGCAGGTTGTCAAGAAATTGTTGATTGGCTGAAGATGTGACATCAACAATTGCAGACATTTCATTTAGGGGTTTCGGTTCTGGATGGAGGATGGCGTTGATGTACTGAGCCATGCTTTTCATTGCCTCTTTCATGTCTTGTTTATCTCGAGCATCTTTCCATACTCTGTCTGCAATCTTTTTGTTGGATGCTTCAAATATTTTCATATCTACAGTCCGACTTCCTTTTCCGAGGTCTATTTTAGACACTTGATAATCCTGAGGAGTAAGATCTTCATGCAGGCTGTCTTGAGGAGGCTTAGCAATTTCTGCTGACCAATGATCAGTGTTTTTGTCAAAGTGGATTCTAGACTTTGTTTTGGCCTTTTTTGCCTTCGAGGACTTCCCTAAACACTTGCTTACTAAGTCATACATAGGCATTGAAAGGAGTACTACACTCCTCTTCCTTTCAACAGAGGTTTCTGGCCATTTAGGCGTGGAGGGTTCTTTACCAGGTGTGGGAGAAGTGTTGTTTAAAGCAAGGGTGTTCATCTGCATATTTCCATCATCAGCCACTTTTTGAGAATCTATCATGATATCTGCCATAGTAGGACTAGGATTTTTCTCTGTTGTGGTTGTAACCTCGGAAAGATCCAACTCAATCATTATTTTATCCTTTCCTTTATCTTGTATTTCCTTTCTGCCTTTGGTATCTCAACGGGTGATTCTTCTGGTGCTCACCACTTCTTGCTGAACTTGAAGTTGAATCTGCGGCACAGCTGCTTCAACTTCAACTTTTGCAGAACCTGCAATAGGATTACCAACACAAATATTAGGAGCAACATTTAGCTCTTGGCCAACATTCTTTTGTTTGATTTTCAAATGTTTTCTCGGGGTACTACGGGCGGCTGAGTGAGTTTTCTTTATTTTCAACCAATCTTCAGTTCTTTTCAAAACTTCTGATGTATGAGAGTGCAAATCGTCTTCTTCCTTTTTACTCCAATTAAGTTTAGGGATCGGTAGAGATTCAATATGTTTGACATAAAGGGCATTTATCACCTCTTCATTTTCATCCTCCTTTATTCTGCTGGTGTTGAGGTTAACTTTGAACAACTGTATCTGACTCACAGTTAACCTTGACCAGAACCTTCTCCTTACCTCTAATTCATTTGATCAATTAGCCCAGTAATCCTCCAGGTGAGGAACATGGATGAGTGAGACTACATGTCTGATATTATCTTTAGCAAAACCCATATGATCAAAATCTTTCCTTGCGAAATAGGGTTTGAAACATAAATTGGACAATATTGTCTTTGTCAATGCAACTTGCTTGAAACTAGGGCATTTGTAGTGGCCAATTTCAATAGGAAAGAGGAAAGTAGGTGAATTTTTGGTGGTTTCAGATGGGTCTATCACGCAGAAAAGTTGTCTACAGATTTCATACAAGATAATGTTATCGAGACAATAGCGTGGCAATCTAAAAGGTTCTCCGGTAAAACCTCCGACTTTGATATATGTGAACTTGGGAAACTGAGTATAAAAACAACCATAAATTTTAACAGCTTGCATAGATTCTTTAGATAGTCTACAATTTTCACAACCTTGAAGTTCAAAAACCAACCTCCCGAGAAACACATCATTTACCCTCCGAAACTCTTTGCAGGGTTCATCAAGCTGAAGGACCGTGTAATATTGATATATGGTCATTTCGTCTGTCCAGGGCTCATGAGGGAGACCTACCCATTCTTTAGACACAGCTAAAATGTAGACCAGAAAGGAAGACAAGAAGAATGAGCCAAAACTGCTTACGGCTAGTAAACCTTTATGCAAACCTTCGGCTATTAAGTCGGCCCAGTCAATAAATTTCTCTCCTTCAACAATCTTCTGGATGAAGAAATACATCCAATTCTCCCAGTGAAAGGCATGATCATTTCCTTTCACTTTGTTCAAAATCAGCACAATGTCGATAATTTCTTTAATGAAATGCTCAATGGTTAATGGTTTGGGCAGTCTTGAGCCTCCAAGGGCCGGTTTTAGGAGCCATGTTTGAGCTATAATAGAGTCATAGCTCTTCTTGTTCTTGTTGTATAAGCGCTTATCCTCGTCAAATGTCCAAGGCTCATAGGGTTCTTTATGAGGAATCCACAATGCTAAACTGACACTATCCCTATTTATTCTGGCTAGCACTTCGCATATAGTCTTCTTGATACACCTGGTATTAGGGTCATAATGGTTTGCACATTCGATAACCAGCTCAGGGCATCCTATGGCTGCTGGGAAAGTGGCGGCTTTGACTAACCCACTACTAGTTAGTTTTCGGTATATGGGCCCTGGTTGAACATTTATAATCCATTCTATCATCTCAGGTAAGCTTACATTTACCAGGAAAATATCCTAAATTTCGGGGAGAGAGCTCAGTAAGCATAGTTTCTCTAGTTTTGGTAACTTGGGCCTAAAGAGGGTCATGAATTCTTGAACAGAAAGGTTCACAGAAAAAATGAAAAACTGAATCACTTCTAACCAAAACCAGGTGCAAGAAAAATGACAGAGAAATTTGTATGATGCACTCACCGTTTTCAGCAAAGCTCAGCACTCCAACCCTTTTTCTTACTAGTTGACACTTGCAATTCGAGGATGGCTAGATAAACAATGATACCAGAAAAGGAGGGCATTTTAAGGAGTAATTGCAGAAATCTTAGGGCAGATATGGAGTGAGTCAAGGCATTAATACTAGGCATGCCGAATGAACTTGAAAAGACTACTTTTAGTTAATTCCATCAAATCCGCGTACGGATTAACTTCCAATGACGTCAGCAGATCTTTATCTTTTATTCTCCCAAAAGTCAGTTGCGTTTCGCATGCATTTTCCCAGCTGTCACATTTATTGCCTTTCACATCATTAGAACTGATAGGAGGTAGGACCCGCCCTTTTGTTTTAGAAAAAATGTGCCCATTTCTTTCAATAAAAAACCTGCGAGAAAGAAAGAAAACTACGTCAGAAAACAAACGAAGTTGAAGTTGAAGTATAGTTTTGACTTAACTTCGACTTCAACTTCAACTTTACACAAGTTGGTTCAGGCTGACGGGAAAAATGTTGATCGCCCTAGGCGAAGGATACTGGATTGAACTTGAAGTTGAACTATAGTATAGGTTCAACCTTCAACTTCAAGTTGGCAGGCTAGGATTTAATTGATTTCTTTAACATATTAAAAATTATTACAAGGTAACAGCACTGCACCAGCTTATCAAATGAATATGTCCAACTAGAAATAGGGAACTCCTCCACAAATCCTTCAACATCATAATCATTCCAGCAACATGCTCCATTCTTACTTTTATCATGTCCTTCACAAGCCAAAAAGTCTTGATCAGATCTTCTCTCTGCCTCTTCTGAGATAGCGACTCAGCTTGGAGCTCTCCTACTCCTTTCCTCTACTTTCCATCCTTGTATATAAACATGTCATATAATTTCCCAAGCTCATTGAGCTCAGCCTCAATTTTTTCACACTGACCTATGAAGTTTTCCACTGCAACAGGTCACCGAAGACAATACCAGTAGACATTAGTGATATTTTCTAGACAAGTTCTTGTTTGACTGATAATCAGGGATAAATTTTGCATAGCAGAATTACACTTTGTTTCAAGATTCCTCTCCAAAAGCTTGTAATCAACACTAAGATGCAACAAGTTCTTCTCAACTTCTACGACCAAGTCACCATGTAACATACTGGATATACTGGATACTACAATTATTTTGCTAATCAAATGGTCAGCCAATAGCCTCAACACACAGTTTCTGTTGGCCAAGGAGCATTCAACCCACAAACCACCTATTCTATCAAATTCACCATTATTCAACTTGAGCATAATAACATCAGAATCAATTTCATCTGGCCCTACCAACGAGTCACTAGACTTATCCTCTGCTTAAACTTCTTTAGATACCAAAACTTCAATAATTTCCTTCCCTTTTTAACTAAACTTAATCATCTTAGGTTCATATGATGAATCACTGGTAACTACCTCCAAACTCCTTTGCTTCGAAGAGGAAACATCATTAACATGTTTTATCGATATAGAAATAGTAAGCACAAACTCATAACCAAGTTTCTCTTGAAGAGATAGAAAATATGCCTTGCAAGCATGATTCTTGTCTTCTAGTCCTTCCAAATTCCTGTATATATGCTTATCAACCAGAATGTCAATTTTTTACACAATATTTTCTTTTCCATGCAAAGAACCCATGAAGTAGAACACCAGGCACATAACCAATGAACCAAAACTGAAACTGTAACATTCTCCCTTTGAATTTTTTATATTTAATAGAAAATTTTCTAACAACATCTTACATACATCCATTTTCACATCCTCATTCATCATATTTCATGCCATATATACCACTACAGCCGAAGTAGAACCTTCACGATTATGAAATTGAACTTTGTAAGACATGTCGTAAGTAGCATACCTTACAATGGGATCTTTAATTGAGTAGATTGTGAATATGTGTTGATCCCTTCTAATCACCGTTAGGGCCTCCACCTCTTCGTAACTTACATGTTTTTTTGCAAGCACGTCTCCTTAGCTACTCAAACCTGTAATTTCCTTGATCACATCCTTTTTTATGACACATGGTCTATCCAATAACGAAGTCTCTTACTAAAATCTCTTTAACATGAACAAGATGAATTTTGTGTCGCCACACCACGGGAATTTGCCCCAAATATCAATCCCTATATTTTTTACTTTCTTCATGTCATCCTCTAGTAGTCCAAGTTCCAAGTCCTTTATTCTCTCCTGATTGAATTCATTTAGATTAATGTTTTTCTTTCCCTTCTTTGATACAACACTAGTAGCTGATTTAGGATCCGTGAAAAATCTGTAAAGCTCTATCATTCAATTGTTCTGCAATGAATTCAAACACAACTCCAAGTTATAGTGCCAAATGATTTGAAATAATCTCCTTTTAAAACCATAACTGCTCATAATTACAAATCCCACTCAAATTTATTATTGTTGACGCAATCAATGTACTTTGTGCATCAATCATTCACAAACTATATTATCATCATTAATGCATCCCTTTTTCCTTCGGTGACAACCTAGTTGCAACTGATACCACTCTGGAACAGGGGAGGTGTAAAAATTAGAATAATCAGTACTCCCCATGAGCCACAACTTTCTGCTCAATTATCGGTAGGACCATCACCGACACCAGGATCCATTGCCACCGAAACCATTGCACAACCAGATTTCTTCTTCATTCCATAGTTTGTTTATGAGATCTACTATATTTTGCATCATGTTTATCACATCTAATATTTGTCAGTGTCTTGTTGGATTTGTGTGATTTATCATAGTGACCTGTATGTCCACACCTGAAACATTTCTCATTCCTTTTTCTGGATATCAATGATTTAGCTCTACATTGACTTTCTTTATGACCAAAGTTATGACACGCAATAATTTCCATGAAAAATGATATTCTCCCTTTCCTGATTAGAAACTTGACTTTTGCACTCATTCTCCTCATGACCAAATTAATGACATTTATTGCATTTTGTTCTTTGAATTCTTCTCATCTGACAATCTATTATTTTATGACCAAATTATTTGCAAATATAACAACAACTGTTAAAATATAAATACCTCTAAGCATTTAGTTGTCTCACTCGTAACCTCATTGTAGGTGTGTTCTAATGATTACTTGTTACCTCGACTTTTGCATCTTCTTCAATCATTATCTCTTTTCCTTTGTTGTTTTGTTATGAGCTTTCACCGATAAAACCAGTACTTCCTTTGAGTTCTTCTAGTAAGTCCATCAACTGGTCCAAATTATGTTGCTTTCAAGTGCCTTAAGTTCTTATTTCAAATTCATTACTTCCAGTTCTAACTTTTCATTCTTATCTGTACTTTTCCTGATCATCTCTTTGAAATTTTCTTCAATCAATTTCCATTCCTCCAATGCCTTTACTAGTTCAAAATTTGGTATCCAAACATTCTTTGATTTGTATCTAGATCCATATCTGATTGGATATTCTCTCTGAATCAGATCTGCATAGATATCTCTTGAATCTTTCAATTTTGATAATTCGTGTTCAATTTCAACAATTATATTCTTTGACTCTTTCTGTTAGTAATAACTGAGAGGGGGGGGAGGGTGAATCAGTGGTCTCAAAATCTTATCCTTAATCTAACCACCAATCAAATAAACCTCAGACTATTATGTCCCTACAAGATACATGCCATGAGATACTTATAATGATTATCTGTCTGTCAGTTTACCTTGTCTGTCCTTATTCTCCTTGATTACCGATAAGCGGTATAACTATTTATTGAAATATAGTAAATATGCAGAGTATACCAATAAATCCAGTGTTAACTATGTCAGATACAAAACAATAAAGAAATGAATCATAAACACATAACACATGAATTTTTAATGTGGAAACCCTGTTAAGGAAAAAACCACTGGGACCGGTACCCCAAATTTTCACTCTTCTGAAGTGAGCCCTGTTAAGAGCCAACCCTGTTAAAGGTTACAAACACACTGTTAGGTGTGACCTTGTTAGAGGATTTTACACATA
>MU224976.1:1191175-1204559 GCA_018584345.1 Thuja plicata | reverse complement strand
AGTATTTCAAAGGCATACATCTTGTAGGGACTTAATAATCTGAGGTGTAATAATTGGTGGATTAAAGTTTAAAGGATAAATTTTTGAGGCCACTGATTCACCCCCCCTCTCAGTTATTACTAACAATCCTCTCCGTGCTTTTTCCCTAATAGGGTTTCCATGATAAAAAAACTTGTGTCAAATTATGTGGATGTGATTCTGATCTATGGATGCATTTTCAATCAATCAAATTAGAATACAGGGTATTTGAGTTTAAGGGTTTTAAGGACCAAGGGCTTGAAGTTTGAGTTTTTTTGGAGCAACTAATTCAACCCCCCTCTTAGATGTTCACTGCCATATTATCAACAGTAAAAAATGAAAGTGGAAAAAAGTTAAATGATAGGATGATGTAATGTAAATGAATAATTAAGCAAGTTATTGAAAATTTGGTAAAAACAAACTGTTGCGAATAGACCGCGAGAAGAAATTCACATAAATGAAAACCAAAAGATAGATCTATCATATGGATAGAATCTGGGCTAAAAATGAAAGGGAAATGATAACAATGGTGACATGTACTTGGTGCATGACGTAAATGGTGACTTGTCCCTGGTGTTTTCAAATGAATTTTTCTCAGATCGTCTGGCTACTCCCGATCTACCCAGATCTTGTCTGATAGCTCTGTAGCTTGTTCCTTAGAGATGAAAATACATCTTTGAATGTGATAAAATATGTTGATGCAATATATTTTTACTAAACACAAAAAGCCAAAAGGAAATCATGAAATACAAAGCCTTATAGAATAGATGTTGCAATTCGCCACAATGTTTGATTGAGCAGAATAGAGAGAAGATTTGAATGAAAAGAGATGGATGTGGATCTCCTTCCTTGATAAAAAAACCATTTTCTTTTCCTCTAATGGGGGAAAGAAGATTTATGGAATAAAACACCTTGAATTGCTTGAGAATAATGAATTCTTGAATGCTTGAACTGTATGACTCCTTGATTTATTGATTTGCTTCCTTGCAATTGATAGGTTAATCACAATAATGCATGCCCTGAAAAATAGATCCTTGATTCTAGATAGAAAAATGAGGAGAGATGGGGGGTTTATATACATCTCACAACATTTTGTTGGTTAAGAATTAAGCAGGCCAACTACGGGACAAACTTTATCCCCAAAACCCTTGCATGAACCTCTGAACCAAATCTGGGCATCATTCCTCAAGGACATGTCGCCAATGATGATATGTACCTTGGAGAATGAGCCCATATTTGATCTCGATAATAGAAATATTGGGTATGTGCAGGATTTATAAGTATACTCCTTCTAGGGTTGAGACAAGTTACAAAGGCCACAAATAAGTATATAGGGCCTAAGTGAGGGAATAAATTATGAGATTGGAGGAAAAAGAGAGGATCGCACTTAGAAATAAGGGCCAACCTCGACTTTAAAAAAGATTGAAAGGAATGAAGGACCCATATTTGAAGTTAGGCATTCATTGAGTGCCATATGAGGTCCTACCATAGAAAATACACTAAGGTGGACACAAAATAATCCTTTAATTGTACACAAATTAGGTGCTTACAATTTAGGATGATACATTTATCCCCCACTTTAGCAGGAGTATGAGACAAGCTCGTGCTCTTGGTAAAGGAAGAAAGAGAAGAGAAGGGAGAGAAAGAGAGATGACAATGGGTGAATTACAAAGTGATAAGACATCACTAAGTTCAAGGACACGAGCCCCTAAACAAAGGATCTCAACTCGAACATCCATGCACAAGGGCACAAAAAATAAAACAAAAGGAAAAACAAAGACAAAAGACACAAAAGAGGGGTTAGCACTAAAAACAAAAAGTCCAAATCAACTAGTAGAAGAGACCTCAATAAAAAATGTATCAACCACTAATATCATGTCTGGAAAGTGTTAGGAATAACTGTCCACAAGACAACTAAGAGGGGGGGGGGGGGGGAATNGGGGGGGGGGGGGGGTGAATCAGTTATGATATAGATTATTAAACTTTAAACTTTATAAACCAAAACTACAATGCAAATGATAACACAATAAATGCCAACACCATAACACAATACTTGTTGTCGAGGAAACCTTGTTAAAGGTAAAACCCCAGTGGAAATTAACACCCACAAATAATGTATTAAGAGTATAGTATCTCTGTTAAAAGATTTAGCCCTGTTAGGAGCTTATTACAACATTACAATACACAGTCCCTATTAGGAGACAAACCCTATTAGGAGTCAAAGAAAAGTTGTAGGCTCACTGCCCAGGCATATTGCCCAAAGAAGGTTAAAACCACCCTCAAGGATTCACAATCTGAACAAGTGTACATAACAAACATACAATCCAGTGAAATGTATGATAGCAATTGTCTTTGCTTGGTCAGTTCCAATGAAGTGTAATGATCAAATCTTCTCTACATCCAACATTCAATAAGTCTTGCAGCTTCCACAATTCTCTGCCTTTTCAATCTCTACCAAACCTTTCCAAAAGAAAATATCTCACATATATACCCTCTTACAATAATTATTTAGGTCGGCCAATTAAGCTTTCCCAATATATAAATAATTGATTAGGTCGGCCAATTAAGGCTTTCCAATATATAAACAATTATATAACCCCTTGCTAATATACACACGGTACCTATAATAGGTAAACATCAAATAAAATCCATCACATATACTTCTATATCTGCAATCCATGTTCACAATTCATTTTACACGCTACATGTCTGAAGTCGGCCACCGGATAGGTCTCCTCCAGAATATACGCCACAAATGACATCACCAGTAATCACACAAAAATTGAACTCAGCCCATTATTCCAACATATGTCGGTTGTCCACCAGTAAGCTCACTTCATCTGAAATATCTTCGCCAGAAAGATATACCCGAAACACAGAGACCTGCTCTGTCTAGTATCATAGTTACAGTCCAGAAACCAGTCTTCACCAAATCAACTGTAACATCCGCAATGTGCAACATAAAGCCAAGAGACCTTAAACATAAGGTCAACACACATCCTTCTTCATATATCCAACTTCGATCATTCTAAATCATCTATATAGTTTCCGTACACTTCTGCCAGTCAAGTAACCAGCCTATCTTCTCCACAAAAACATATGTTGACATCAGTGACAAAACATGAATATCAATAGTATGATTAGTACCAAAACTGATATCATCTAACAATCCCCCCCTTTGGCATTGATGACAACATATGGAAAGATACATCAACCCAAAATCAACTCAAAAATACTTTCTACTCTCAATACAATCTTCTCAATATCCTCAACACAAATCTCCCCAAAATAGTAGGGATTTTCACATAGATTCCTTTCCCCTTTGTCAGCAATGGAAAAGGGTTCCATAACTCAACTGTAATCTTCTATAGTTTTTTTTTCAAATCTTCATGTCCAACAACCAGGTGCAAGATCACCCAAATGTGCTCTAGTGTTCCTTCGATCACTCCCCCTGAGGAGTAGATCTATACATCAAGTCCAAAAAGTGATATAGCTCTGAAAGCCACTGGAATAATGCATGTCTGCATCAATTAATTACCACTGGGAGGGACCATCACCCCAAGTAGGCTTTTGAGATATTCAAAAGCATCTTTTGGCAAAGGTTTAGTAAATATATCTGCTATATGTTCCTTTGTGCTAATGTATTCCAGTTTAATTTCTTTCTCTACTACCTTCTCTCTCAAGAAATGATACTTAATAGAAATATGATTAGTCTTTGAATGCATTACAGGATTCTTCGACATGTTTACTGTGCTCATGTTATCACAATGGATAACCACTAGTTGTTGAAAAATTATTCCAATGTCTTTCAGCATATGTTTCATCCAAACAACTTGTGTGCAATTTATTGCAACAACAACATATTCTGACTTAGTAGCAAATTGAGAAATACAGATCTGCTTCTTGCTCAACCAAGAAACAAGCCTTTTCCCAAGGAAAAATGAACCACCAATTGTACTCTTTCTATCATCCACATTAAATGCCCAATCAACATACGTATAAGCCCATAGAGTAAAATCATCTGAGTTTTCATACCACAATCCATATTCTATTGTCCCTTTCAAATATGTGAAAATTATTTTCACAGTAGAAAAATATGTTTCTTTAGGATATGCCTGATATCTAGCCACAATTCCAACTGCATTAGTAATATCTGGTCTAGTGTGAGTTAGACATTGTAGACCACCAATCATAGATCTATACTTTGTCTGAAAAACACTTTGAGTCTCATCATTACTAGTTAATTTGTCTCCAGTCACCATAGGTGTTCCAACAGGTTTACAATCTTCCATTCCAAATTTCTTCAACATTTCCTTAAGATACTTGGTCTGAGATATAAAAATGCCATTCTTATATTGATTAATTTGCAAACCAAGAAAAAATTTCATTTCACCAATCATTGACATCTCAAATTCATTTTCCATTTCTTTATAGAACTTCTTACTCATCTTGTCATTGCCTCCAAAAATGATATCATCAACAAAAACTTCTATAATCAAGATTCCATCTTCATCAGTTCTTAAATATAAATTACTGTTTGCATTACCTTTCTTGAAACCAAGATGAAGTAAGTACTTGTCAAACTTTGCATATCATGTCCTTGGTGCTTGTTTTAGTCTATACTGTGCTTTCTTCATCTTACAAACCATGTTTTCATCATATGTCAAAGGAAAACCATCAAGTTTCTCAATGTAAACTTCTTCTTCCAAATCACCATTCAAGGATGTTGACTTCACATCTATTTGATAAACTTTAAAGTCTTTATGTGCAACACAAGAAAGAAATAATCTCACAGCTTCCAATCTAGCAACAAGAGCAATTTTTTCTTCATAGTCTATGCCTTCTTGTTGCGAATAGCCTTTACATACAAGTCTAGCCTTGTTTCTTACCACTGTTCCTTCCTCATCCATCTTGTTTTTGAAAACCCATTTAGTACCAATCACATTTTTGTTCTTAGGTCTTGGAACCAATTCCCAAGTATTGTTTTTCTTTATCTGTTCAAGTTCTTCTTTCATAGCTTTAGTCCAAGATTCATCTCTACATGCTTCATCAGTAGTTTTTAGTTCAACTTGAGAAATCAAACAAATTTATTCTCTAGCTTTAGATCTAGTCATCATGCCCTTACTTACATCGCCAATTATTTGATCTTTGGGATGGTTCTTCTTTACATACCTCGGTGTCTTAGGAGTCTCAGTAACCTCAATCAGTTCATCTTTAGTCGCATTGTCAATCATCAGAGGCTCTTTAGGTTCAACAACAACCTCTTTCATTTATGTAATTTGACCATAGTCATATATTTTTTCCTGAATCTAAAACTTTTCATCTATCCTCACATTGGTGCTTTCAATCAACTTCCTCGATCTCAGATTGTAACATTTATATGCTTTGCTCTTAGTAGAATAACCAATAAAATTCCTTCACCACTTCTATTATCAAACTTGCATATCTCATCGTCTCTCTTGATATAAAATTTACTACCAAATATTCTAAAATATTTCACAGTAGGTGTATGATCAAACCATAATTCCTAAGGAGTTTTACTTAAACCTTCTCTGATATGAATTCTGTTTAAAGTGTACACAGTAGTACCAACATCTTCTCTCAAATGAACATGTGATACATTACTTTCCAGTAGCATAGTCCTTGTAGCATCTAATATAGTTCTATTTCTTCACTCTACAATCTCATTTTGTTGTGGTTTCCTAGGTGCAAATGTCTGTCTGAATATTCCATGCTCTTCATAGTATGAATTAAATAACTCTGATGTAAACTCACCACCTCTGTCTGATCTCAAACACTTTATCTTCAGGCCAGATTCATTCTCAACTTTTTCTTTAAATAACTTGAACTTGTCAAATGCTTAAGATTTCTCTCTCAAATATGTAACCCACATCATCCTATAAAATTCATCAACAAAAAGTATAAATTACCTTTCACCATAGTATGATCTAGTTCTTGTAGGACCACACATATCTGTATGCACCAGATCTAACTTCCCTTTTGTTGAATGAGATTTGCTTTTAAAAGTGCTTCTAGTTTGCTTCCCCATAACACACTCTCTACACATAGTGTTAGATGGATTCACAATCTTAGGTAGATCTCTTACTGCTTTTGTCATACTCACCTTCACAATGTTATAAAATTTAACATGACAAAATCTTATGTGCCATAACCAACCATCATCAACCTTCACAATAAAACAAGAAGCTTCAGATGTGTTCAATTCAAATACATTACCTCTATATTTTGTACCAGATGCGATCAAGTTTCCTGATTTAGTTCTGATAGAGCATTTCTCATCATTGAATTTCAATTGATAACCCTTATCCACTAATAGTCCAACACTTAACAGATTATGCTTAAGTCCATCAACAAGTAATACATTGTCAGTATTAGTCTTCCCATCCAGAGAAATAGATCCTATTCCAATGATAAGCTTAGGAGTATTGCCACCAAATATGACAACACCCACATCATGTCTTTTAAAACTCACAAAATTATTTTTATCTCTAGTCATATGATGTGAACAACCACTGTCTATAACCCATTTAGATTTCTTTTCAACATAGGATACTAAGGCTTTTTCTTCATGCATAGGTTCATCATCCCTAATGGAAATAAATCCAATTTCATCATAGTCATCATCATCATCAGATACACCTTTACTAGCATAATAACAGTCCTTGTCTTTTGAATACTTAGATTTGAAAAATTTAGGTTTGTGCTTCGGAACTCTTGTAGGACATCTAGATGCAAAATGACCAATCTTGTTACATGAAAAACATTTCAAAAGTAATTTGCCTTCAAATTTTCCCTTACCTCTCTTTTCTCTTCTAACAATCAATGCCACTACTTCATCTAGCTTTCTTTCTTCTTCTTGTTTATGTTCCCATTCTTCAGCATAGTCTCCGAGATCTTCTCTCAGATCACTACTTCTGGTGCTCACATTTCCAGATAAGGTATTTTTGTTCTTATGCATGGTCGCCTTGAATGCTGACTCAACCATAGGTAAAGAATCTCTGAATTTTGTGGCCTCAAAATTAGTTAGCTTTCCAATCAACATCTCTCTAGTGAAGTTTGGTGTCAAGGGTATAATCTCCTTTATAGCTTGTACTTTGGTTCTATAAGCAGGTGTCAAAGATTTGAGTATCTTTGCAATCAATTCTTCCTCAGTGTAAGTACCTCTAGAGTTTTTAATGCCAATAACTAATTTAGTAATTCTCTGTCCATATGCCCTAATGTTCTCATCTTCTCTCATCTTCAGTGATTCCATCTTTGTATTCCAGTTTTGTAGCTTTTCTTGTTTAGTAAACTTGTATCCAATATACAATGCTTCTAATCTTGTCCATATCTCATGTGCAGAATCCAGGTCTTTTACTTCTGTGAAGTCACCTTCAGAAAGTGCGCTAATCAGTGATTCCCTTGCAACCATATTACATGAAAATAACTTCTTTTCATGTTCAATATCCTTCTCTAGGTCATATTCAGTTGCTATCTTCTCATTCTTCTCTGTGATCATCCAGTAGTCAATTCCCAAACATAGCAAATGTGTTATCACCTTGTTCTTCCAACTGTCAAAGTTTTCAGAATCAAATTTCATATTATCCTTCTTGTAGTAAGTCATCTTCAAGATCACCTCAAATTGTTAAGATTTATCTCAAAAGACCAATAGCTCTGATACACATTGCTAGGAATAACAGTCTACGCGATAATTGAGAGGGGGGCTGAATCAGTTGTGATTTATATTATTAAACTTTAAACTTTATAAACCAAAACTGCAATACAAATGATAACACAGTAAATCCCAACACCATAACACAATAGTTGTTTTCGAGGAAACCTTGTTAAAGGCAAAACCTGATTGGGAATTAACACCCACAAATAATGTACCAAGAGTATAGTATCCCTGTTAAAAGATTTAACCCTATTAGGATCTTATTACAACATTATAGTACACAATTCCTATTAGGAGTCAAAGAAAAGTAGTAGGCTCACTACCCAGGCATACTTCCCAAAGAAGGTTAAAAACACCCTCAAGGATTCACAATCCAAACAAGTGTATATAACATATATACAATCCAGTGAACTGTCTGATAGCAATTGTCTTTGCTTGGTCAGTTCCAATGAAGTATAATGATCAACTCTGCTCTACATCCAACAGTCAACAAGCCTTGCAAATTCCACAATTCTTTACCTTTTCAATCTCTACCACACCTTTCCAAAAGAAAAGATCTCACATATATACCTTCTTACAATAATACTTTAGGTTGGCTTATTAAGCTTTCCTAATATACAAATAATTGATTAGGTCAGCCAATTAAGGCTTTCCAATATACAAATAATTATATAACCCCTTGCTAAGATACAAATGGTACCTATAATAGGTAAACATAAAAAAAAATACATCACATATACTTCTAGATCTGCAATCCACGCTCACAATTCATTTTACACGCTACATGCCTGAAGTCGGCCACTAAATAGGTCTCCTCCAGAATATATGCCATAAATGATGTCACTAGTAATCACACAACAATAAAACTCAACCCATTATTCCAACATATATCGGCTGTCCACCAGTAAGCTCGCTCCATCTGAAATATCTTCGCCAGAAAGATATACCTAAAACACATAGACCTGCTTTGTCTAGAATCACAGTTACAGTCCAGAAACCAGTCTACACCAAAGCAATTGTAACATCCATAATATGCAACATAAAGCCAAGCGACCTTAAACATAAGATCAACACACATCCTTCTTCATATATCGAACTTCAATCATTTGGAATGATTCGTATAGTGTTCGTACACTTCTTCCAGTCAAGTAACCAGTTTGTCTCCAACTTCAATCATTTGGAATAATTCATACAGTGTCCGTACACTTCTGCCAATCAAGTAACCAGTCTGTCTTCTCCATAGAAACATATATGACTGCATAGGAAGCACAAGAGCATCGCTAAAGATGAAACAAATCTCCATGATCTAACACACTAGAAGAGAGAGAGAGAGAGAGAGAGAGAGAGAGAGAGAGAGAGAGAGAGAGAGAGAGAGAGAGAGAGAGAGAGAGAGAGAGTGTGTGTGTTAAATGTATAACACATTTTCTTAATCTAGTCAACTCATTCTAAGAGAGGATTCAGTGCATAGAGAGTTGAATGGTTTAGCAAGTTATATTATGATAGCCAACTCATCTTGAACATAAGTGCCAAGGAAGGGTCAAATGATCTCGCAGTTGTTGTTATCCTAGTCAACCCATCCTAAAATATCAACGACATTGATAGCTCAAATGGTCTAACAAGTTGTATTGTTTTACTTAATGCATTCCAAGGATAACCAAGCAAAGCATTTGCTCTAAGGAAATATTCAAATTAATTCCAAGGAGAGACAAATGTTTTAGAAATTTGTGTTATGCTATTCAAATTATCCTAAAATATGTGAATGAGGATAACCAAACAAATCATGATGTTTGTAAGGAAATCATGTAACATTTGAAACAAGGAGGCCATATATATGTCCTCATCCCCCCCCCCCCAAGATGGCAATGTAGGACTATGGTGGCGTCCCAAGGAAAATAAGAACAAGGATAAACACCTTCATCACCAAGGATNATATGTCCTCACCCCCCCCCCCCCAAGATGGCAATGTAGGACTATGGTGGCGTCCCAAGGAAAATAAGAACAAGGATAAACACCTTCATCACCAAGGATGTATCCTTTAAGCAAAAATTGGACATCCAATCCAAGTCAAAGATGCAATAGATTTTTTGAGACAAGGAAGAGATGACTATAAAAATATATATTGCAACAAGTGTAAATGGATCTTTTGAGGAAAGCACAAGGAGAGGAGGAATATATATTTTCTCAAAGACATCTACCTCCAAAAATAGAGGATATCTTTAATAAACATGACATCTTTGAAAGGGGAATGAGACTAAAGATACACATCTTCCTTATGCTACATAAAAGTGGATTATTAGTGAAGCATGACACACTTTCAGCCCCGGGTGAAAGATCATTTATATTACACATACACTTTTAAATATGGAATAAGGTTGTAATCAAGGATGTACACCTCTTGAAAAAGAGAAAATCCATGAGCATAACATCTAATTCTATGCAATAAAGGACATCAAGTTATGAAAAATGTAACTCATCAAAGGGAAAGTGGGTCCTTATTAAAGATAGAAGATTAAAACAATATTATTTCCCCGCGGGTATGGAACAAAAGATAAGAAAGGCTATTATGTGCTCACAAAGTATGATTGCACCTCAAATTATACCAATAATGTCCTAAAAAGTTAGCACCTATAATTAGATGCTCACTTTACCCCCATTTTAGCATGTATGGTTTCCCACATTGATTTCACGCTCTCCTAACACTCACTAGAGCCTTAAATTAATATTATAGGTCCTATGTTGACTCAAATTCACCAAATATTAACATGAGCTCTTATTTTTAGCCATGCTCCTTTATCATGTCTACTCTTCAATAATTTATTAGTCTGTTAGAGCCCTATGTTTCCATTTGTTTCCTTTGTACTTCTTCATGACATTGAAATCAATCATGCCTCTTATTTCAACATCTACCATATCTCCTCAAACTCTAATTTAAATTTTGGCTCATTCTCATAGGTACAAAACGCCCAGAGCTTTATGTTCCTAGGAACATAACACACAAGGCATTTTGTTCCCTCAAGATTTTGTTAAATTTTGAATTGGGGCTTGGTTGTTGTTTTTTGGTGGGGAATTAGGTCATGTGGTCATCCTGGGTTAATTTTGAATCCTAAAATGCACGAAGAGGTATATAAGTGGCCTATCTCTCCTCATTTTTGTATCCAAGATCCATTATCCATCCATTAATAAGAAGGAACATTATCATGGAATTGACATCCAAACATTCTCAATGTCTTCAAGCATCCAAGCATCCAAGACTTCAAGTCTTCATTCTTCTCCTTCGTCAAGCATTATGGAAATCTACAACATTCATGGTGCAAAATCACATCTTTCATGATTTCCTTTTGGGTTTTTGTAGATTTCAAGATATTGTATTAACGCTTGTCATCACATCTAAATAAGCATTGCACTATTAAGGTATAAGGTGATTTATGATTTAGATACGACTTTTATTTCATATCAACAATCTTTCCTATTAAGCACATTTCATTTATATTTCAAGGTTGATTCCAAATAGGCGTTTGAATGAGGAAAACCCTTCTATCCAACCTTATTCCCCTTTTTTGTGTAGGTACAGATAGTAAATGCATTGGAACTTAATCCATAAAGTACAAGACCTGATAGGAAGACTACAACTACATTCGGGAAAAACCCCTAAGTACAAAACACCCCAGGCTTTTTGTTCCTGGGAATAAAATGCCCAAGGCTTTATGTTCCCTAAAAATTCACTTCAAATTCAAACTGCAGGTTAGCACAGTCTTCTAGATCTTGTTTCAAGTCACTGTAGTCATCTTTCTATTTTCCATCAGCCTATATTTCCCAAGTCTTGTTAATTTTGCTTATTTAGCCTCCTAATTTGCATCATCATATTATTTTCCATCAAATCCAACTTTAGCCAATTAATTATTGGGAAGTATCATTGCACAGATTGAGACCAATGTATGACATTTCCATTTTTATAGAAAATAGACAAACAACTGTGGTAAATTGAACGAGATCCAACAAAATTTACTAACTTGCAGTCTGAATTTGAAGTGAATTTGTAGGGAACATAAAGCCCTGGGTGTTTTGTTCCCGAGAACAAAAATCTTGGAGCATTTTGTACCCAGGGGTTTTTCCCAATCCAAGTGTAGTCTTCTTGTCAGACCTTGTACTTTTTGAATTAAGTCTTGATGTGTCCACTACCTATACCTATGCACAGGAAAATGGGGAAGAAGTTTGGATAGAGGGGTTTTCCTTGTTCAAACCCGTATTTGGAATCAACCTTGAAATAGAAATGAAATGTTCTTGAAAGGAAGGATTGTTGATATGAAATAGAAGCTTGATCTGAATCATAAATCACCTTATACCTTGATATTTCAATGCTTCTTTAGATGTAATCACAAGTATTAATGTAATAGCTTGAAATCCACAAAATCCTGAAATATATGATTTTCACCATGAATATTGTAGTTAACCACAATTCTTGATGAAGGAGAAGAATGAAGGCTTGAAGTCTTGGATGCTTGGATGCTAATTGATTGATCATGTTCCTTCTTAGTAATGGATGGATAATGGATCTTGGATACAAAAATGAGGAGAGATAGGCCACTTATATACCTCTTCATACATTCAAGATTCAAAATTAACCCAGGTAAATTGCGAGACTTAATTCCCCACCAAAATATCGCAACCAAGCCCCAATTCAAATTTTAGCCAAATATTGGGGAAAAAAATGCCTTGGGTATTATGTTCCTAGGAACATAAACTCATGGGAATTTTGTACCTACAAGTATGATCCAGAATTGAATGGGAGGTCAGGGAGATAGGGTAGATGTCAGAATAAGAGGCACAACTAATTTTGAGGTTGGGAAGAAGTACAAAGGACACAAATGGTAACATAGGGCCCATGTAGGATAATAAATGATTGAAGAGGATAAATAATAAATGAGAATGCCTATAAATAAGGGCTCACATCAATATTTGGTGAATTTTGAAAGAACATAAGACTTATAATATTTATTTAAAGGTCTAGTAATCATTAAGAGAGAGTGAAACCCATGTGGGAACCCATACATGCTAAAATGGGGCTAAAGTAAGAATATAATTATAAGTGTTAACTTTTTAGGATATTACATTTATCCTCCACTTTAGCGAGAGTAAGAGTCCACCTCATGCTCATGGTAAAGTAGAAGAAAGAGAGAGGAAGAGATAAAGATGTGATCATGGGAAAACTACAAAGAGATAAGAAAGCACTAAGTTTAAGGGTACAAGCCCTCAAACCAATGATCTTAACTCATACAACCATGTGCAATGACACAAAAACAAAATCCTAAAGCTTACTAAGATTCCAAGTCAACTAGTTTAAGGGACCTTAATGAATAAAATATCTCAACCGCCAGTATCATGCTTGGAAAACTATTGAAAAAGAATAAGTGGTCAAATGACAAGAGTGAGAGCACACACCAAAGATAAGACAAAACTTTGTGATTCAATCTAATAGAAAATTGAATTATGTTATGGAATCATGAAGGAGAGAGAAGAAAACCATGGATGACATAGTATAGCCATTTGTGTTGTGTGAGGTAATCTGTGTGTGTGTGTGTGTGTGTGTGAGAGAGAGAGAGAGAGAGAGAGAGAGAGAGAGAGAGAGAGAGAGAGAGAGAGAGAGAGAGAGAGAGAGAGAGAGAGAGAGAGAGAGAGAGAGAGAGAGAGAGA
>MU224976.1:1170571-1181633 GCA_018584345.1 Thuja plicata | reverse complement strand
CATGTAGGGGTAGGCCAACTCAAGATTGCCTCAACCTTGCTGGGATCCATCTTCAAGGTTCCTTGTGACACCACAAAACCAAGATAGATCAACTCCTATTTCATAAATTCACACTTTTCCAAGTTAAAGGACAACTTCTCCTCATGAAGCTTCTTCATCACAATCTGCAAATGTTAAAGATATTCCTCATTTGTCTTACTGAAAATGAGGATGTCATCTAAGTACACAACTACAAATCTACCTATGTAGTCCTTCAACACCTCATTCATTAATCTCATAAAGGTGCTTGGCACATTGCTAAGCCCAAAGGGCATGACCAACCATTCATAGAGCCCTTCTGTTGTCTTGAATGTTGTCTTCCATTCATCCCCCTCCTTAATTCTGATTTGGTGGTACCCACTCTTCAAATCCAACTTACTGTAGTACCTTGTTCCTCCCAAACAATCCATAAGATCTTCAATCCTAGGAATAGGAAACATGTATCTCACAGTGATCCTGTTAATTGCTCTGGAGTCTGTACAAAGCCTCCACTTGCCTCCCTTCTTTGATGCTAGAACCATTGGTACTACACATGGACTAATTCTTTTCCTAATAAGACCTTGGTCCAAAAGTTCTTGGACTTGTTTTGCTATCTCCTTGTTTTGATTAGGAGTCACCTTGTATGCTACCTTGTTTGGTAGAGATGCTCCAGGTATGAAGTCAATCTAATGACTTGTGTCTCTTGGAGGTGGTAACATTGCTGGTGTCCCATCACTAACTATGTCTTTGAACTCCTCCAATAACTCTTGCACTTCACTTGGCAATGGTGGTTGTTCCACCTTCTTCTCTTCACTAAGCTTAAGCATGATAGCATAATGTAAACATTCTCCACTCTTTACTATCTGCAAATACTCTTTACCTCCCTACAATAAGACATTAGTCTCAACTGATGTAGACCCCTCTTCATCCACAAGTGACTGAATTTTATAGGTGACCCCATCCTTCTTAAAAGAATAGGAATTTTTCTCTCCATCATGAATAGTCTTCCTATCAAACTGCCATGGCCTACCTAAGAGTAGGTGGCATGCATCCATTGGGAGTACATCACATAATATTCTTTCCATATACTTCCCTATTGAAAAATTCACCCATGCTTGCTCATTAACAAGAACATGCTGACCCTTGTTTAACCATGTAACTTGGTAAGGGTTTGTGTGAAGTATTTTTGTCAGTCCCAACTTGCTGATTGCCTCCTCTGATATAATATTATCAGTAGACCCTGAGTCTATAATCATCTTGCACACTTTCCCATGAATCTTGCACTTTACCCTAAATAGTTCCCTCCTTTGCTTGGCTTCTTCTTTGACCGGTTCTTTAATGAGTATTCTCCTAATCATGAGATTCTCTCCACTTTCTAAATCAAGGTTGATTTTAGTTCCTTTACCACTGTTATTGTCCTCTTGTGCAATGTAATTCACTCTTTTATCACCATGTGAGCTTGAAGCTTTCTCCGGGCATCTATAGGCTGGATGGCCTATTTGGTTGCAATGAAAACACTTCATGTTTGCAAAGTGCGAGGCTATACCTGAACCTCCAAATCTACCTCTTCCACCACCTTGGAATCCTCTTCCTCTATTCATGCTGCCTCTACCACTGGACTCATTGACTATCTCAATCAATTTAGCTTCACCTTGAGACCTATAATCACTGCCTGCAAAGCTGCCTCTACCTCTTCCTCTTGAGGTCTGATCATGCTTCCTCTTGCTCTTCTTTTCTATCTTAAGAGCCATTTGATAGCATTGTCTCACACTTGTCAAAGTAGCAAGACTCATTTCCTCTTGTATGGACCACTTGAGCCCATTTTGATATCTAGGCAATCTAATGCTTTCATCCTCCAATATCTTAGACCTTAAGCATAACTTTTGAAACTCCTCTGTATATGCTTGGACTTCAAGGTCTTTTTGTCTGAGATTTTATCTCTTCCTATGCATTTGAACTTCATAGTCATCCGGGAGATAAGTTTGTTTCAACTTTGTCAACATGCCTTTCCATGACACAATAGGACTCTTGCCCTCTTTCTCCCTTTCATTCTGAACAAATTTCCACCAGGTAAGTGCTGGTCCTCTTAATATAGACTTAGCCACCTTGAGTTTTTGAGCATCAGTCACCCCATCACATTCAAAATGATTCTCAAGGCTGTCTATCCAATCTAAAACCAAATCAACATCCATTTTTCCATTAAATAATGGCACACCCTCCAAGGCTTTACCACTCAAGGCTTTGAGTGCCTTTAAGAAGGGTTCCTCAGGTAAGACTAGATCAGGGGTAGGTGTTTCTTCATCTAAGTCCCACTCCTTCTCCTTAGCTTCCTTTTCCTCTTTCTGGTCTACCTTGTCCTTTACACTATTTTCCTTAGCTCAAACTTCATCCAAGAGTTGCTCCATTTGAGCCAATCTCTCTCTCAGCAACCTGCTATCCTCTTCTTGTTCTTCAAATTTCTTGGCCAATTCAACATTGGTCACCATCCTACTAGATGCACTAGATTCCTCACTTGAATCTTTGGTCTGCAACATCCACTGGTTGCACTACTTCTTCTTTTCCCAAATCTTGAACTTGGGCTCTGATACCACTATGATAGGGAGCCTCCTTGGTAACCTTTTGAGTTTACTTTTAACTCTTGTTAGGCCTCTCCTAGGACCTCTATGGATTCCTCAATCCACCCTACTCACTGGAAAGATTTAATCCTTCCCTCCAACCAAGAATTCTCCCTATCTTGTCAAGGTCTCCATTCTTGTGTTCTACAAGAACTCCTCAAATTTGCACCTACCAAGCCCTAGCCATGAAATGGAGTTGCAGGAGGTCAATGGCTTCATGTCACTATTTCTTGATCCTAATTTATGGTCTCAAATTTTTAGGATTGGTCAAGTACCAATCGAGTTCCGAATCCCTACTATTCTAGGCTTGTAGCCCTTTTGCACAATTAGGCCTCCTAGTTTTTAGGAAACCTCAAACACAACACAAATCTCTCAAAGAAAACCCTAATATTTTGTGGTATTTTTTAACTAAGGCAAAAACCCACAAGGATTTTCTAGGCCACTTAGTCTGAAACTGTCCATACACCCTGTTTCTAGAATATGGCACATTTCTTGTGTTTAGACCAGTTTTGGGTCTTTGGGGTCACAACTTGGAAAAATGAGATCATGGGAACTCCTCCACAGTTATGAGTACCTAAAAAACATATCTCAACATATCCATGGCCTTCTTGGCTCATGAGAACACCCCCTGCAACTTTTAAACTCGCTGTCACTTGTTTTCTCTAACCAGGCTATCAACTTAGCTCGCCTAGGGCAAGTGTTTAAAAATGCATGCCAGCACTTTTAGAGCTCTTCCTTCCACATTTTGGTAGCTCCATTGACCTATTCTCCATTCCCAGATGGCCATATAGAACCAGTGGTGGGAAGTGGAGTTAGGTCCACATCTTCGCTCCTTGCCCAAAACTGGACAGCAAACAGTCCCAAACTAGAAAATTTAAAACCTACAAAAACAAAACAACTACAAAGCAAATTAAATACTGAAAATGCTTGTAAAAATGTCCAAAAATAACCTCCAATGATCATATTTAGTAATCTAATCCATCCAATGCAAAGAAAACAAAAAAAATGCTTCAAATCTGCTGTCACTTCATTCAAAACTCTTGGCTCCCAAAATACCAGTCCGTACAAAATGAACTTCCTCCTTCACAATTAGGGTTTTTACACCTTAAATATGTTGGATACCCATGTTCCAACCCTTATATGGGTTTAAAAACTCTTAAAACCTCAAAATCCTCTAGACAACAAAATGTTGTCAGCAACTTTGAAAAGTTGCTAATGTTGCATAGCAACATTTTACATCTTTTAGCCAATCACACTTTTTAAGTGTTTTCTCCACCAATATACCTTAGCTAACTTTAGCTAGACTACCTAGGGTATCCATGGACCCTAAGTACCACCATGACATCACTCTTCCCATTGATGACATCATCAAGGACAATCCAATAAACAAGAAGCAAAAAGAGTTAATCTACCCAAAATGAAGCATAAAATGAAACTTATCTAGACTACTCTTGGTCAACATGACCTTATATAATTACATTGCCCTAATAGAGGGTCTTACACACACTAGCACACCAAAATGACAAGAGACTACCATATTTTCTTGGCAGCTCCAGGGTGCTCCTGCACCAAGTTGTATTCTTCCTGTCAGATCCTATACTTTCTGAATTAAGTTGCGATGCATCCACCACTTGACCCTACACACATAAAAATGGGGAAAAAGGTTGGATATAGGGATTTTCCTTAGTTAAAACTCTGTTTGGAATCAACCTTGAAATATAAATGAAATGTGCTTAAAAGGAAAGATTGTTGATGTGAAATAGAAGCTAGATCTAAATCATAAATCACCTATACCTTGGTAGCACAATGATTCTTTAGACATAATCACAAGTGTTAATGCAATAGCTTGACCCCCCAAAAAAATCAAAAGGAAATCATGGAAGATATGATTTTGCACCATGAATGTTGCAGTTTGCCAAAATTCTTGATGAAGGAGAAGAATGAAGGCTTTGAGTCTTGGATGCTTGAAGACCTTGAATTTTTTTGGATGCCAATTGCTTGATCATGTTTCTTCTTATTAATGGATGGATAATGGATCTTGGATACCAAAATGAGGAGAGATAGGCCACTTATATACCTCTTCATGTATTTCAGGATTAAAAATTAACCCAGGCCAACGACAAGACCTAATTCCCCACCAAAACACTACAACCAACCCCCAATTCAAATTTTAGCCAAATCTCAGGTGGAAAAAATGCCTTGGGCATTATATTCCTAGGAACATAAAGACTTGGGCATTTTGTATCTAGGAGAATGATCCATAATTTAAATGGCAGATCGGGGAGATAAGGTAGATGCCAAAATAAGAGGCACAACTAATTACGAGGTGAGGAAGAAGTAAAAAGGCCACAAATACTAACATAGGTCCCATGTAGGCTAATAAATGATTGAAGAGTAGAAATGATAAAGTAGCATACATAAAAATAAGGGATCACATCAATATTTGGTGAATTTGAGTCAACATAGGACTTCTACTATTAATTTATAGGTCCAGTGAGTGTTAGGAGATCATGAAATCAATGCGGGAACCCAAATATGCTAAAATGAGACTAAAGTGAGCATCTATTTCTAGGTGCTAAATTTTTAGGATGATACAATACCACCACGAATGATAATGAGCCCCCAAAGGATAAGCTACCAATCACATAGCGAGGAGAAAAATAATATGAACTTATATCTTATTTAGAATGATCATGAAAAGATACCACTCATTATCACCCAATACTTGAATGATGTTATAGTCAATAAACTGTTGAATTTTAATATGCAAATTTTGACATTCATTAGTGGAGTGGTCATGATATTGATGATACATAAAAACATGAATATTTTGAGGATCATGTATACATTTATTATTTCATTTGGGTTGGGTAATAAACTTGGCATAAAGAATGTCAGACAAAATACTATCATGTTTAAAGCGAGGTATAGAAGACATAGATCTAATAGAAAATTGGGGAGGGCATGTTGACAAGGTTGAGAACCTAAACTTTTCTTAGACAAGCGTGATGTAGGTTTCTCATAAATATCAACTCTTTCTTGCATATTGTTGGGATAATAGAGAGGTGTGTGTGTACTGGGAGGGGATGGGTGAATCAATACCCTTTCAAACTTTTATTTAATTCTTTGTAATCATTGTTCTGTATTAGCCGACTGAGTAGATTGCATACACCAAGCATATAGTATCACTACTGAAATATAAATGCATTTAAAGTAAACAATACACATACATAAAATTAAGTACTCATGACACTAGTATTTTTTTATCACAGAAAACCCCTGTTAGAAGGTAAAAATTGCGGTGGGGATGAGACCCACAAAACTTCACTACAGTAGAAATAATGTCAGCCTGTTAAATCTTACAAGAATGATCACTTTTGATGATCTTACCCTGTTAGGAGTAACAATAATATCGATTAGATCTACCTTGTGTGATGATTTAACAACACAATCTATGTGTGCACTCAGCCAAGAGATTACAATAAGAGGTTAACTCTACTCTATTAAGAGATTTTGGGGTCTATTTACAATTTTTAGAGAGTAACATAAATTTGATCTAAAACATATAAAATCTCAATATTGTCAATACAGATCCATTAAGTGTATACAAAACATATCACCTCATTGTGCATGATAATACCTTCTGCTCTATTCTGCTTGGTAGCCTTGCCTTAGTTCTGTAAACTGATTTATGCAATGTAGTCTCTGTCTTAAAATCCTTGTTTGATCTCCGATGTCTGTAGTATGACAGCTACTTGATCATTTCTTGATCAACAACATTACAAAATGACATCTATACATTTATATATATCAAACTCTATGACCTAATTAGGGCTTTACAATTACATCCCTAACCTAATATCAATGGTGTACATAATTTACCTTGATCATCTACACATAGGAGACATAAATAATTAATGTTGTAAATCTGTAATTAATGTCCTCCTCGATCATGTAAATTGTTATCTAGGTCTACTAAAAAGTTGTTACATAGAATGATGTGCCATAACAAACTTTTAGGTAGCCTCTATTCCACTCGGTTAATGATGTCTCTCGGTGCTCAGTGTAGTCTGTGTATCTCGGTGATACTGGTGTTTGGCTATGCTGTGTAGCTCAGTGTTGTTTACTGCTCGATATAGTCTATCTACTCATGTATCACTGTACTTGGTTAAATTTAGGCGTGATTAGTGCTCTCGGTTAACTCTGTACTTCAGTGATTATACCAAATGTCTTGTTGTGAATCTGTTACCAACTATCCATTATGTCTTCTTGATAACTAATGAAAAATTCAATACATAATTGGAGTAACATTCTCCCCCTTTGGCATTAGTATCAAAAACTTATTACTATACATAATAATATACATAGTGACTACCCCTTTGTACATGCTCTCCCCCTTTGTATATAATCGGTATATGTATATGAACTCATCCTGATTATAGTATCCCCCTTTACTATACATATATACATATATTTCCCTCTTTTTTGAAAATAATGACAAAAGGAGTATAACTTACAGTTTGTCAAAAATATTAGGATGGGCATTCTTGAGAGTTTCCAGTAGCTTCTCCCATTCCTCTTTTAAATGCTCAAGGGTTAGCTGTTCTAAATTGATCTGAGCATGCATATCATATATGCTCTCTATCACTGACAATTCTGGGGTGGCAATTAGATTCTTTTCCAATGTCACATGTTTCTGCATCATGACCAAATGCGGTAGTAACATCGCCTAACTCGGCTACTTGTTCTCAGATTGTCTCTTCTTTTTTCTTCAATTCTTGTCTCAACCGCTAGTTTTGAAGTACCTTGTTGTAATACATTTGTAATGCATGTTGCTCGGTTGATAGACTATTTGCACTATCCTTTAGATCTTGTTCTATTTGCTTTAGCTTTTCACTAATCTTGTTAGTGAAGTGATCTAGAGTGCATAACTGCTATAGAATTGTAATGGCTTCAGATATAACAGTTTCTAAACCACTTACAAATTCAAACAGAGTTACTTTATGTACTGGCATTGCCTGGCTGATCTTCTCGGTAACTTTATATGGGATCTTCTTCTCAGCTCTTTCTGCCAATTTATGCTCGACATCAATGTTAGGTTTGTCAATTGCCTTGGTGATCAATTCAAGTTGTTTGAGTATGGGGGCTCGTTCATTAATGTTGATATCTAGTACAACTTGCATTAGAATCTCTTTTTCTTTTTCTAGTACTTGTGCACTCTTTACATCTTGTCTCAGCTTGTCTTGTGCTGCTTTTTGGGTACAAAGTTCACCATATTTCTTCAATGTTTATGGATCAAGTGTCCTTGGATCCCATTTAGGAATTTCTATGATTTCATCCTGTGTAGATGCATCCTTATTTCCTTTCCTCTTCTTCTTTTTCTTTCCTTAAACACTCGATGAAGGAGATAGAGCTAATTTTAACTAATCCTTTTTCTCAATTTCTAGATTTGCTTGCTCAATACTCAGAGTGATGACTTGGTGAGGTGCCTCGGTAGCTGACCTTATGGCTGTAGTAGATGTATCTACTATCTTGTTAGGAGTCTTTGTATTACCTTAACCTTTCTCTTCTGCAGTATCAGTGGTATCCTTAGGTGCATCACCTTGTGTTGTTCCACCACTATGCTTAGTTTCTTTACCGTGATCTTCACCATTGTCTTCATTTGTATCTGTGACCTGCTTGGGTGTCTTTTGTTGTGCTTCAGTCTCAATTTCAATTGCTTTGACCAAAATAGGTAACTGGCCAGGTACATCTTCTCAGGCAACCTCTAATGTGTCTTGCTCATCAATAGTCTCGGTTGCTCTGATTGACTCATCTTCCTTGGCCTTATCATCCAGATCACCTTTAGTTACATTAGATATTATGATCTTTGGGTGACCTATATTAGTCAAGAGTTTAGGAATACTATCTAATACATCATCAATTGCTGCATCATCAATTGTTATGAGTTCTGTACTCGGTCCAGTAGATGCAACATAATTTACTTCCTCGGTATCCTGGATGTCCTTGGGTGGATTCAACAATTCATTCCAAAGTTTGGTGCTCTCTATATCCACTTCCTTTATATTTCCTTGTAAGATTTTCAATGTTTGTTGTTTCTTAGGAAATTTCTTGGCATACTTCTACATTACATCATGTATCTCCTCAACTATGCACTCAGCTTTAATAAGAGTGAGAGCTACTTCTCTCATACGTTTCTCAGTTTGAAGTGCATATGACCATCTTGCTGATATTTTATCATATACTTCTGATGGAATAGAAGTAGCAAACTCAACTGGAACTTGTTTGAAGTTGATCATCATACGGATGATTTCTTCTTTAAGTTTATCCTTGTGCTCGGTAGTTAGATCAGAATATGCTTGTATCTTTGGATGTCCTAACTATTCAGTTGTCTTTATTTCCTCTGTAATCTCACCAATGGTTTGTGATGTCTTGTTCTGTACAACCTTGAATTGATCTGGGTTATCATGAGAATCATCCTTGTCATCTTTTTTCCTTACATATCTCCTCTTCTATATCGGTGCAGTAGTACCCTTCTGTTTCCTTGTTTGGTATGTAAGCTTAGGTGAGGGTCTTGTGATTTTTTCTACACCTTTCTTCAAAGGTGGTGAATCAATAGTCACCGTTTGTAATCTTTTCTTCGGTGGAGAACTAGTCTTTGTGATTTTGCCCCTTTTGGCCTTAGATTCCCTAATTGGTTCTTCATCAGACTCAATGGAATCAGTACCATGTTCAGGTTCTTCTTCTTGACCGACTGAGGTCTGCTCCTCATTTTTATCTTCAGACTTGTCCAATTCTTCATATGTGATTGCAAGTTTCCTCTTCAAAGTTTTGACAATTTTATTATTTTTCCTACCCATCTGTTGAACTTGTAAAGTAATTTGTATTTGGGTCTTTGCTTCTTCATAGGTGCCAAATATCATGCCAAATTTATCAACATGCTCATTCAATAGTTTCTCAATAGCCTCTCAAGCAACATCGATATCTAATTCGTAGTCCATCGGAGGTAGCCATGCTGTCCTCGGATCTGCTGCTTTGATTAAAGTTATATCTGTGTCTACTACAAAACATATATCATCTTTGTATTTTTCTACTAATTATATAGGAATTCTAGATCTCTTTTCCATCCTAGCTTTGAACTTGTAAAATATTCATTCATAACAGGTTCAAAGTTCTTCCCTAGACTTGTAATCATCTCATCGATTTGTACTGTAACTGGTCTGTCTAACTTCCACTTTACTTTATCGATTGAGGGAAATAAATTATTCATGTAGAAGAATATGCAGAGTAGTAATGAACCAAACTTACATGTATTTGACTTTGCTGATCTTATGGTTCTCATATTTTCTTCTAGTTGCCTCTACAACAACTCAAAAAGATCAAGTTGCAGTCCTTTCTTGAAAATTTTGTAGGCTATGTCAACAGCTCCGCATGGTATGCTATTCGGTCTGCTGGACTAGAATATCTTATACCCAATGGCATAAGTTCTGAACCTCAGTTCAGGATCACTGATGCAGTTGATCTTCAAACCTCTTCCATCCCACTCGGCTAATGTTAGCTTCTCTAACTCGGTTCTCGGTAGGTGCCTCAGGGATTTAGTTTTTTCAGATATAGGATATTCTATTACTGCATGAATTACATCTCTGGTTATCTTCATGGGCTCATCTAGCCAGATATTTCCATCGTGTACTCTTCTTAGAATAATGCAGATCCATTCATTGCAAAAGACCTTCAGGAAATTTAGATTCTATTTTGATTAATCTTGATGAAGAAGATACTCTTGATGATTCTAACTATGAATATGAAACTATTGACATTGATACTAATTTACCTAATATGCTTTCAACATAATTGATAATTACACCTAGTATCGAACATTGTGATTCTCAAGAGAATCATTATTTGGAACTGGCTATTAATCCTACTGTGTTGGATATAGTCCCTCTTGCGAGTTTCCCACCTTCCCTAAATGATATAGACCGAGATGGGGAGAGTAGGCGATGCGCTTGATTGGCTTGTCCTCCATGGTAGCCTTTTATGTGTTTGCCTGTTGTATTGTGCTTCTCCCATAATGTGTTTTCTAAATGTTTGTTAGATTCTTTTATATGACCCTTGTTACTTTGTTGGTGCAAGGTGATAAGGGAATCAAACATGTTGTACTATTCCTCTATATGTATCTCTATTCTTCTTTATGTTGTTTTCATGTTATGTTGTACCTGTTCTATTATTCGTAAATGTTTTCCTTGTGTAGTCTACTTGGATTTGCGACATGGTAGCACTGATTATTTTTGGTCTCCATGTTGTGGTCTAAAAAGACTCTTCTTCACAACTCTTGTGTTTTCTTTCCTCCATTGTGATTGTAGTTCTACTTTCTTTGGGGAATGATGTCAATTCATTTGCAATAATATATATATATATATATATATATA
>MU224976.1:1130208-1158885 GCA_018584345.1 Thuja plicata | reverse complement strand
AAGCATACTTGCGGATTCAAGGATTCGAATCCGCCACAAGGACTTTTTCAAGCAAGGTGAATTTATGCATTTACTTTGTCTATTTCTCCAATTTCAATTACATATATTTGAGGTTAATTCCAAAACTGGGGTTTGACTACGGAAAACCCCTCCCCCACAAAAAACAATCTCCTTTTTCTTGCAGGTACAGGTTCAGAATAGTTGGTTTGAGACAAGATCTGGATACCCTTTTCAGCTTTCTTTCGGACGGCTCGAACAGATTTTCTGTCGGACCTGTGTAGGTCAGGGTTGACATTATTGGGTCAGGGTTGACATTTGTGAGTCAAGGTTGACCTTTTTCATAAGATGACATCAGAATAGAAAAATATTTCTGGGTTTTGTTCGTCTCTGCATTCCAGTTTAGGATCAATTGTCAGTTTTTCCAAAAATAGTCTACAGACTTCAGAAAACAACATTCTTTTATTTGCAATATTTCAAGGTTAGTGCATTTCTTCTATTTCTTCAATTACTGTCATATATAATTTCTATACATATAATTAACATAATTTAAGGTATCTCTCTTTTTATTCTCCTTTCCAAATAGTTGATTCATTTGGGCACTAACCCTTCTCTTGGGTTGATCAACTTGGATCTTCCATTTGTGCATTTGGGAATAAAAGAGAAACATCTCATCTTCTCTCTAATCACAATTACAATATACAATCAATTAAATTCAAGTAAATATAAAGTAGGGTTAAGGAATTCAATACACTTTAATCAAATCAAACAATAATTAACAAATAATCCCCTAAACCCCAAATTTCATACATTACAAATAGTACTGATCATTTCTTGTTCTCCTGCAAGCATAACTAATTGTTCCCTTGTTTTTTCTTGTTGAGGACTAGGAAGAGGGAGTATATTGTATTTATGACCACCCTGATTGATTTGATAATTGTTTGTGACTCCATCATGTTTGGCTTGAAGATCATACTGCCATGGACGTCCTAAAAAAAGGTGACAGAGATCCATATCTACAACATCACAAAGGACTCTATCCTTATAGGACTCATTTATGAGGGTTTGTTGTCCTTTTGTCAATCAAGACACATGGGAGGGATTTGGGTGGGTTACTTTTTCCAATTTAAATTTATCTACCATCTCCCTAGATACAAGATTTTTAGTAGAACCAATATCAATTACTAACTTGCATACCTTTCCATGGCTCTTGCAGTGGGTCCTAAAAAGATTCTTTCTTTGAGGAGGCTCCACTGACATAGGTGCTTGGATCAAGGTCCTTTTCATCATGAGGCATGTCCCTTCTTCTCCAGTATAGTCCCTTACACTGTCAAAATCATCCTCTTGCACTAAGTTGGTTCTTATTTCACCTTGTTTATTCTTCTTGTCTATGTCTAGACACCTATTGGTGCAGTTCCTTGTCTGATTACAGTTATAACATTTGATTTTCCCATTTTTTCTTCCTCCATGTCTACCCCTATCATTTCCTCTTCTTCCTCTGTATCCACCCCTTGAACTGACTTCTCCTTGGGTTTTCTCTTTATTGGATTCTCCTTGTGGTCTATTATTCTTTCCTATTCCTCCAAAGGTTCCTCTTCCTCTATCATTAGTACATTTTCCTCTACCATTTTGTTCATTTCTCCTATTGAACTTTTCTTCAAATTTTAGTGTCAATTGATAGCACTGGTTTACATTGGTAGGGCTTGTCAAGCTAAGTTCATCTTGGATTTAAACTCTTAGTCCTTGGATATACCTAGCAAGATTTACACATTCTAGTTCAACAAGCTTGGATTTAATTACCAATTTCTAAAACTCTTCAGCATAGCTAGAGATATCCATCTCCCTTTGCCTTAGACTCATCCTCTTCTTATGAATTTGGACTTCATAATCTTTAGGGACATAAGTCTCCTTGATTTTGGCCACCATTATCTTCCACATGGTGACTAGATTCTTTCCATTCTTCACCCTGTCAGCTTGAGTGAAGTTCCACCATGTGAGTGCAGAGCCTTTGAGATTTGACTTAGCAATATTCACCCTCTGGTTTTCAGGGATGTCTTCCTAATCAAGTAAACTATTTAGGGCATCCACCCAATCCATTGCACCATCTGGGTCCATCTTCCCATTACATGTAGGTAACTCAAGCTTGGAATCCATGGTTCTCCTCTCCATAGACTTTAGAGTCTTCATTAGTAGCCTCTTTTCTGCAGGAAATTCATCTTTCTCCTGCTCAAGGAGTTCCTCTTCACTCCCTTCCTCAACATCTTCAGAGTTGCCGCTTTTCCTACAAAGCTCTTCCCTAAGATATTCCATTTGTTGTCTCATCAACTACATTTCAATGTCTCTTTGTTCATCATGCTTTGTCATTTTCTCTCTGAGGTATCTTACTATCTCTGCATTGGTCATTCTTGTTGACAACCCTCCGTCATCTTCTCCTTCTATGTTGTTGGTTTGATTTTTCCCTAAGGATCTTTGATGCTCTGAAGCCACTTGATGTAGATCTCTCCTCTATTTAGGAAAATTTGATGTGGTGTGACCTTAGGTGTCCTCTCTACACCCAAACTAGATTGAAAGAGTGCTCTACACCTTCGAAAGATTCTGCAAACAACTACCAGGAACATATCCTCCTAGAGGATTCTAGGTCTTCTTCAATAGAAAATGACTACTACTTGTTTTAACACAAAGTGGGAACCTATGTGTTTTAATGGAGATTGAAAGGTTCCATACAATTCAATGATCTCCAAAAGAAATGATTTCTAACCCTTAGAGTGCCCAAGAGTTTATACACCAACTCTGGCCTCTAAGCCTTCCTGGCTTGTAGCCCTAAAGAGAGAGTTTTTAGGACTTAGTTTGAAAAATTCATAAAGGACATATCAAAAATAGATTAGATACAAATACCCTTTGCAAATTTATATCAAACCCCAAAAGCATAGACTTCCAAACACAAAGGAAAGTATTGAATGCTTACTGTTTCAATAGACCTAATTAGGCCTAAAAGGGTTGATTTGTTCTAGAAATATTCACCAGTCAAACTCCTCAAGAAATCCACCACTTGGATTATTTAAAGGGACCCCTTATAGATCACAATCCACCACTAGATTGACTTTTTCCACCCTTGAAGTTCCTCTTCTACTTCATTCTTCTCTGGACTGAACCAAGCACATAGAGATGCTTGGTCTAGGGCTTGTAAGTAAAAATAGAAAACTCATTCCCCCTCTCCCAAAATCTTGGAATCTTAGAATAAATTGACCCTACTTTCATTTCCCTAAAGGAAAAGGGATTCCCATGGTGGGAAAGTAAGTTAGGGCATGATTTGTGAAAACTGTCTGTTTAGGGAGGGTTTTTGTGCACTCAAGGAAGATTTGTGTATAACTTTTGATCATGATCTTCAAATCACTTCAAACCAATTGAATTGAATCCTTAGATCATCATATACTTCAATTAATTCACTCTTTTACTTATTTCAATCTGTACAAAACCGTACACGTACTGTTACAGTCCAGATTATAGGAAAAATAAGGAATTTTTATTCATGTCAAAGCCAAAATTACATAATCTATCTTCCACCCACCTGAAAGGGATTATTGAATACATTCCCCAAATAATCAAACTACTTTTTGAAGGTTGTGACTATTGGGGAGCATTTACAATATGTTTAGCAACTTTTTGCAAAAGTTGCTTAACAACAATTTCTTGCATTGTGCAACTTTTTGCATTTCTTGCAAAAGTGCACTTTTTCTCTAATAGGACCTAAGTATAAGATCCTAAGGATCATTATTGACTTAAAACATTACTAAAAAGCCAAATAAAATACCTAGACTAATCTAGACTCAAAACATGCCAATTGACCATAGTCAAAGCCCAAGGTTTATAAAGACACCAAGGGTGACTAGGCCTTACAAGTTGGCTTAATGACACTTTTTTAAATGTTCCTTTAGAGCCTTAGGAATGGAGGCCCTTGGGTGAATCATTTGAATACCTTAGAAGGATGATTGCTTTGAAGAGTAGAGGGAGGTGCTCATGCACCAAGGATCTATTTGCTTTTTGCTTCCCTTTATCTTATCAACAACGACTGCTTCTTGTTCCTTTTTTGCTTCATGATACTCAGTATCATCTATGTGAAATATGTCCTTCCATTTTGCAGTTGTTTCTTTTTCTACTGATTGTATGTCTCCATTCATTATCCTAAGGGATATTCCCTTGACTAGATATTTTTTTGAATGCTTCTTTAATTCTTGATGAATTTTAGATGGTGCAAGGTCTGGAATAGTGTGTACAAGATCTCTCTCTCATTTCAGATGGTGAAAGGTATGGAATAGTGTGTACAAGAGATCTCTCTCACAATCTTCTTCTTATCTTCTTCATTCCTCTTCTGATATTTTACTTTCCTGAAACCTTCAAATCCTCCTGATTTATTTAATCCTTCCAGAAAATTATCCTGACTTTGTGGAACTCATGAAAGGTCTGCAATTGGTATAGATTTGTTGGCCTCATCAGAATTTGTTTCACTTTCATTACTAGGTAATAATCTCGTTCTTGTTCTTTCAGGTTGTTTCTTTCCTCTAGATCTCACATGTGTCTTTCCTCTTTGTTGTACTACCTCTGCAGTTTTCTTTTCTTTCAGTTGTACCAAAGATCAAGTGTTCCTTCCAATGCACCTCTTACTCGATGATGCCAATTGTATATTTTATTGTCAACCACTACAATGGCTCGATCATTCTTAGTGTTCTCATCCAATGCGTCATCAACTCCAAGAGTCTTTGATAAAGCATCAATCATTTTTCTTTCTTTCTTGATTGACCTAGGTACTAATATACCTTGCTTGATTTTATCCTTGACTTCCTCATAGGTGTCATACCTCTTCTCATTAGGATCTATTGGTTTAGCTAGTAAAGCTTCTATCTATTTTTAACCAATATCAATATCCATCTCATATCTCATTGGTTGAATCCATTCAACTCACCGTCCAATAGCCTTAATAATACAAACATCAGTATTGACCTCAAAACATGTGTTATCTTGATACTTGGAAATTAGTTGAGGTGGAACTTTGTATCTTTTATGTATTCTAGCTTGGAATTTTAGAAAGTAGTCAGACATGATTTCATCAAAGTTGTCTCCTAGACTTTGTATATACTCATATATTTGCTAAATGGCCAGCCTATCAATTTTCCATACTACATCTCCAATTAAGGGAAATAAATTATGGTAGTAAAAGAAAATACATACCAACAATGAGCCTAATTTCAATGTGTTGGTATTTGCCTTCCTGATTGTATTCATATTGTCATCTATCTATTTCAGCAAAACTTCACAAAGATCTATCTGAAGTCCCTTCTTCACTATCTTATATGCCAGGTCCACTGCTCCACATGCTACACTATCCACTCAGGATGATTCAAACACTCAGTAAGATATGATGTTGCCTTGTGCCTTGGTTAGCTCGGTGAGCTTACCCTTTTCAATTTTCTTAATTGCCTTGGTTTGGTCTCCAATAGTAAATCTAGTAATGATGTGCAAAGCTTCCTTAGTTATCTTAATCGGTTCATCCAACCACATAAACTGGTCATGTAATTGATTAAGTACCATCCTTACCCATTCGAGCTTGAATTCCCTTGATAAATCTATTGCATGAATCAATCCTTTCATTATTAGATGGGTGTGCTCATATTTAACTCTTACATTCATTCACAAATTACTGAATGAAGCATCAATCTCAGCTTCACACAAATATTTTATTTTGCAGTGAACAAATGTGCGGACATCTTCAATCAACATAACTCATGGCGGTATTGAAGATAATGCTCCCATCATATCAATTTTTGTGGCTATAGCTGGGGGCAACTTGTATTTAGGGTTTATTGGTTCAACATTCTTCACTAAAATTGGTCTTTGCATCCTTTGTGCCATGATAATCTCCATTAACAAACTAGGGCACGCTTGATAAAATATGGCTTCGCAAACTCAACTCCGTAAACCAATTATCTCATAAATGTCACTCAATGCTTCTGTAAAGATTCAAAAATACCTTAAAATTGCTTTGAATTCTTCGACAGAGTGATCACTTTTTAATGTGCTCAAATGCTCTTTGAAAATGTTAAGTTCAAATGAATTAACAAACTGACCTATTTATAGCTTTTCCAAGATTAGGGTTTCCAACAGCCTTAATTATATGCATTAAATGTGTTTGCCGAGTCCCTTTTACCTTTATGTGTAAGCATGCAGTTCCTACATACCTCTCACTAATTAGGTGGAGCTCGGTGCACCAAAATTAGTAGAGATAGTGTTGTCTATAGTTCCAAGTGATGTTCCATCTTCCTGAGTCTTTCTCCTTCATGTTTTGTTCATTTGTTCTTTGATTTCTTCAATAGTAGATGGTGCACTCTTTTTAGATTCATCTTTGATCGGTGCATTCCCTCGGTATTTGTAATTTCTTGCTAGGTTTCCTACCCTATGACAATGGATACATGTCATTCCAGGGCTCCTCCATGATCTTTTGTTATACATTTCATGCATCGATATGCAATTTACAATAATGTGTCCATATCTTATGGTATAGATGTACCTACTCGGTTAGTATTTTCATTGTCTTGGTTAGGCATCCACTTATCATTTCTTTCCTTTGATTTGCACTCTTTAGTCTCGTGACCATACTTCTTGCAATTCTTGCAGTAACCATCAAACTTAGGTTTCCTTGTGTTGTTAGTAAGGTTGGTTCTACACTCAAAATCATGATATCCATACTTATCACATCTAAAGTAATAACCATCAAATTTAGGTGTATTTGGTACTTTACCTTTCCTGCTTCTACAAACATTAGCAGTGTGTCCAGGCTTCCCACAATAATTACAACTTGGCTTCTTTAGTTTTGGTGGGGCTGCAATACCTTGATCTTTATGTGCATTAGATGATTCTCCATTCTCGGCAATGTTTTTCTCATTGAATCCAATTCTTGATATTTCATTCAGTTTCTTCTGATTCTTAACCTATTTGTCCAATGATTTTAGTACATCTTCATTTCTTCTCAGTATTTCATTTGCATCCTTCTCAGCTTTCAATCTTTTGTCCATTCTTTCAATTTCAGCTTTCAGTGCTTGATTCTCAAATTCCTTTCGGGTACAATCCTGATTTGCATTCAGAAGTTGGTTAGTCATATTGTAGTGAACTTGGGTCATCCATAATATTTCATTATCTTTCTTAGTTAACCTGATTTCAACTTGTCTTTTGTCATCTTTTGAAATTCTCTTTTCATCCTCAACTGTTCTTTTACCTTCAATCACTTTGGTCATTCTTAAGCTACTAGCATCAAGATCTTTCTTCATAAAATCCAACAGCTCGGTAAGTGAATCATTCTTTTCAATTAGTTCCCTTAAACGAGTCTCAGACTCATCAGTCACACTTCCTTCATATGCAGTCTCACGTGTATCAAACTGTTCCTTGTGTAACCTTCAGTTCATCATATAATTTCCTTCTTATCCTCAGAGATTTCTCAAGTTTCTTTCTCGGATCCATGATTAACTCTTGCGCACTTTCCAACTTAGATTCAAGACCATCAATCCTCTTGAATTTCCTATAACCTTCCATGACTAAGATCTTTAACTCTCATGTGGTCAAACCTTTAACTCAAGAGTACTCGCTCTTATACCAATTGTTGGAATAACTAATGGAAAGTTAGGAGTGAGAGGGGAGGGGTGAATCGGTACCACTAAAAAATTTATAACCACAATTACTATTTAAACCATATACTCTTGCTTGTTGATTACTGAGTTCATAACTTTGAAATAAAATTAATGTAATGCATATACAACCATAACATCAAAACATTAAACAATTGAACTCATAACACCATAATTTTGGTAACGCATAAATCCTTGGTTAGAGGATAAAACTGTGGTGGGGATGTCACCCACAAAATTCACTAACTATAATATAAAGGGTCCTCGGTTAGAGCTACAAATTTTAGTTATTTCAGATAGCTTACCCGGTTAAGAGTATATATAAGACTTGTTAGGTCTACCTGGTTAAAGGATTTTTACAAACTGTTATACACCAATTTTTCACCTTATTAAACTTGTAAGTCTAATGATCTAGTATAACATGGGAATCACTTCTAGGTTGTGGGCGTAGACCTTATGGAAAGACATATTGTCAATTAGTGCCAAAACACTTAGTCATTCATATGGTTATAGTGTTGACCGAGCTAAGCAGTTGCAGTGTCGACTGAGAAGTTAGTTCCAAGAAGTATCACCCGAGTCACTAGTGTTACCCAAGTTGCATACCATCTCTGAGTCATCAATATGGCCCGAGCACCCAGTGTCAACCGAGTGCCAGAGTTTCCAAGTTCACTATATCGCCCGAGTGTCACTATATCACCCGAGTGTATTACTGTACCCGAGTATCAACATTGGGAAAACTTGGTTAATATTGTTTAATACTATTTAATATAAGTGTAGCCGAGTTGTAGAGGTAATTGATTTGGATAAGCATATATGTAAGACACTTTGTTTATCCAAATAATGAAGAATCATCACAACAACATTGAATATATCTATGGATGCGAATATGAAGAGGCAGATTGATTAGAAGGCTACAACAGTATAAAGGAACATTAGAGACTCATCTATCACATTTAGGTGATCAGTATTACATCAAAGGATCTTATTTATAAAATCAGAGTTGCATAAAAGATCATTCACTGGTTCATCCTAATAGGTGTATCAGTCAAATCCTTTAACTGGGTGGACCTAACAGTCCTTCACAAATCTCCTAACAGAGTGCATACTTAACTGTATTGTATAAATCTTTTCACAAGGTGGATCTAACAATCCTTATTTCTCCTAATAGGGAAGACCAACAAAAGTGGTCAATTGTAAGCCTTAACCGTCCAACTTTATTACTGCAGTTCTAAAGCTTGTGGGTATCATCCCCACCCCAGTTTTACTTTCTATTTGGAAGGTTTCTGGGTCAACATATCTTGTGTCAATTTCTATGAATGTTTATTGCTTTTCTGTTCCATGCATGAAATTAGCTTAGACAATCTAATAAAGGATATAAGTGAAGAAGTTGCATTGGTTCCTGATTCCCCCCCCTCTTAGTCACCTAGCTTATAATATATTTACAACAATTGGTATCAGAGCAAAGGTTCTCTTATCAGAATTTTAACAACTTGAGCAAAGATCATAGGCAATGGAAATATATAGACTGGACAAAGCCATTGAAAATGAAAAGATAGATCTACAAGTGGCCATGGATCAAATTAGAAAACTCAAGGAGCATCTCTCTCATTCCCTGAAAAGAAGAAAATATTTAGCAATGCAAATGAATGAAAAAGGTTACATAGAAGAAATATTTGAAGATTTATGCAAAGAAATAAATTCTGAAGAAGCTGATGCGGCCATCGAAGACCTACTTGCAAAGAATCTCACTTTACATGAAGAATTCAGAAAGTTGAAGAGATAACAAGAAATTCATTCAGTCGGAATATGTGAAGTCATGGAACAAAAGAACCAAGCAGAAAATGACAGAGATATGGAACAAGAAGATATGATATTTCTAAGTACAAGATTAGAGGAAAAAGATAATAAAATCCATCATTTGTCACTTTAGCAAGCAGATATGATAAATCAACTCAATAGTGCAAATCAAGAAGTTATCAATCTAAGGACTAAAAATGAAAAACCACAAATTGATCTCAATACTGAAAAGAAAACCAATGAGAGTATGATGAATTCATAAGAAATCATGGATCGGTTGATAGAAAAAACTCAATTCAGACACCATGGATAGACTAGATTAGGTTATACTGAACAAGGTGAACCCTCACAACAAGGAGCTCAAAAGAACAAGAAACCTACTTGTAATCACTGTGGCAAGTTAGGACATACATCAAATAAGTGTTGGAGCAATGAGAAGTCAAAGTTTAATGGAAAATGCTACAGGTGCAACAAACATGGACATAGGGAAAGTGAATGCACTGAGAAACCTAAGTTTGAAGGAAAATGTTTCAATTGTAACAAACAAGGTCATAATTTCGTAGAGTGCAAAACTAAGAAGTGGAACCCTGCTGAACAATTAGCTAAAGCAATTTTTGGATGGGATTACAACACATGGATCAGATGTTGTCATTGTGGCAAGTATGGGCACATTGGTGCAAATTGTGCTAAAAATCACCTTAGGAAAAGGAATTCTACTAAGAGATGTTATGTGTGTAAACAAATCGGTCATCTAAGTAAGAATTGTATGAACAAAGAAAAAAATGGATACTGGTTTTGAGAAAGGAAAAGAATTTTTTTTTGAAATCAAAACTCAGATGAGTCATCAATGGGTAAGGAAGTCTCCTGATAATTTAGACCAAAACAATTAAGGAACAAATGGCACCCAAAATGGTGAGTTGGGTGGATTCACCATCTCTAGATAAATATGTAAGGAGATAACTGGAACTATGCATAAAAGCCATCACACATCAGTTCCAGATATGTTAGCAAGTCCAAATCTACATATTGATGCACTGGGACACATTGTGGTTCTAACTAAGTGAGGATCTCAGTTATAATCAAGTTACTCTGGCTTAACCAAGTTAAGTTAGGTTATATAGTTTCAAAGATGCGAAGTTAGTTTTCGTCAAGCTTCCGAGTATGCCTGGGAGAACTAACCGAGCTACGACAACTACTATGTACAAAGAATTTAATGAAAAATTTATGATGAAATTTCTCATAAATGGTGAAATCAAAGGGTTATTTTTTACCAAGGTTTACAGTTTGCAGAGAGATTAAGAGCTTATAGTGATTTCAGAGCGAATTTGTGTTTGGAAGCTTTAGTTGTAGTGAAGTTTCATCAACCTTCCGAGCGTTATGTCATCTTTATCTAGCAGTGAGATCAAGAAGGGATCTGAGATGTTAGTGAGGTATGTAGTATGCAAACCACAAAAGTTAAAACTTCATCCAATGATTATAGAGGAGATAGATCCAATGGGAGCTCATTCCCAAATTCCTCCTAAGGTACTATTGATTCACGACATTCAAACTTTCTATGATTGCACCATTCAACAACTAGGCACATTAGAGATAAATCAAGCATATGAGGGACTTTGTGTGGGAAAAAACCTGAATTAAAAACACAAGCACCTCAAAGTCAAGGGTTTAACACATATCTTGCATATGCCGAATAACTTTTAGATAAAGTGGATTAGGTTTATTCTGATCCATATTCATGAAATGCATTTCTGGTTGGAGCAACCCATGAAAATCACTAAGATGATGGTACACCGAGTGAAAGGGTACCCAATGATTGAAAAACCTAAGGCAACTAAAAACCTACCCCGAGCTAATCTAGCTAAGAAGACTCTTTCCAAGTTGGATGGAAGAGGCATGAAGTTGAATGGAGTCACTGACATGGAGATAAAGTTTGGAATTCATGTGATTGCACATAAGATATACAATTCAAGCTGACCAAAAAGTGTTCCATGTGAGGCTGTGGACTTGGCATACAAAGTGGTGAAGAACAATCTATCATTTGACCTAGCCAAGTTGTAGATCATCCAATGAGCAAAAACATGGAGAGCATCCGGGCATCTAAGACCAATCTGTGTAAGTTTGGTTCACTCCTGGTTTGCTTATTTTTTATGTTCAAAAGTTTTTCCCTTCAAAAGGCACAGTTGTATGGAAGAAGGATAGACCTATAGTTTATCAGATAAATGAGTTTATAGTAGAATTGAGAGATAATTTTGAAAGCATCATGGATGCTTAATTTGAGAGTTTCAAAGAGAAAATGCAGAATAGATTCATAATTCCCAAACAATTGGTAGAAGACTATAAGGATGATATTTGTTTCCTATTTGATTGTAACAAAGTGCACATCCAAGCAGTCAAACCTAGGGTTGCATGGGTGAAACCTCTTGCATATGAGGTTAACATAAATGAGACCAGAGACATCATTGAGGCTCTTATTAATGATCCTATTGATCCTAAAGCAACTTATTTTGGTACTTATGAAGAAGCTAAGGGAAAAATAACATTGGAAATAGAGATTCCCAAAATCTTCAAGAGAGGAAGGAAAAGAATTGAGAAGTTTGGAAATAAATCTGGCAAACCATCAGACTCTCCTCCTTCGATCACTGAACGCAAATAGGATGACATAAAGGTAGAAGAAGAAGAACCTAAGAAATAAGAGGAAGAGGTAGAAGCAGAGTCTCCTAAGAAGAAGAGGCTAGCCCCCAAGAAAACACCAAAGGCCTCTACCCCTACCTTCACTACAAACAAACCCAAGAGATATAGAATACAACTAATATTGCCTAAAGAAGATGATGAAGAAGATACAATTACATTCAAGAAGCCACCACTTACCTTTGAGAAGAAGGTTGAAGAATTGAAAGAAGGTAGTGGTATTTTGAATCTTATATCACTTAAATATGCTTCCAGAACCAAGGATGAACATAAGATGATTGAGGATGCATTAGTAGTGAAGATAGAGGAAGTATGATCCATCTGAATTGAAAAGCCATATGATTGAAGACCTTCTTAAGGAAATCACCATTCATTGGAACAATGCAGTCCAAATTAAAAAGGACATCAGAAAACAAACCTTGAAGCAAGTCATGCCTACTATGAATGATAAAGAGGTTAAAGATTCTATGTATAAGTATGAGAGTAATCACACTCCAAGGTTTATAACTTTTCAAATTTTGATCAAGAAAATAGAGGATGTTGTGCAGACCGCAACTAAGTTGTGGAAGTCCATTTTTGAAAACAAGGAAGAAGATAAGACAGAGGAACCGAGTACAAAACCTTATGTACAGGTTAAAGATGAAGAACTACTTGAGGTACAGACCATTGAGGAATCTAATGCATAGTAAATAGCAATAAAAGTGATGGCATCATTGCCCCAATCACCTAGTCTAATTATCTTATCTTCGAGCAAGGAAAAGACCACAGAGTCTACATCAATTCTAGTAGGAACTGAGCATCAGGCTCTACCTACTACTGGGCCAAGCCAGATTGAGTCACAGAAGGTCACTGTGAATGTTTCTATAGTTAGCATTGATTCTATAGTTGGTGAAAAGAGAGTTAATGACCTACTTCAACTGAACATTGAGGACACAGATGATAATGGAAAAGGTAAGGAAATCATTCCTTCACCTAATTGCAAGGTCAAGGGTAAATAAAAGGTAACAATAACTAATGAAGTTGACCTAGAGGAAGATATTGTGATTCCTAATTGGGATCTTTCTATCCTAACAGCCGAGAAGATGGACATCCTCGAGGAGCTATGGAAGAAAAGATCAAAACAACATAAGCTCCGAGCTGAGAAGAAAAGGAACAGAGTACTAGAAGACATCACAGGTATATTCCTTGATAGACTAGAGATTGAAGTCAATGAGAAAGACTCCACAATGGACCAACTTGGTGACATAGTTCACAATTTTAGCGAAGATCTTAGTGGTCAGGATAAATTACTGCAGAAGGCAGAGAGAAAATTTGAGAATAAGGTTCTAGAGAACATTGCAGGCAAGATTGTAATAGATCAAGTGAAGTTATCCACCATTATTATCTCTCTAGAAATCATTGTAAATAATGTTGTTGCATTATTTGTAAAGTTGAGTGACACATCAAATTTTACCATGGTAAAAAAGAACAAGCTGAAAAAGATTGACAATGATTTGAAGGAAAGTGCAAACCAGTTGGCACTTGATCCAAGTTCAAGTTCAACACACTTTGTTAATATCAAGTATCTAACTGGTCCGTAGGAGGAGCTACTGAGGGAAGAAGGAAGAACATGGGAATCCCTATCAGCTATACAAAGCCAACTCCTTCCTCGTATGGATGTCATGCAAAAACATATTTCTCATGCAAAGACACTCATTCATGATAACAATTTTTCAGTTGCAAAGCTTATGATGGAGTTGTCTTTAGAAATTCAGATTAAGTTGCACATCCTAAAGGTGTTGCAAGACAATTGGGACAAGACTTTTTCTCAAATTTTGAAGGTACATAGTGATTTCCTTTCATATTTTGGTATTACATTGTAGATATGTTTTTTGGCATATGTGTCAAAAACAAGGGGGAAAGATAGGATATATATGTATATATATGAGGAAATACTTATACAAAGAAAAGGAAAAAATATATATATAGTAGAGTTACAAAAACAGTTTTGAAAAATAAAAAATAGAGACAGTTGCAACCGAGTTGTAGAGCAGTAGTCAAAACCGAGCTAGAACCCAAGCACATGGAAAGGGGGAGTTTTGACTTATCAATTTGTTTGATCAAAATTTTTGGTATGCTAAGTGTTTTTTGTTGGAATTAATGAGAAGTGTGTACTAAGAGGGGAGGGGTGAATCAATAGCTCTAAAACTTTAATATCCTTTAATCAATTTACCTTTGTGTAATCAATTGTATATCCATTCATATGATCTATACTATCTTGATGTGAGTTATATCAATTCATAAACTTATCATACATGTGAACATTCATAGAAACATTCATGAAAGTAATTGACACATAACACAAGATATGATATCATAGAAAACTCCTATTAGGATGTAAAAACTGTGGTGGGGATGGCACCCACAAAATCTTCACTATCTACAGATTGGAAGGGGCCGGTTAAGGCTTATAATTTGATCACTTTTGATGATCTACTCGGTTAAGAGTATCTATGGAGAATTGTTAAAGTCTACTTGGTTAAGAGCTTTAGCAACACTGTTGAGTGTGCACTCAGTTAAGAGATTTGTAGTTGGACTGTTAAATCCACCTTCCTTGAAAGGATTTTTACACTTTGCTCCACTTGTTAGAATGATAGAAAATTACAATTTGACCTGGTAAATGCAATCTCCTATTGCTGATACAGATCCATTTAAGTTTTCATGAATAATATTATCACCTAATGTGATTGAATAATACCTTTGATTCTCGATAGTCTTTGTTCTTGGTTCTTGCTAACCAAATTCACCTTTTATTGTTCTGGTTCTTGAAACTTCCAATCTAATCCATAGATATGCTCGTAGGCTTCATTCATCCTCTCTTCCATATTCACACATGTATAATGAATGATTTCATCATCTATTTATAATATGGATTGACATCATCAAGTTTCATGAAAAACAATGTTAACTCTAAGATCAAGTTTACAGCTTTACCTTGATCTCCTAGTCTATGTGTTTTAAATCAGTTAGACTGATTAAAGCACTTACATTCATGTTTCTTTCCCCTAAAGAAATGGTTTTAAAAATAAATCAAGATTCTATAAATAGAATAAGACTTTTTTATCTGACGTGGAAGTCAGATCCACTTTTTGCAGGCTGCAACTGACTTTCAGTTTCTGACGGTCTGTAATGCTCTGAAATCAGTTGACTGTCTCTCGAGTTTGTTCTCTTAGTTTTCTCTTTAACTGTCTCTTGGTTTGCACTTTATCCTACATGTCAATTTCCTTTGTTGGGTTCCTCTTTATCCTTTTGACTTTGCATTTTTTTGTGTACACATAAAGTTGTGTCGTCGGTTCTCTTTGTGCTTAGCATTTTTTGGTGATCTCTTTATATCTGATTTTTGGTTTGCTCTTTGTTCTGTCTTTCGGTGTATGCTTACCAAAAGTGTTGTTTGCATACTAATGGAAAATTAATGTCATAATTTTTGTCACTAATGCCAAAGGGGGAGATTGTAGACCTTATGGAAAGACATAATTCCAAAACACTTACTCATTCATATGGTTACAGTGTTGACCGAGCTAAGCAGTTGCAGTGTCGACAAAGCAGTTAGTTCCAAGCAGTATCACCCAAGTCACCAGTGTTACCTAAGTTTTATACCATCTCCAAGTGATCAATATGGCCCAAGCACCCAGTGTCAACCAAGTGCCAGAGTTTCCAAGTTCACTGTATCGCCCGAGTGTCAGTATATCACCCGAGTGGATTATTGTACCTGAGTATCAGCATTGGGCCGACTTGGTTAATATTGTTTGATACTATTTAATATAAGTGTAGCCAACTTGCAAAGGTAATTGATTTGGATAAGCATATATGTAAGACACTTTGTTTATCCAAATAATGAAGAATCATCACAACAACATTGAATATATGTATGGATGTGAATATGAAGAGGCAAATTGATTAGAAGGCTACAACAGTATAAAGGAACAATAGAGACTCATCTATCACATTCAGGTGATCAGTATTACATTAAAGGATCTTATTTATAAAATTAGAGTTGCATATAAGGTCATTCACTAGTTCATCCTAATAGGTGTATCAATCAAATCCTTTAACCGGGTGGACCTAACAGTCCTTCACAAATATCCTAACATAGTGCATACTTAACTGTATTGTATAAATCCTTTCACAAGGTGGACCTAATAGTCCTTATTGCTCCTAATAGGGCAGACCATAAGAAGTGGTCAATTGTAATCCTTAACCGACCAACTTTATTACTCCAGTTCTAAAGTTTGTGGGGTATCATCCCCACCCCAGTTTTACTTTCTATTTGGAAGGTTTTCGGCTTACCATATCTTGTGTCAATTGCTATGAATGTTTATTGTTTTTTTGTTCTGTGCATGCAATTAATTTATACAATCTAATAAAGGACATAAGTGAATAAGTTTCATTGGTTCCTGATTCACTCCCCCTCTAAGTCACCTAGCTTATAATATATTTCCAACAGTGGGACCTTTACTAACTGAATTGAAACCTCTAGATTCTAGGCTGGTTCCTCTTGGATAATCACCTATTTTGCTCTTTAAACTTGAAAAAAGTAAACTTGGGAGGAAAATGGATAGAAGGAGAAACTGAAAGGACAATAAAGCAAACTTAACCTACTAGGTGATACACCAAAAGTGACATGAATCATAACAAAATGACTAATAACTAGCATGAAATTTCTGAATCAAAACAAGCACAACTTCCTGAATAGGCTTGCAAAAGTGTTTCATAGAGAGGTCTAAGATGAAAAGATACTATTCAGGGAAAGAAAAGATTTCTCAAAGAATAGCTTATTCAATAAATAGATACAAACTATGACCTACAAACAGACATTCACTCCAGCAAACAGTCATAAAAATTAGACAAAATGACAGGGGATGAATAAAATCCTCAAGATCATCTAAATCAATCATCCATAATGGTGCACAGAGATGAAAAAAGAAAGAGGGCTCAAGAACTCGAAGATTTCTCCAATATTAGCCACTATATTATGCTTCAATAAGTGAAATACAAACAAGGAAACCCAAGGACAAAGAAAATGTTACAAAGAGTCTTTGCATAATCTGGACCTCAATGAGAAATTACAAACACATGAAAACCTAGGGGCAAAGAGAATGCCATAAAAAGTCTTGCATAAGCTCAGAAAATATAGCTACAAAAGCTCTGAAAACTACTTATATACAACCTCCCCTAGCACATAGGCTCAAGAGTCAATCCATCCAATCATATCAGGGTAGAATTAGGGTTACAATAGATATCCTTTAAATAATGCAAAAACCCTAAAAGAAGTCAAGTCTGTCAATTAATGCACTCGAAAAATATCTCATAAGATTAGATATGATTTGAAGATATCTCCTATCTATTGGGATAATGGAGAGGTGTGTACTGAGAGGGGAGGGGTAAATCAATACCCTTAAAAACTTTTAAAAAAATCTTTGTAGCCAAATGTTGAGTAATAACTGATTGACTAGATTGCATACACCAGACATGTAATGTCAATGTTATAATGTAAATGCATAGTAAACAATAAACACACATCAAATTTGAATACTCATGACACTAATGTTTGGTATCGTAGAAAACCCTTGTTAGAAGGTAAAAACTACGGTGGGGATGAGACCCACAAAACTTCACTACTGCAGTAAATAAAGTAGTTTGTTAAATCTTACAAAGATTGATCACTTATGGTGATCTTACCTTGTTAGGAGTAACAATAAGATTTATTAGATCTACCTTGTGAGAGGATTTAGCAACACAATATGTGTGTGCACTATGTTAAGAGATTTATACAAAGACGGTTAAGTCTACTTTGTTAAGAGATTTCGGGATTGTTACAATTGTTAGAGAGTAACAAGATTGTATGATCTAAATGATTTACAATATCTATATTGTTGATAAATATCCTTTAAGTGAAATAAAATCTATCACCTTAATGTGAATGATAATACCTTCTTCTCTGTTCTTCTTGGTAGCCTTTCCTCTGTTCTAAAAACTTAATTATGCAATGTAATCCTTGTCCTAAAACCCTTATCTAAACTCTGATGTCCGTAGTATGGCGGCTACTTGATCATTACTTGATCAACATACAATACAAAATGATATCATAACATTACATATATCAAACTCCTTGACCTAATTAGGGTTTTACAATAACTTACAAAACCTAAGATCAATGGTGTAAAACATTTACCTTGATCATCTAAACATTGGAGAAATAAACAATTAATGTTGTGAATCCGTAATTAATGTTTTCCTCAATCATTGTAAACCGTTATCCAGACCGATTTTTTTTTACCTAGATTGATGTGCCATTACAAACTTTTATCTAGCCTCTGGTCCACTCAGTATATGTTTTCTCTCGGTGCTCTGTGTTCTCTGTGTGTCTCATTTATACTATGTATCTTGGTGTAGACTACTGCTCGGTAATCACTTCACTTGGTTAACTCTGCACGTGATTAGTGTTCTTGGTTAACTCTACACTTTGTTTATTATCTTGACTGGTCTGTCTGTGACTCTGTTACCGACTATTCATTTGAGTGCTTGGATACTAATGACAACCTTCAAAGCTCATTTAGAGTAACATTCTGCCACTTTGGCATCAGTATAAAAAACTTATCATATACAAGTTACTATACTTAGTGACTCCCCCTTTTTTCATAGTCGGTATATGTATATATCTCCCCCTGATTATAGTTTCCCCCTTTACTATGCTTATATACATATGTTTCCCCCTTTTTTGAAAATAATGACAAAAGGAATAAAACTTACAATTTGACAAATATGTTGGGATGGACTTGATTAAGATTTTCCATTAGATTCTCCCATTCCTCCTTTAGATACTCTAGGGTCAATAGCTCTAGGTTTAGCTGAGCATGCATATCATATATGATTTATGTAACTGATAGTTCCAGGGTGGAAATCAGGTTCTTTTCCAATGTCACATGTTTTTGTATCATAACTAAATGTGGTATTAACATAGCCTATAGCTCAGTTACCTATTCTCTGATTTTGTCCTCTTCCTTTTTTAGATCAAGTCTCAACCGACATGTTTGTATAAATTTGGTGTAATGCATCTTTAATGCATGTTTATCGGTTGATAGACTTGTAGCACTATCTTTTAGATCATTATCTAATGTCTTCATATTTTCACTAAGCTTAGTAGTGAAGTGATCTAAAGTGCATAACTGTTGTAGAATTGTAATGGCTTCAGATATAAGAGTTTCTAAACCATTTACAAATTTTGACAAGGCTATCTTGTTTACTACCACTGCCTAGCTAATCTTTTCAGTAACTTTATACTGAATCTTCTTTTCTGCTCGCTCTTCCAATTTTTGCTCGATATCAATATCTAGACTGTTTATTACCTCGGTGAGCAATGCAAGTTGATCAAGAATGGGGGTTGATTCATTTATGTTCACATCAGGAACAAATTGCACTAGAATCTCCTTAGTGGTCTCTAGAACATGTCCACTTTTATGTTCTTGCCTCATCTTATCCTATGTTGCGTTTTGGGTGCATAGTTCACCATACATCGTCAAAGTGTAAGGGTTAAACGTCCATGGATCACAATCAGGAATGTCAATGATTTCATCAAGTGGCATGGGACCCTTGATCTCTTTCTTATTTTTATTCTTATTCTCTTTTGTGCTTGATGAAGGAGATAATGTTAATGCTAGTTGAGCCTTTTACTTGGTTTCTTGCTTTGTTGGCTCCCTCAGTGTGATTACTTGGGAAGGTGCCTCGGTAGCTGACCTGGTGTCAGTAGTAGAAGTATCTACCGTCATTGTTTTTGTGTTACCTTCACCTTTGTCTACTACATTAGTGGTATATTTAGGTGCATCACCTTGTGTTGTCCCACCAATATGCTCGGTCTCTTTACCTTGTGTATCACCATTGTCTTCAGTTGTGTCTGTAACCTACTTGAGTGTAGACTTTTCTGCTTCATTCTCTATATCTATAGCCCATACTAGAATAGGCAGATTGCCTGGTACCATTTCTCGAGTGACCTCTATTGTTTCTTCTTCTTCTATGGTCTCAGTAGTTCTGACTATCTCATCTTATTTTTCCTTATCATCAGGATCAACTTCAGTTATTATATCATTAATTGTGATCTTTGGATGTCTTAGATATGTCAATAGTGCCAGAATACCATCTAGTACATTGTCAATTGTTGCATCATCAATTGTTATTAGTTCTTTACTCAGTTGATGTGATGACATATAGCTGATTGAATGTTTGAAGATGTTAAGTTGATCACCAAAATGCAGAAAGATAATGCAAGACATTAAATCAGTTAATGGATTGTATTGTCATTGATGTCAAATTGATATAATCTGACCAGTTATATTCAAAGTGTCAAAGACTTCAGAGAATCAGAGAGATAAATATTATGCTTTCAGTAATGCATAAAAAACCAGCATTCACTAAGTGACTTCAAACACCGACGGTTAGTGGAACTTGACAGACAGAGAAAATCGAGAGCAAATTCATAGTGATGCCCGAGAAAAGAAACCGACAAGTATTTCCCATGAGCAGAATCACAAGCATTACCGATGGCCAGAATTACAATGTTAACCTACGGACAGACAAGCCTGAAGGATACACAACACTGATGGAGAATCCCGAGGAGAACTGAAGTGTTGACCGAAGCTATCAAAGAGTTAAAACACCGAAGTTAATTGGAGTTCAAAAAAAAAAAGTACTTAGTTGGCAGAGCTAAAGATAGACTTAACTGGTTGTTAACATTGTTTTAATCGACAAGTTAAAGCCAAAGATAAGTAAAATATTTAAAGTTGTTTTATCTAGTTGGAAAGAAGATTTCTACGAGATAAAACATGAGTTATGATTTAAATAAATATTGGCTAAAATTGTAGATCACGCCAAGAAAAGGAAAATCAAGAAGTGAGAAACAATGATATCATGTCTATAAAGAGACAACTTAATTCATTATGAATTAAGGGGAGTGAGTAAGAAAGAAGGATGCTGAAGAGAAACTGATGAAGAACAACTTCATACAATCCTGATCAATCAAGATGAGGAAAGAGCTAAAGATTTCTGTGGACACCAAGCAATATAGAAGCACAACATCACCAAGTAGAAAGAAGTGGAGCAAAGGAATTGAAAAGAGGATATTGATCAGAAAGGTAAAATGAGCTTATAATAGATCTAAAAATCTGCAAGTATAATTTGTATGTGTGAACAGATCATTTACTGTTTCAGTTTAACCATTGATTCAGAAAGTCTCTTAACCAAGCATGACTTAACAATCCTTTCTATATTGAGATACATCCCAAGGAGTATCAAAAAGTTTGATCATGAAGATAACATGAGATTCCAGATACCATTTGACAAACTACACTAGGTTTGGTCATAGAAGGTAGCATAGAGATGCCCAATATCAAGTGACAAACTATTCTATTTAAATCCTCTAACAAGGTCACACCTAATAGTGTGTTTGTAACCTTTAACAGGGTTGGCTCTTCACCGAGCTCACTTCAGAAGAGTGAAAATTTTGGGTTACTGGTCCCAAGTGGTTTTTCCCTTAATAGGGTTTCCACGTTAAAAATCCATGTGTAAATGTGTTTATGAGTCATTAATTTAGTGTTTTGCATTACACATAACTAATTTGGATTGATCGGTATACACTAAGCAATTTACTATTTTTCGGTAAATGAAAGACTGCTATTCGGTAAACATTAAGAATAAGGATTAACAGTGAACTTCAAGCAGTAGTTATTTGATATGATTATTTGAATACATACATCATGTAGGATTGAAGATAACTAGAGGATTAATATTGTGGTTCTAAGTTTTTGGGTTGATTTATTGGAATATTTTTTAGGCCACCGATTCACCCCCCCCTCAGTTATTCTAACAATTGGTATCAGAGATTGTGTGCTTAGAAAGGGAGTTTAGCAACTCAATCAAAAGATCACAAGATGAATAAGCGCGATGTGCCCAAGTTGAATAAAGACAACTTTGCATCATGGCAAATAAGAATAAGACTCCACCTATCAGGTATTGGTAATGATATTACTAAACACCTTGATACTGAATATGTGTTGCCTACAAGACCTCACACTCTTGAGTAATTGAGAGAAAAACATGAGCATAATTGCATGATGATAGAACTAGCCTCATCACTCTCTGATGCTGAGTTTGAAGATGTCAAAACCTGCACCTCTACAAAGAAAATGTTTGATAAGTTGAAGCTGGTACATGGAGGAGATGCTAATGTACTAAGAGCCAAGGCTGAAAGCCTAAGAGGGAGGTTTGATGGCCTAAGGATGAAAGAAGGAGAAAATATCACTCAGTATAGCTACAGAATCAAAGAGGTAGTCAATGTTATCCAGAGAGTTGGAGGTGTACTTGAAAAAGAGACAATGGTAAGTAAAATCCTAAGAACCTTACTACTTGTATATGCTATTAGAGTATCTACTATTCAAGAAATGAGAGCAGTTGCAAACAATATAGTTACTCTAGATAGTCTGATTGGTAGACTGATTTCATTTGAGATGAATAAATTTGATAATAGTGTCTTACCATCTATAGAGTCTGCATTCAAATATTATTTGAAAATAAGTAAGTCAAGTCATAAACACACTATGAGGAATGATAGTGAAAGTGATAATGAAGATCAAAGACTTGATGAGATTGAAGCACTAATGGAAAGAATATTGTAGAGAGGCAAAGGTAGATACAAAGGTAAATTGCCACTTGTATATTTTAATTGTAAAGAGGTTGGACACTTTGCTGCAAGATGTCCTAATAGAAGAAAAGATGACAAAAGTAATGATAGAACATATGAAAAGAAGTTTGACCGAGGTGATAACAGAGATTACTGAAATAGCCAACAATCTGACAGAAGAGATACCTGAGATTACAAGGACAAAGGAAAGAAAGCATGTTACCTAACTGAGAATAGAGCTGATGACACTGACACCAAATTTGAAGAAGACATTGAGATGGTATTTGTAGCCATGAAGGATGATTCAAATGAAGAAGAAGAAAGGTATGTAGAAACGACACTCATATCTAAGGTTAGTAAAAATGATGTCTGGATTATAGATAGTGGCTGCACTCACCACATGACCGATGATAAACAAAATTTTGAAACTTTTGAATACTATAATGGTAGATTAGTAAGAATGGGTAATGACACATCTTATTCAGTTGAAGGTAAAGGAACCATAATGTTGAATAACCTGATCAAATATGATAATGTTTACTGGGTAAAAGGACTGAATTATAATTTTTTGAGTGTTTTACAGTTGAATAACATAGGTCACCGAGTAGCATTTGAGAATAAGAAGGCAAAGATCTTCAATCAATTAGGAAGGTTGATCGGAACTGGTGAACAGACAAAAGGTAACTTTTCTATCTTGATAAAATTAACACCACTTGTTTGATGGCTAGAAACGAAGACATATGGTTGTGGAATAAGAGATTATGTCATGTGAATTTTGACAACATGATAAAGATAAACAATAAAAGAAAAGTCAGAGGCTTACCGAGCATGTCAAAGCCTGAGCATATCATGTGCAAGAATTGTCAAAAAGGTAAGATGACAAATTCTAGTTTCAAGAGTAAAGCCCATACATCTAATGCAATTCTAGAATTAGTCCATACTGATTTATGTGGACCCATGAGGACAAAGAGTTACTATGGAGATAGGTATTTCATTCTCTTTGTTGATGATTATTCTAGAATGATAACATTCATGTTCTTAAAAGATAAATCAGAAGCATTCAAGATGTTTAAATGGTATAAGGCTATGGTGGAAAAACAAAGTGAAAAGAAATTGAAATGCTTAAGGTTGGATAGAGGAGGGGAATTTATTTAAGATGAATTCACTAATTTCTGTAATGAGCATGGAATTAAAAGATAGGTTTCTGCACCGAGAACACCACAACAAAATGAGATTGCTGAAAGGAGAAACATATCAATTGTTAACTGTGCAAGAACATTTATGATTGAGAAAAGCACCACTCAAACTTTCTGGAGGGAAGCTGTTAGTACTGCTGTCTACACATTGAACATAGTACAATTGAAGGACATAAACAAGACACCCTATGAGATTTGGTATGGTTACACACCCAATGTAAGTTACTTCAGAATCTTTGATAGTCAATTTTATATTTTGAAAGATGATAGAAATGGAAAGCTTGACTCCAAAAGTGATGAAGGTATCTTTCTAGGGTATTCCACCAAAAGCAAGGCTTATAATTGTCTTAACAAGTTATCTAACAGATCATTGAAAGTGCAAATGTAAGAATAGATGAATTTGAAGAGAAGAATGATAAGGAAAGTAGAAAAGAACCAGAAGACTAAAATGGATTTGTTTACACTGAATAACCTGACACTCTACTCTAGCAACAGTGTATCACTCCTGAGAAACAAAACATTTCACTTGAACATCAGGATGCAATTACCAAAAATTAGGAAAATACTCAAGATGATGTACCGAGTGATGGAGATCCTAATGAAGGTCAAGAAGATAATCAGAATGATGGACAAAGAGCTAAACCAAAAATTGCCAAGTATGTCAGAAGACATCATCCACACAATCAGATCATAGGAGACAAGAAGGCTGGAATGAGAACAAGAAGTAAGTCACTAAGAACTAGATGTTTACTTTGTGATTTTGAGCCTAAATTTGTTAATACTACACTTGAAAATGAAGAATGGTTCAGTGCTATGAATGAAGAAATAGAAATGATTGAGAAGAACAATACATGGACACTAGTATCGAGACTTGATGACAAGAATGTCATCGGTACCAAATGGATATTCAGAAACAAGCTTAATGAGAATGGATAGGTCACAAGAAATAAACAAAGATTAGTATGCAAGGGGTATGCACAAGAAGAAGGTATTGATTATGGTGAAACCTTTGCACCCATTGCTAGAATAGAAGGAGTTAGAATTATTCTTGCTTATGCTGCATACAAAGGATTCAAGGTATACTAGATGGATGTCAAATCTGCATTCCTAAATGGAATACTGGAAGAAGAGGTATACATTGAACAACCAAAAGGGTTTGTTGATCCAAACAAGATAAACATGGTATGTAGACTACATAAAGCCTTTTATGGATTGAAACAAGCACCAAGAGCCTGGTATGAAAGACTTCATTCCTATCTCATTAGCATTGAATTTGAAAGAACAAGTGAAAATAGCAATCTATACTTAAAAGAAGATGCCGATGGTAACATTCAGATTGCTAATATATTTGTTGATGATATCATTTTTGGGGGAAATGAAATGTTATGCAAATCCTTTGCTAATGAAATGAGCAAAGAATTTGAAATGTCTACGTTTGGGGACATCAAATTCTTTCTTGGTCTACAGATTCTTCAACAAGATGCAGGCATATATATCACTGAGTCCAAATACATCAAGGAAGTGTTGAAGATATTCAAGATGGAAGATTCAAAACTAGTTGGAACACCTATGGCTACCGGATGTAAGCTGACAAAGGAAGACAAGTCAAATGAGGTAAATCAGACCTTGTATAGTGTTGGTGCTCAAATTGACAGATTGGATTTCCTATGTATTTTGCTTATCTAATGATGAGAAATACAAGCAATTTGCCAACAAACAAGGTTTCAACAACCTCCTACAATTTTGGCTCCGTAGAACCAAGGCTGGTAGGCCTATACCCTAAACTTATCCTCCAAGTCTTCTAAGGGTTTTTTTTATAGAGGATGACTGATAACTCCAACTCCTGCTTCTCAAGGTGTTAATAAGATCACAAAACTAAAAATATGTGTTATCAAATATAATGTTATTAAAAAATGCTTGATATAATTGAGATATGAACTGGATAAGATGAAAGAATATAGTAGTTCAAAACTTGAAACAATGAAACCTTATACCACAATTCAGTTAACAAGAGAGACCAGTGCTTTAATCCAATAATGGGCAATAGAGTCGATATCATTTCAATCCCCCGTTCAACTTCAGAGACAACTTTGAAAACAAAACTTATCACCTTAAAGGTGTTATGAAATGCACGTATAACTAAAAATCTTAAATATATTTCAATTAAGTATCATTCCTCAAATGACGAACCAATTGATCAAGGCCTTAATCAATAGGATTTAACCATGCGAAAATGAGAAAGAAAACAATTGAATATACATAATATAAACTTTAGTTGAAATATATGCAAATCAAAACTATCACTCTAAGGAATTTCCTATTGGTTTATCTGAAGGACTGATTGTAAAGAAATAACAAAAAAAATTTGCAAAAATGAAAGAAACACAGACTTATCTATGCTTGATAAGAAATAGTATATCGAATCCACGTATTCAATGTTTGAATCAACTATAATTCATTTTATCATTCTCCAAGTTTCAATATCCTTCAATGTATATCAATTCTCATTTAATGTCATTTGTCCCTCTAATCCCTCTTTTGAGCAGCCTTTTGAACTTGTATAAATATAAAATTGAAAGGGTGCATCAAATGACACACCCTTTCCCCTAAAACCTAACTAAAAACTGACTATACTATCAAGTACATTGATTTGAAATACAAATCTATCCTTCCACCGACTACAACTACCAACCATTCGGTTGGATAACCTGCCTAACTGTTTGATTTGTTTAAAAAACTCCCATAGTGGCATTTGCTTGGTTTGTAATTGATATCTCTGAGAATTTGTAGGATACATCAACCATGTGGCATAGTAAGTGCTGACTTGTCTGTATCAACCACTGTTGGTGCTGATGGACGTGGCTGAATACATCGACCATGCAATTCTTACTGATGAAGGTCGCAATCATGCTGTGTTTGAAGGTTGGCACCGTGGGAAACTTGTTGGCTGTGTAGAGGCGTTGGGTTTATACAAACTACTGGTCATTCATTTGTTGCCATTTTGTAATTGGTCTGCAATGTTATTCATGATCTCTGCATAGTACGTGGGGGTTGATACATTCAACAATGCATTCATGTTGGTGCATGATCACTAAATGAGATCTTTATTAACAACTATGGCGTTTCAGTATTCCCTGACAATCCCTGGTCATCATGCTTGCACGTGACTATTTATCTCAACGTCGACGACTATGGATCCTTTACTAAACCATGTTCACCACCTTTGTTCTTTGTCGTCTCTTATCAACTGAATGATGGCGTCAATTATTGTCACTATATTATATAACCCAGTCCAATTGATAATAGTATCAATATTGTCGACTCTGAAACCAGAATCATCATATAGTATTATCTCTGAGTATGTTGATTACGTAGTTATTTCTGTGTATAATAATGATTATTATTAACTCCATATGATGCGCGGTCTCTGGAACCATATTATTCATCTCTTGCCGACTGCAGCCATGGTGTTTGTCATCATCTCTGTGACCCCTTTTCACTATGTCTGTGTTTGGTCATTCATCTTCGACATTGAAACTCCCATCCATTCGATCGTTTGCATTCACCATCTTTGTTTTCTCTACATGTAGAATCAAATTATCAAATGAGAAAACAAAACAATAATAATGCCATATAATAATTAAATAAATGTATATATTTAAAAGTCTTTTTCTTTTCCCGCCAAATGATACATGTCACATTTTTAACCATCGTAATGCTTAAATAGCGAGCAATTTACAATATGGATAATTATAATATATGTTTTAACATTGATTCTTTTAAATAGATAAAATCCATAAATATAAGATTATATTTCATATTAATCATAGGAAATAGAGATGAACAAAATCAATAATATAATCTTTTATCCATATAATTATACAAAGCTTTATAACTTTTGTTAGTTAGTCTTTCTTTGTACTAACTACTTTTCATTTCGATAAAAACTTTGTTTTGATTTAATAATAATAATAATAATAATAATATACCATTTAAATTTTATCTTTCTTTAATAACAAATGGCATGAAATTCACATATTAGGATAAGACATGTTAAAATATAACTTATGCTTGTGATTAATAACAAAAGAAATCATTAAACATATACTAATATCATGGAAAAAAGAATAAGAACATAAGTACTTATAGATTATACATAATATTATGTACATTTTCAAGAGTAACATAGTATTAATATAGTATAACCTTCTTTTAACAACATTTTCCATAATAACATTATTCAAATTCCCTTTCATGTTCACAAGCATAACATATTTTCTAAGAGACATACATATATACTAACCACCTTCCTTTATATTCCTTTCACACTATTAAAATAATGATAACCCTAGTTATTATATAGGAATTAGGGCATAATACATAGATTCACATGTATGAAAAGGAAATACCATTTATCATTATCGTTATCGATCAAACTATAACATATTGTAATCTTCAAATCATGATCATAGATAACAATATCATCTTTCCATTAAAATAATAAATATTCAAATCTATGGAAGATTAATTAAATCAAGATCAATCTTTTCAAAATATTAATAAATTACTAACTAGAACATTTGAAGGTATCATTGAATCAAAGATATAATTCTCCACT
>MU224976.1:1105267-1116601 GCA_018584345.1 Thuja plicata | reverse complement strand
ATAATAATACTCCCATAAGACATAGATGATAGAAAATAAAGCTATAAAAGACAAGTAAACATATGTAAATAGTTACTTCCCTGAACAAGAATGGATACAAATCACTTTGTCGACATGGGTTCCACCATATAGATCAATGATTGACAAACTAATGTATGTTGTTCATACTAGACTAGATATTGCACATGCACTTGGAATAGTTGCAAGATTCTCTGCTAATCCCAAAGAATCACATATGACTGCTGTCAAGAGAATTTTGAGATATCTAAAGAACACCGAGGACTATGGCTTATGGTATAAAAGAGAAGAAAAATTTGAGCTACAAGTCTATACAAATACTGATTGGGCTAGAAACATTGATAACCAAAAGAGCACTATTGGAGGAGAATTCTTCATGGGTGATAGACTTGTCACATGGATCAACAAGAAGCAAGGATGAATCTCTCAGTCTACAACAGAAGAATAATATGTGGTTGTTGCTGCGAATTGCTCCAATATTGCATGGATCAAACAGTTGCTTGAAGGTATGAATATGAAGATTCTTGAACCAGTAATTATCTATTGTGATAATACCAGTGCAATTAACATTTCTAAGAATCCAGTCATGCATGCCAATACTAAGCATATTGCAATCAAGTATCACTATTTAAGAGAACAAGTGAAAGCAAAAGAGGTGATACTGGAATATGTTCAATCAAAGGAACAATTAGCTGACATCTTTACCAAGCCATTACCGAAAGATACATTTGAGTACCTGAGACTGAGACTAGGGGTCCAACCCTTGTCTATCGGTCAGTAAGCTAACTAGGAGATTGCATCAGCCTAAACACAAATCATAAAATCATTCATGTTGATGCAAGCACAGAGATGGAATGCAAAGATACATTTGTACATAGCAAGGTACATACCTACACCGAACACCAGAAGTAATGTATTGTTTATGGATAGCGAAATTCAAGGAGTATATTATAAAAAGGATGGAAGATGATATAGAAGAATTGTTTGGCATTGTTGTCAAAGGGAGAGATTATTCTCATTATCAAAAGGGAGAGATTATCTCATTATCATGAAGAGATTATATCATTATCCATAGAGAGAAGTTCCTAAGAATTCAAAGGGAGAGGAAATCAAAGGGAGAGATTGATTACATATGAAATATCCATCTAAGGGATATAAGTAACAAATGGAGAGAGTACATACTACAAGAGAGATTGTTGTTAAAGGAAAAAGAGATGATCAAGAAGAGGAACAATCAAGGCAGAGCACATCAGAAACAAAGATCAAAAGCTGATACATCTATCCAATGAAGGGATTAAAGATTGAAGAACACATTCTGCAAGAAACAAATCTAAGCTATATGAGCTTACCGAGAGCCAGACATTTGTATAGTTATAATAGGAGAGATTAAGGAACTTCAACTGTTATATTTCATATTGTATTAGTAATAATATAGTGTGATAATGTAGTGTGTTTCCATCAATGCCAAAGGGAGAGATTGATGACATATAACTGATTGAATGTTTGAAGATGTTAAGTTGATCATTGAAATGTAGAAAGATAATGCAAGACATTAAATTAGTTAATGGACTGTATTGTCATTGATGTCAACTTGATATAATCTGATCGGTTATATTCAAAGTGTCAAATACTTCAAATAATCAGAGATAAAGATTATGCTTTTAGTAATGCATAAAAGACCAGCATTCACTAAGTGAATTCAAACATCGACGGTTAGTGAAACCCGACGGATAGAGAAAAGTGAGAGAAAAGTCACAGTGATTCCCGAGCAAAGAAACTGACAAGTATTACCAACAAGAAGAATCACAAGCATTACGAATGGCCAGAATTATAGTGTTAACCAACAGATAGACAAGCCCAAAGGACATACAACACCGATGGAGAAGCCCGAGGAGAACTGAAGTGTTGACCGAAGCTATCAAAGATTTAAAACACTGAAGTTAACTGGAGTTCAGAAATGACAAAATACTTAGCTGATAGAGCTAAAGATAGACTTAACTGGTTGTTAACATTATTTTAATCGACAAGTTAAAGCCAGAGGTAAGTAAAATATTTAAAGGTGTTTTATCTAGTTGGCAAGAAGTTTTCTACGAGATAAAACAAGAGTTATGCTTTAAATCAAGATTGGCTAAAATTGTGGATCACGCCAAGAAAAAGAAAATCAAGAAGTGAGAAATGATTATATCATGTATATAAAGAGACAACTTAATTCATTATGAATTAAGGGGAGTGAATGAGAAAAAAAATATGCTAAAGAGAAACTGATGAAGAACAACTTCATACAGTCCTGATCAATCAAGTTGAGGAAAGAGCTAACGATTTCTATGGACACCGAGCAACAGAGAAGCACAACATCAATGGGAAGAAAGAAGTGGGGCAAAGGTATTGAAAATAGGATATTGATCATAAAGGTAAAATGAGCTTACAATAGATCTAAAAATCTGCAAGTATAAGTTGTATGTGTGAATAGATCATTTACTATTTCAGTTTAACCATTGATTTAGAAAATATCTTAACCAATCAGGACTTAATAATCCTTTCTATATTGAGATACATCCCAAGGAGTATCAAAAAGTTTGATCACGAAGATAGCATGAGATACCAAATACCATTTGACAAACTACACTGGGTTTGGTCATAGAATGTAACATAGAGATTCCCAATATCAAGTGACAAACTATTCTATTTAAATCCTCTAACAAGGTCACACCTAACATTGTGTTTATAACCTTTAACATGGTTGGCTCTTAACCGAGCTCACTTCAGAAGAGTGAAAATTTTGGGTTATCGGTCCCAAGTGGTTTTTCCCTTAATAGGGTTTCCACATTAAAAATTCATGTGTCAATGTGTTTATGAGTCATTACTTTAGTGTTTTTCATTACACGTAACTAATCTGGATTGATCGGTATACACTAAGCAATTTACTATTTTTTGGTAAATGAAAGACTGCTATTCGGTAAACATTAAGAATAAGGATTAACAGTGAACTCTGAGCAGTAGTTATTTGATATGATTATTTGAAGACATACATATTGTAGGACTGAAGATAACTAGAGGCTTAATATTGTGGTACTAAGTTTTTGGGTTGATTTATTGGAATATTTTTGAGGCCACTGATTCACCCCCCCTCTTAGTTATTCTAACACAATGTCCCTCGCTGTCGACTGTAGATGCAATGTCCTTTTCTTCCTCGGTATCCTTGGGTGGATTCAACAGTTTGTTCCATATTTGGGTGCTCTTTGCATCCACTTCCTTCAAATTTCCTTGTAGGATATTCAATGTCTGTGCTTTCTTAGGAAATTTCTTGGCATATTGCTGCATAATATCATCAATTTTCTCTACTGTACAATCAACTTTAATTAGAGTGAGAGCTGCCTCTCTCATCTATTTCTTGGTGTTGAGTGCATATGTCCATCAGGCTGATATATTATCATATAATTCAGAGGGGATGTAAGTGGAAAATTCAATAGGGACTTTTTTGATGTTGATCATCATACCTATGATAGCTTCTTCAAGTTTATATTTATTCTTGGTAGTCAGATCTTCATATGCGTGTACCTTAGGATGTCCTAACCATCCAGTTGTTCTGATTGCCTCTACAATTTCATCAATATTCTAAGGTGCTTTGATCTGCACAACCTTAAATTATTCAGGATTATTGTCAGAATCATCCTTGTCATCCTTATTCCTCACATATTTCTTTCTCTATCTCGGTGTTGTGGTTTTCAATTTCCTTGTTTGATAGGTGAATTTTAGTGATGGCCTGGTTATCTTTACAACTCCTTTATTTAAAGGTGGTGATTATGCTATCACCGACTGTGATCTTGTACTTGGTGGAGACTCAATCTCTACAATTTTTCCCTTCTTGGCCTTTGGTAACTCTACTTTTTCTTCATCAGACTCGATGGCATCAACATCTTGTTCGGGTTCATCATCTTTACCGACTGAGGTCTGCTTATCGGTATCATCAATTGCCTTATCTATTTCTTCATCGGTGATAGAAAATTCTGTTTTCAAAGTCTTTACAATTTTGGTCTTCTTCCTACCCATCTTTTCAACTTGTAGACCAATAGATATTATAGTCTTGGCTTTATCATATGTACCAAATCTCATGGAAGATTTGTCAACTGGTTCATTTAACAACTTCTCTATTTCTTTTGAAGCTATGTCAATGTCTAATTCAAAATCCATCAGAGGTAGCCATGTTGTCCTCGGTTGTACTACTTTGATGAGAGTTGTATCAGTGTCAACTACAAAATACATTTAATCTTTATATTTTTCTACCAACTGCATTGGTATCCTGGATCTCTTTTCCATTCTAGCTTTGAACTTAGCAAAATACTCATTCATAACAAGTTCAAAATTTGTCCCTAGACATGTAATAAAGTCACCGATTTCCAGTGTAATTGGTCAGTTTGTCTTCCATTTCATATTATCGACGGAGGGAAAAAAGTTATGCAAGTAGAAGAATGTACATAATAGGAGTGAACCAAACTTACATGTGCTATATCTGGCTGATCTTATTGTTCTCATGTTCTCTTCAAGTTGTCTCTGTAATAGCTCAGCTAGGTCAAGTTGTAAACCCTTCTTTACAATCTTGTATGCAATATCAACAGCTCCACACGCAATGTTGTCCAGTCTGCTTGACTGGAAGATCTTGTATCCAATAACATAAGAACCAAACCTGAGTTCAGGATCACCGATGGAATTTATCCATAGACCTCTACCATCCCACTCGGCGCCTATAATATTTTCAATCTCGGTTCTAGCTGGGTGCCTTAGGGCTTTAGATTTATCCATTGTAGGATACCCTGTTACTGCATGAATAAAATCTTTACTGGTCTTTTTTGGCTCATCTAGCCAAAGCTTTCCATCATGAACTCGGCTCAAAACAATGTGTATGCATCTGGTTCTGAATACCTTCAGGAAATTAGGGCATTGGTTAACCCTTTCACTTCTAGATGCTTATGATCATCTTTTATCTTTCCATCTGTGCAAAGTGACTGGTAAGTTGATATAAGCTCAAAATCCCCTATTTCACTGATCTTGTAGTGAATGTATGCTCACACATCTTGATTTAACAGAACCCTAGGCGGTATCATGAAGAATGTGCCTTTATCATCGGGTTGGACTGTAACCCGACGATGTATCTTGTAGTTTTTCTATGTGCAAGTGGAATTCTTAACAAGAACTACCTTCTTCTCTTTGTCCATATTTGCCTTCATAGTTCAAGATGAGGACCCATTGATTTCAATTTAGGGCTTCCATGAAAGTACTCGTATTAACTTGGTAAGTGCAAATGTGTGCAATTTCTAGCCTTCAATTGCTCGAAATAAGCTTAGAAACTCTGCAAAATGCTTCAAAGTGATCTGTTATGTATTCTCTTTCAATTTCTCTGCTTTGCTCTCTGATCGTTGTGTGAACAAATGAGTTCACAACCCGTAAATTTATGCCAAATAACTTTAGTCAATGCAATAAATTCTCTTTACCAACCACTCGGTAGACAAACATATACTCAGTTAATACTAAGGATACTTTAGCTCGATGAGCGAACCAAATGCTCAGTTGCCTTAACAACTTGGTTGTCTCTCACATATTCACCGACTGACATTACTAACTCGGTACAAATTAATCGACTCAACTAGATCAAAGTAAATACTATAATACCATAGTGCATCTTAGTTCATGCTAATTTCACATTAGTATAATGAATACATGAACTAATGTAAGATATATCTTTTGCAAAACATAGTTCCATACCTTCTTGTATTGCTCAAGTGGAGACGGTGGAACCACCTAATCCATCAGATGAGATGTCACTGACTGTTGTGCTTGGCCCTGCATTATCATTTGATGCTTTCCTCCACATTTAATTTCTGATCCTCGCGATCTCTTTAATTATGTTACCATTTCCATAAGTATTTATTATGCCTGCATAATCTCTGCTTAAGTGACCGACCTTATGACAGTGTGAATAAGCCATACCAGAGTTTGAACAATTCCTAGAGTTATTTTGCCACTGTCCCATACAATTTGCTGCTATATGCCCATATTTACCACATGTAGTGCAACTACTCCAAGTGTTGTAATCCCAAGCATAAGCATTACCTTGTCTTCTTAGTTGACTTACCTTTTCTTGTCCTTTAGGCTTCCATATTTGCTTTGTGTTATTCTTGCATGCTTGTGATGTATGACTATGCATGTTGCAATTTTGACAGTATCTATCCATGTATGGTTTCTTTTGTGGTTTGTTCAACTTGGATTTGCATTCATGTGCTTGATGTCCATACTTATTACAGTTATAGAAATTTCCATTAAATTTAGGAGGGTTTCTAGAAATACCTTTTGCTTTTCTCCTGTAGATATTTGATGTGTGGCCTGGTTTTCCACAGTGATGGAAAGAGGGCTTCTTAGTCTTCAGGTTTGAGTATACATTCCTTTTTTCAGCTTGATTTGATGATTCTCCTTGCTCGGTATACCCTAATCCGGTATTGTTGTTCAATCTTCTTTGATAGTTTAGAAATTCATCCATTCTCTTAGTATTGTATTCAAATCTCTTAATCACTTCATTATGTTGTTGTGAAATCTTCAATTCATTTCTCAGTTTTTCATTTTCTTCTTTCAATACACCAATGTCTTCTAGTTTTCTACCAAGCTCAATATTCACTCGGTTTGCCTCATGATTCATAACAACCACTTGATTGGTGATCTCAAAGTAATGTTCAGTAAGTCTCAATATCTTAGATTCTTTTTCTTGTAACTTTTCAGTCATTTTCCTTCTGTCATCAACAACCATGTTTCTATCTTGTTCTGATTTCTTTGCATCATTAAGGACTTCAACCATTCTGACCATTGGTGTATCTTGACCGATCTGTAGTGCTTTCACTTGTTCAGTAAGTTGTTTATTATTCTCAGATAGCTTTGATATGATTCTTTCAGATGCATAAGATATGCTACCAGATTCAGATCTAGATGTGTCAAATTGGTCATGAATCTCTTCTTCCTGATAATCAGTCTAATGATAGTGAAGTTCCATGTCCTTTCTCTTAATCAACATCTCCTTTAGTTTCTCTTTGGCTTCTTTGTATTTTTTGACATAGATCTACAACTGTAACTTCTGATTTTCAATGGTTTTATCAAGTGTATACCTTTCCATTGTAAGATCTTTCCTCTTCAGTGATTAAACTTTCTAAAAAAGAGAACTAGCTCTGATACTAATTGTTGGGATAATGGACACATGTGTACTGGGAGGGGAGAGGTGAATCAATACCCTTAAAAAAATTTAAACAAATCTTTGTAGCGAAATATTCAGTAATAACTGACTGAGTAGATTGCATACACCAAACATGTAATGTCAATGCTGAAATATAAATGCATGTAAAGTAAACAATAAACATACATAAAATTTGAATACTCATGACACTAATATTTGGTATAGTAGAAAACCCCTGTTAGAAGGTAAAAACTACGGTGGGGATGAGACCCACAAAACTTCACTACTGCAGTAAATAAAGTAGCCTGATAGAGCTTACAAAGATTGATCACTTCTGGTGATCTTACCCTGTTAGGAGTAAAAATAAGATCGATTAGATCTACCTTGTGAGAGGATTTAGCATAACAATGTATGTGTGTACTCTGTTAAGAGATTTATACAAAGACGTTTAAGTCTACTCTGTTAGGAGATTTCAGGATTGTTACAATTGTTAGAAAGTAAAAAGATTGTGTGATATGAATGAATTACAATCTATATATTGTTGATACAGATCCTTTAAGTGAAATAAAATATATCACCTTAATATGAATGATAATACCTTCTACTCAGTAGCCTTGCCTCTGTTTTGAAAGATTAATTGTGCAATGTAATCCTTATCCTAAAACCCTTGCCCGAACTCTGATGTCCGTAGTATGTTGTCTACTTGATCATTACTTGATCAACATATAATACACAATGACATCGTAACATTACATATATCAAACTCCTTGACCTAATTAGGGTTTTACAATAACTTACAAAACCTAAGATCAATGATGTACATAATTTACCTTGATCATCTAAACATAGGATAAATAAACAATTAATGTTGTGAATCTGTAATTAATGATCTTCTCGATCATTGTAAACCGTTATCCAGGTCGACAAAAAGTTTGTTACCTAGATTGATGTGCCATTACAAAATTTTATGTGGCCTCTGGTCCACTCGATAAATGATGTCTCTCAGTGCTCAGTTTTATCTGTGTGTCTCAGTTATACTATGTATCTCAGTGTAGACTACTGCTCGGTAAAGTTTGTCTGCTCGATAATCACTACACTTGGTTAACTCTGCACTTCGGCGATTATTCTGACTGGTCTTCCTGTGACTCTGTTACTTACTGTTCATTTGAGTGCTTGGATACTAATGTCAACCTTCAAATCTCATTTGGAGTAACACTATCGCCATAAATTTGAGCAGACAGATCAACTTGATCCATCTACCCTCTCTGTAATCAAGAACACGTCACCACCACCATGAAACCCCTGAGAAAATATTTGAATATTTGAAAATCTATTTTAAATTATCACAGGTGGCATGAAATGTCATATCGATGGCTTAGGTTTGAACCTTTATCAACTTTAAAAAAGAACCATCGATCTCCTTTAAGTTACACGTGAGCACAAGATTAGATCTGCCATGTGCCACGCAGGCATGATGCCTTGAACATTAACTATCTTCATCTTGGCCTTTGAGTCATAACGTCTATCGTCAGATCTATTAGAACTTGCTTTATTTTTATCTTACCTTTGGGACTTAACTCAACTCTGACTTGGACACATGTCAAGTTGTCTCAATGGCTCAATAGTTAAAAACCTTCATCTTTGTCTTTAAGCCTTTATGCTTGTCATCAGATATTTACAAAATTATGGTGTCTTTACTGCTTTTAAAATTGGGACCCATGACATCAGCAGTGCCAGATGTCACCTTGGCACAATGCCTCAAACGTTAGATCTCACTCTTCTTTAGCCTAAGGTAAAGCGCCCACCACATGATTAAATATGACTTGATCGATCCTTAACCTTACCTTGTCTTTAATGATGCAAGAGCATCTTGGTGTTAGTAATAACTAAGGGGGGGGGGTGAATCAATGGCCTCAAAAATTTATCCTTTAATCTTTAACCACCAATCAATACACCTAAGATTATTAAGTCCCTACAAGATGCATGCCATGAAATACTTATAATAATTGATTGTCTGTCGATTTACCTTGTCTGTCCTTATTCTCCTTGATAACCGATAAGAAGTAAAACTTATTTATCGATACTCAGTAAATATGTAGAGTATACCAATCAATCTAGAAATGCATATGTGAAATGTAAAAAAATAAAGTAATAAACTATATACACATAACACATGGATTTTAATGTGGAAACCCTGTTAAGGCAAAAACTACTGGCACCGGTACCCCAAATTTTCACTCTTCTGAAGTGAGCCCTGTTAGGAGCCAACCCTATTAAAGGTTACAAACAAATTGTTAAGTGCAACCTTTTTAGAGGATTTTATACATAGAGGTTGTCACTTAGTATCTGACATCTATTTTGCTACCATCCTTGAATCAGCCTTCTTCTTAGACTGTCAATAGGCTTTATGCAAATCTTGCTACGATCCTTGAATCAAGCTTCTTCTTAGGCTGTTAATAGGCTTTATGTAATTTCAATGCTACTTTCATGAATCAACCTTTTTGGCAATCTGTTAGGATATACCTCAATTATAGAAGACGGTTAAGTCCTACTCTGTTAAGAGACTTGATGCTTCAATGGTTAAACTAAAATATTATGACCTGTTTCTAATGCAACTTGAATTGCAGATTTTAAGATCTATTTAAGTACAATACCTCTCTGATCAATATATCAATTCAATTCTTTATTCTCCACACTTTTTACTTTGTGATGTTGTGCTTCACTGTTTGTCGGTGTCTTCAAAATTCTTTAGCTCTCCTTCAGCTTGATTGATCAGGACTGTATGAATTTATCCTTCACCAGTTTCTCTTCAACATACTCTTTCTATTCACTCCCCTTCCGTGTATGTGATTGCTTGTGATTACGGGAATGAATTATGCTTGTCTCTTATATAGACATGATATTCTTTTATTCTTGATTCTTGATTTTTTATTCTTGGCGTGAAAAACAATTCAGCCAATCTGATTTATGACTTTAACTCCTGATTTATCTTGTAGTTATCTTCTTGCCAACTGTATAAATATTCTTTAAATAAATTACTTAACTGTGGTCGAATAAAAAAAATAAAACAACCAGTTAAGTCTATCCTTAAGCTCTGTCAGCTAGATATTTTGTCATTTTCTGAACTCTCTGTTCCGTCGGTCAATTCTGCAGTTAGTCGTCGGTGACAACTGTTAGTTCCATCGGTGTAACTCTATTTAGCTTCAAAATCTTCGTCCATCGGGCATCCTATGATTTTGCTTCATCGGGAAACACTGTCTTCTGTTCGTTGGGTATCACTATGACTTTTTCTTTGCCTTTACCAATGGTGTGCACTCTGTCGGTGTTGTCTGTCACTTAGTGAATACTTGACTTTTATGCATTTCTAAAAGCATAATCAATGTTCCATTGATTCTCTGAAGTCTTTGGCATTATGTATATGACCGTACAGATGATATCAAATTGACATCAATGAAAATATAAACCATTAACTGATTTAATGTCTTACATCAACTTCAACTTAACATTATCAAACATTCAATCAGTTACATGTCATCAATCTCTCTCTTTGGCATTGATGGCAACATACTATATTATCATACTATACTATTTCTAATACAATATGAAATACATTTGTTGAGATTCATCAAATTACTAAACACTTTGTTTTGATAACCGATAAAAATGTCTGACCGCCGGTAAGCTCTATGTTAGCTTAGATTTGATTCTTGTAGCTTTTTTATTTTTTTGTACTGATGTGTTGTGTTCTCTTCTTGTGTCAATTTCTCTCTACTTCTTTGATGTCTCTGTCTCTTGTCAGCAACTCTCTCTTTGTATATGATTTCTTCATACAAATTCTCTCCCTTTGGATATGATCTCTTCCTATTTGGAGTAATCTGATAATGAATAATTTCTTATGATAATATGGATACATTATCTCCCTTTGACAACAATGCCAAACAAATATCTTACAAATATCTAACATTTATGTCAAATGATTATTTTCTTCTATCCATAATATATTCCTTGAATTTTCCTTATCCATCAGCAATACAACAATATGCTCTGGTGCTCGATTCTGATATATACCTTTCTGTATATAGATGTAGCTTTGAAGTTCATCT
>MU224976.1:1046020-1095843 GCA_018584345.1 Thuja plicata | reverse complement strand
TTTTGTGCCACAACCATATGTCTTTGTTTCTAGTCATCAAGCAAGTGGGGTTAGTATCATTCAGATAGAATAAGTTACCTTTGGTCTGTTCACCGGTACCAATCAGTGTTCCTGATTCATTGAAGATTTTTTCTTTCTTGTTCTCAAATTCTACTTTATGACTTAAATTATTCAGCTGAGAAACACTCAAAAAATTATAATTCAATCATTTTACCCAATAAGCATTTTCACATTTAATCAGGTTATTCAACATTACTGTTCCTTTACCTTCAATTTGACAAGGAGAGTCATTTCCCATTCTTACTGTACCACCTTTATAGTATTCAAAAGTATTAAACCTTTTTTTGTCACCGGTCATATGGTGAGTGCAACCACTATCTATAATCCAGATATCATTTTTACTAATCTTAGATACGAGTGCAGTTTCTTCATACCTTTCATCTTCATCTGAATCATCCTTCACAGCTACAAACACTATCTCAACATCATCATCTGGTTTGGTGTCAGTATCTTCATCTTTACAAGCAGCTAGATAGATAGCCTTCTTGCATTTATCCTTGTAATCTTTGGTATCACTTCTTTCTGATCATTGGTAACCTCTGTAATCTTTGTTATCACCTCTGTCAGATTTCTTCTCAAAAGATTTGTTATCATTTCTGTCATCTTTTCTTTTAGGACATCTTACAGCAAAGTGTCCAATCTCTTTACAATTAAAACATACAAGTGGTAGCTTGCCTTTGTATTTACCTTTGCCTCTTAGTATTCTTCTCACCATGAGTGCTTCAATTTCATCTAGATCTTCTTCTTCACTTTCACTTTCACTATCTCTTCTAGATGAGTGTCTCTGACTAGATTTGCTTATTCTCATAGAAGACTTGAATGAAGACTCTAAGCTTGGTAAGACACTATTATCAAAGTTATTCATCTCAAATGAAATTAGTCTACCAATCAGGCTATCAAGAGTGACTGTATTATTTGCTATTGCTCTCATTTCTTGAATAACAGAGACTCTAATAGCATATATAGGCAATAGGGTTCTTAAGATTTTACTCACCACTGTCTCCTCTTCAAGTGTACCTCCAACACCTCTTATAGCATTGACTACTTCTTTTATTCTTGTGTTGTACTATGTGATATTTTCACCTTGTTTCATTATGAGATCACCAAAATTTCCTCTAAGGCTTTCTACCTTGGCTCTCAAAACATTTGCATCACCACCATACAAGTTTCAACTTGTCCCACATTGTCTTTGCATTTTTGCAATCTTTGACATCCTCAAATTCAGCATCAGAGAGTGAGGCTGAAAGCTCTATAACCATGCAGTTATGTTCATACTTTACTCTCAATTGATCTACTATCAATGGTCCTATAGGCAACACATATTCAGTATCTAAGTATTGAGTAATATCATTTTCAATACCTGATAAGTGAAGCTTTATCCTGTTTTGTCACGAAGCAAAGTTGTCTTTGTTCAACTTGGGCACATCTCGTCTGTTCATCTTGTGATCTTTTACTTAGGTCTTAAAACCTTCCTTCTAAGCACACAAGCTCTAATACCAATTGTTAGTAATAACTGAGATGGGGTGGTGAATCAGTGGCCTCAAAAATTTATCTAATTTAAACTTTAATCCACCAATCAATTCTTCTCAAATTATTAAGTCCCAACAAGATGCATGCCTTTGAAATACTTGAAATAAATAACTGTCTGTCGGTTTACCTTGTCTGTTCTTATTCTCCTTGATAACCGATAAGCAGTAAACTGTATTTACCGATACTCAGTAAATATGCAAAGTATACTATTCAATCCATAAATGCATAGTAGAATGTAAAGCAATAAAGTAATAAATCATACACACATAACACAAGAATTTTAACGTGGAAACCCTGTTAAGGGAAAAACCACTGGGACCGATACCCCAAATTTTCACTCTTCTAAAGTGAGCCTTGTTAGGAGCCAACCCTGTTAAAGGTTACAAACACACGGTTAAGTGCGACCTTGTTAGAGGATTTTTATACATAGGTTGTCACTTAGTATCTGGCATCTACGCTACCATCCTTGAATCAGTCTCATGACTGTCAATAGGCTTTATGCAAATCTTACTACCATCCTTGAATCAACCTCCTTAGACCGTCAATAGGCTTTAGGTAAGACTGGTTCTACTATCATGAGTCAACCTTCTGGTAATCTGTTAGGATATACCTCAATTACAAAAGACTGTTAAGTTCTTCTCTGTTAAGAGACTTAATGCTTCAATGGTTAAACTGAAACAAAATGACCTGTTTCTAATGCAACTGAATTGTAGATTTTCAAATCTATTTACTTACAATATCTTTTCGATCAATGTGTCAATTTAATTCCTTTGTACTTAACTCTTTTTGCTTTGTGATGCTGTGCTTCACTGTGTGTCGGTGACTGCAGAATTCTTTAGCTCTCCCTTAGCTTGATTGATCAGGACTGCATGAAGTTTATCCTTCATCAGTTTATCTTTAGCATCTTCTATCAGTTCACTCCCCTATGTATCTGATTGCATGCTAGAATGAATTATGCTTGTCTCTTAAATAGACATGATATTCCTCAATTCTTGGCATAAAAAACAATCCAGCCAAATAGATTTACGGCTTTAACTCCTGATTTATCTCATAGTTATCTTCTTGCCAGCTGTGTAAATCATCTTTAAATCACTTACTTAATTATGGTCGAATAAAATAAATAAGAAAACTAGTTAAGTCTATCCTTTAGCTTTGCCAGTTAGATGTTTTATCATTTTCTGATCTCTCTGTTCTGTCGATCAATTCTGCAGTTCGTCGCCGGTGACAACTACCAGTTCTGTCGATGTAACTTCAGTTAGCTTCAGGATCTCCATCCATCAGGCATCATTGGATCTTGCTCATTAGGTAACTCTATTTTTAGCTCATCGGGCATCCTGTGATTCTACTTTGTTAGGGAACACTGTATTCTTCTCGTGGGCCATCACTGTGACTTTTATCTCTATCTTTATCGATGGTGTGCACTTCGCCGGTGTAGTCTGTCACTTAGTGAATACTTGACTTTTATGCATTGCTAAAAGCATAACCTTTATTCCATTGATTCTCTGAAGTCTTTGGCATTATGTATATGACCATACAAATGATATCAAGTTGGCATAAATGACAATACAAACTATTAACTGATTTAATGTCTTGCATCATCTTCAACTTAATATAGTCAACCATTTAATCAGTTACATGTCATCATCATCTATTTGCTTGCATCAACATGAATGATATTCTATTAATATATAGGCGAATGTAGCCTTCGGTCCTTTACTAACTGGTAGACAAGGGTTTGACCCCTAGTCTCTTTCTCAGGTACTCAAATGTATCCTTGGGCAGTGGCTTGGTGAAGATATCAACCAATTGTTCTTTTGATTGCACATACTCAAGTATCACCTCTTTTTCTTGAACTTCTTCTCGTAAATAATGATACTTGATCGCAATGTGTTTAGTCTTGAAATGCATGACTAGATTCTTGGAAATGTTTATTGCACTGGTGTTATCACAATAGATAATCATTGGTTCTGAGATCTTCAGATGCATACCTTCCAGCAATTGTTTGATCCATGCAATATTTGAGTAGTTTGTAGCAGCAACAACATATTCTGCTTCTATAGTAGACTAAGAGATGCATCCTTGCTTCTTGCTAATCCATGTTACAAGTTTATCACCCATACAGAATGCTCCTCCAGTTGCGGTCTTTCAGTCATCAAGATTTCCAGCCCAATCAGCATCGGTAAACACTTTTAGTTCAAATTTGCCTTCTCTTCTATATCATAAGCCAAATTCCTTAGTATTCTTCAGATATCTTAGAATTCTTTTTACAGCAGTCATATGTGATTCCCTGGGGTTAGCAGAAAATCTAGCAACAATTCCTACTGCATGTGCAGTATCTGGTCTAGTGTGTACAACATACACGAATTTCCCTATCATTGATCTGTACAAAGTCTCTTTTACCTCTGTTGTCTTGTCTTCCTTTGTTAATTTGCATCCAGTAGCCATCGGTGTTTCAATAGGTTTGGAATCTTCCATCTTGAATATTTTCAAGACCTCTTTGATGTATTTGGACTGTGTAATGAAAATACCTTCAGTTTGTTGAATGATTTGTAGACCAAGAAAGAACTTGATCTCTCCAAACATAGAAATCTCAAACTCTTTGCTCATCTCCTCAGAAAATGACTTGCATAGCATATCAATGCCTCCAAATATGATGTCATCAACAAATATTTCAGTAATCAAAGTGTTAGCATCAGTATCTTCTTTTAAATAAAGATTACTATTTTCACTAGTCCTTATGAATCCAATACTTATTAGATAGGAATGAATTCATTCATACCATGCTCTGGGAGCTTTTTTTAATCCATATAAGGCTTTGTGAAGTCTACATACCATGTTCCTTTTGTCTGGATCTACAAACCCTTCTGGTTATTGAATGTATACCTCTTCTTCAAGTATTCCATTTAGGAATGTTGACTTGACATCCATTTGGTATACTTTTAATCCTTTGTATGCAGCATAAGAAAGTAGTATTCTTACTCCTTCTAGCCTAGTAATGGTTGCAAAGGTTTCTCCGTAGTCTATACCTTCCTCTTGTGCATACCCCTTTCATACTAGTCTTGCTTTGTTCCTTGTGACTTCTTCATTCTCGTTTAGCTTGTTCCTGAATATCCATTTAGTACCGATGACATTTTTGTCATCTGGTCTTGGCACAAGTGACCATGTTTTGTTCTTTTCAATCTTATCATTCATAGCACTTATCCACTCTTCATTATCTAGTGCAGTATTGACATATTTTGGCTCAAACTCACAAATTAAATAATTTGAGTTTAAAGACTTACTTCTTGTTATTGTACCAGCTATCTTATCTCCTATGATCTGGTCCTCTAGATGGTTTCTTCTTACATATCTTGCAAGTATAGGTACAACTCTTTGTGTATCATCTTGATCTTCATCACCTTGCACATCATTTTGATCATTATCCTGACTATCGGTAACAACATTATGCCCGTCGGTTGCAACATTCTGTTGTTCTGGCATTAAGCACTGTTTCTTGGGTAGAGTTATGGGTTCTTCACAATATACAAACTTGTTGTAGTCTTCTGGTTCTTTTGTGCTTTCTAGTTCATTCTTTTCTGCAAATTCATGAATCTTTACATTTTCACTTTCAACTATTTTGTTAGAAGCCTTGATTAGACATTTAAAAGCTTTGCTCTTGGTAGAATACCCTAGAAAAATACCTTCATCTCTTTTTGTGTCAAGCTTTCCATTTCTATCATCCTTTAAGACATAACATTGACAACTAAATATTTTGAAGTAACTTACATTCGGTGTTTTACCATACCATAGCTTATAAGGGGTCTTCTTTGTGTCCTTCTTCAATTGTACTTTGTTAAGTGTATAAATAGCAGTGCTGACACCTTCCCTCCACAAGATTTGGGTGATATCCTTTTCTATCATTAGTGTTCTTGCATAATCAACTATTGATTTGTTCCTTCTCTCAGCAATCCCATTTTTCTATGGTGTCCTTAGTGCAGAAACCTATCTTTTTATACCATGCTCATTACAGAAATTAGTGAATTCATGTGATATAAATTCTCCTCCTCTATCTGATCTCAAACATTTTATATCCTTACCACTTTGTTTTTCTACCATAGCCTTATACCATTTAAACATCTTGAATGCTTCAGATTTTTCTTTTAGAAACATGACTGTCATCATTCCAGAGTAATCATCAACAAAGAGAATAAAATATCTATCTCCATAATAACTCTTTGTCCTCAAAGGTCCACATAAATTAGTATGGAATAATTATAGAATGTCATCAGATGTATGGGTTTTACTTTTGAAACTAGACATTGTCATTTTACCTTTTTGATAATTTTTGCACATGATGTTGTCTGGCTTGGTCATCGTCAGTAAGCCTCTTACACTTCTTCTTTTTCTTATTTTCATCATGTTTTCAAAATTCACATGACACAATATTTTGTGTCACAGCCATATGTCTTCGTTTCTATTCATTAAGCAAGTGGTGTTAGTATCATTCAAATAGAATAAGTTACCTTTGGTATGTTCACCGGTACTAATCAGTTTTCCTGATTCATTGAAGATCTTTGCCTTCTTATTTTGAAATGCTACTCTATGACCTAAATTATTCAGCTGAGAAATAGATTATAATTCAATCCTTTTACCCAATAAGCATTTTCACATTTAATCAGGTTGTTCAACATTATTGTTCCTTTACCTTCAACTGGACAAGGTGTATCATTTCCCATTCTTACTGTACCACCATTATAATATTCAAAAGTATTAAACTTTTCTTTGTCACTGGTCATATGGTGAGTGCAGCCACTATTTATAATCCAGATATCATTCTTACTAACCTTATATATGAGTGCAGTTTCTTCATACCTTTCCTCTTCATCTGAATCATCCTTCATAGCTACAAATACCATTTCGATGTCATCATTAGGTTCGATGTCATTATTTTCATCTTTGCAAGCAGCCAGGTAACTAGCCTTCTTGCCTTTATCCTTGTAGTCTCGGATATCATTTCTTTCTGATTGTCGGTAACCTCTGTAATCTTTGTTATCACCTCTGTCAAATTTCTTCTCAAAATATCTATCATTACTTCTGTCATCTTTTCTTTTGTTAGAACATCTTGCAGTAAAGTGTCCAATTTCTTTACAATTAAAGCATACAAGTGGTAACTTGCCTTTGTTTTTACCTTTGCCTCTTTGTATTCTTCTAGCCATAAGTGCTTCTATTTCATCTAGATCTTCTTCTTCACTTTCACTTTCACTGTCCCTTCTAGATGAATATCTATGATTAGATTTGCTTATTTTCATAGAAGACTTAAATGCAGACTCTAAACTTGGTAAGACACTATTGTCAAAGTTATTCATCTCAAATTAAATTAGTCTACCAATAAGGCTATCAAGAGTAACTGTATTATTTGCTACTGCTCTCATTTCTTGAATAACAGAGACTCTAATAGCATATACAGGCAATAAGGTTCTTAGGATTTTACTTACCACTATTTCCTCTTCAAGTGTACCTCCAACACCTCGTATATCATTGACTACTTCTTTTATTCTTGTGTTGTACTGTGTGATATTTTCTCCTTCTTTCATTCTAAGATCATCAAACTTTCCTCTAAGGCTTTCTGCCTTGGCTCTCAGAACATTTGTATCACCTCCATGTACAAGCTTGATTTTGTCCCACATTTTCTTTATAGTTTTGCAATCCTTGACATCTTCAAATTCAGCATCGGAGAGAGAGGAAGAAAGCTCTATAACCATACAGTTATGCTCATACTTCACTCTCAATTGATCTACTATTAATGGTCTTATAGGCAACACATATTTAGTATCTAAGTATTGAGTAACATTATTACCAATACCTGATAAGTGGAGTCTTATCCTGCTTTGTCATGAAGCAAAGTTGTCTTTGTTCAACTTGGGCACATCTTGTCTGTTCATCTTGTGATCTTTACTTAGGTCTTGAAACCTTCCTTCTAAGCACACAAGCTCTGATACCAATTGTTAGTAATAATTAAGAGGGGGGGTGAATTAGTGGCCTCAAAAATTTATCTTTTAATCTTTAACCACCAATCAATACACCTCAGATTATTAAGTCCCTACAAGATGCATGCCATGAAATACTTATAAAAATTGACTGTCTGTCGGTTTACCTTGTCTATCCTTATTCTCCTTGATAACCGATAAGCAGTAAAACTTATTTACCGATACTCAGTAAATATGCAGAGTATACCAATCAATTCAGAAATGTATATGTGAAATGTAAAACAATAAAGTAATAAACTATATACACATAACACATGGATTTTAACGTGAAAACCCTGTTAAGGGAAAAACCACTGGGACCATTACCCCACATTTTCACTCTTCTAAAGTGAGCCCTCTTAGGAGCCAACCCTGTTAAAGGTTACAAACACATTGTTAAGTGCGACCTTGTTAGAGGATTTTATACATAGAAGTTGTCACTTAGTATCTGGCATCTATTTTTCTACCATCCTTGAATCAACCTTCTTCTTAGACTGTCAATAGGCTTTATGCAAATCTTGATACCATCCTTGAATCAACTTTCTTCTTAGGTTGTCAATAGGCTTTATGCAATTTCGATGCTACTTTCATGAATCAACCTTTTTGGCAATTTGTTAGGATATACCTCAATTATAGAAGATGGTTAAGTCCTGCTCTGTTAAGAGACTTGATGCTTCAATGGTTAAACTGAAACATTATGACCTATTTCTAATGCAACTTGAATTGCAGATTTTCAGATCTATTTAAGTACAATACCTCTTTGATCAATATATCAATTCAATTCTTTGTGCTCCACACTTTCTAATCTGTGATGTTGTGCTTCACTGTTCGTCGGTGTCTACATAATTCCTTAGCTCTCCTTTAGCTTGATTGATCAGGACTGTATGAAGTTATCCTTCACCAGTTTCTCTTTAGCATCCTCTTTCTATTCACTCCCCTTTTATGTATGTGATTACTTGGGATTATGGAAATGAATTATGCTTGTCTCTTATATAGACATGATATTCCTTTATTATTGATTTTTGATTCTTGATTCTTGGCGTGAAAAACAATTCAGCCAATCTGATTTACGGCTTTAACTCCTGATTTATCTCATAGTTATCTTCTTGCCAACTATACAAATATTCTTTAAATCAATTACTTAACTGTGGTCGAATAAAACAAATAAAACAACCAGTTAAGTCTATCCTTAAGCTCTGCCAGCTAGATATTTTGTCATTTTCTGAACTCTCTATTCCGTCAGTCAATTCTGCAGTTAGTCGTCGGTGACAACTGCCAGTTCCATTGGTGTAACTCCAGTTAGCTTCGGGATCTTCGTCTGTTGGGCATCCTGTGATTTTACTTCATCAGGAAACACTGTCTTCTATTTGTCGGGTATCACTGTGACTTTTTCTTTGTCTTTACTGATGGTGTGCACTCCGTTGGTGTTGTCTGTCACCTAGTGAATACTTGAATTTTATGCATTGTTGAAAGCATAATCACTATTTCATTGATTCTCTGAAGTCTTTGGAATTATGTATATGACTATATAGATGATATCAAGTTGAAATCAATGAAAATATAAACCATTAACTAATTTAATGTCTTGCATCATCTTCAACTTAACATTATCAAACATTCAATCAGTTACATGTCATCACTTGGGTCCTTGGCAATCCTTCTCAACCAAAAAGATGTTTGATTTTTCTTTGTAGTTTGTCTTCTATTGCTCGGGTTCTTTCTTTACTGATGGGTCTCGGTGATCTCTTTACCGATGGGTTGTTTGATGCTCGGGTATGTCCTTACTAACGGTTGCTAATTTTTGGTGATCATCTTCCCGAGATATTTATCCTGATCTGGCCGACTTCTACATTTAATTTCCATCGTTAAATTAATGTGGGGTCTCTCATTGGGATCTGTGTGTACCTAAATCTGGGTCTCTATTAGGAATTTGAGATCCGAACTCTTTGGTTGACTCTTGTATATATTTGTTTCTATATTCTTAGTTTAGACATCAATTTTAGGAGATAGAAGATGAAGTATTGAATTATTTGGAAGGTAGGCATGTGACCTCGCATGTATGAAGATCTATTTTTTAATTCATTGAGTATATGGCTGAAACCAGGAAGGCCTTACAACCTAACATGTAATGAGTTTGATCAATTAATAAAAAGGATCTCTATTGTTTCTTCTCTCACTGTGTTGTTGTTTCCACATTGTTGTGTTTGCAAGGTTGGATAGTACTTGGGTGTGCCCTAGGCCCCTCTTATCAACCCTCCTTGCATTAGGTGGTATCAGAGAAAGTTGAGATCCATGGTTCCTTCTTGTAAACTCTAAGATATTTATTATAGGGTGGAAGGTTGCGATCCGACCTACAATAGCAAAGGGTTTCAAGATGGTTTGTGGGAGATGACATGCAGATCCAGGTCTAGATGATATGCTTAGACAGATGGCTGCAAGATTGGAAGCTGTTGAGATAGCCCATCGTAGAGGAGGACATCTTGATGATGTTAGTGATGATGAATTGGAAGAAATTCAAGGTGAAGCTACACCTGAACCTCATATGGACTAGGAAGAGGAGAGATTCCTGAGATCCTTGACAAGTTTGAAGTCCACACCTCAGTTCAATCCTCCTGAGTATAGTGAAAAATTAGATTTTGATGAATTGATTGATTGGATAACTGAGATGGAGAAGTATTTTGAGTATGAAAATGTATCAGAGGACAAGAATGTCAAGATTGCAAGCACAAGGTTGAAAGGACATGCATCCTTGTGGTGGGAAAATCTACAATTGGATCAGAAAAAGAAAGGTAAAGACAAAATCAAGGTATAGGACAAGATGATAAACAAATTGAAAGGCAAGTTTCTACCTTGCGATTATCAGATTAACCTAGTTTGGAGAATGCAAAGTTTGAGGCAGAAGGATAGATTGGTAAAAGACTATACTAAAGAATTCTATAGATTGGACATCAGATCTGGACATGTTGAAGATGACGTGGAAAGAGTAGCAAGATACCTGAATGGTTTGAGAAGTTCTTTACAAGATGAGATAAGTTTGGTAAAGATGGAAAGCATTGAGGAGGCATATCAATTTTCCCTAAAAGTTGAGGATAAATTGAACAAGAGATACGACCAAAGACAAAGAGGTAGAGGTTGTAGAATCCCTAGAGGAAGAGGTAGATCTCATGGTGAGAATAATAGATCTGAACCAGACAAGTCAAACTTAGACACATCTCAAGACAAAGGAAAGACTAAATGGAAAGGTGAAACTTCATACAGAGGAAGAGGAAATTACTCTAGAGGTGGTTATAGCAGAAAAGGATTCTAAATAACTTGTTACAATTGTGGTGAGGAAGGACACAAATCCTTTGAGTGCGCACATGCAAGCAAGAAGATCATTAGTATCAGAAATGCTTTGATGCAAGAGGAGTCACCTAATGAACCTGAGAATCTCATGATTAGAAGAATACTATGGGGAGAGAAGGATAAGCAAGATCCTGTTAGGAAAATTTTGTTCAAGACTAGATGTAGAGTTGCAGACCAATTTTGGAAGGCCATTGTCGACAGTGGCAGCTCGAAGAACCTAGCATTAGAAGAGATGGTCACAAAGTTGCAATTACAAAGGATGAAGTATCTGAAGCCCTATTAGATCTCGTGGGTCAAGGATGAGCATACATTAATGGTGAGTGAACAATGTTTTGTGAATCTAAAAATTCAAAAATACTATGATAAGGTGTTGTGTGATATTATGCCTATGGATTGTTGTCACATTTTGTTGGGTAGACCTTCGCAATATGATATACATTCTATACATGATGGGAGATTGAATAGATATTCTATTTGGGTTGATGGTAAGAAAAAAATCTTGTTACCTTTGATTGAAGAATCTGTTGATGAGATATGTACATCTGTGAAAGTTTGTCTGATGCAAGGTAGACAGTTTGTTAAGGGCTTGAAAAGAGATGATATTTGTTATGCTTTGATTCCCAACAAACCAAGTAAGAATACAGAGGATGAAATTCCTGCAGAAGTTGAGAAGTTACTCAATGAGTGCAAGGAGATAATTTTAGATAATGTACCTGATGGTTTTCCACCAATGAGAGATATCAGTCATTGTATGGATCTGATTCTTGGAGATGGTTTACTGAAAAAAGCACTACATAGGTTAACACCGAAGGAGAATGAAGAGCTTAACCGACAAGTGCATGAATTATTGAACAAAGGCTTGATTCGAGAAATTTTGAGTCCATGTGCAGTACAATATGTTTTGGCACCTAAGAAGAATGGAGAATGGAGAATGTGCACTGATTCCAGATCAATTAACAAGATCACAGTGAAGTATAGGTTTCCTATACTGAGAATGGATGACATAATGGATTGTTTGAGTGGAGCAAGATATTTTACAAAAATTGATTTGAAAAGTGGATATAATCATATCAGAATCAGGGAAGGTGATGAGTGGAAGATTTCTTTCAAGGAAAAGGAAGGTTTGTATGGGTGGTTTGTTATGCCCTTTGGTTTAAATAATGCACCAAGTACATTTATGAGGTTAATGAATGAATTTTTGAAGAATTTATTGAACAAATGTGTGATTGTATACTTGGATGTTATTTTGATATTTAGTAAGACTAGAGAAGAGAATTTGATGCATATAAGGCAAGTGTTGCAAAGATTGAAAGAGGAAAAGTTGTTGATAAATCTGAAAAAGTGTTCCTTCATGAAAGAAGAACTTGTGTATTTGGGATTTGTGATTTTAGGTGATGGATTGAAGATGGATCCTGAGATGGTTGAAGCTATACTGAATTGGCCTACACCTGAGAATGTCAGTGAGGTAAGATCATTTCATGGATTGGCAAGTTTTTACAGAAAGTTTATCATAAATTTCAGTTCTATTTGTAATGCCATGACTGAAACAATGAGAGGAGACAAAAGAGAATTCAAATAGACACATGGAGCTGATAAGAGTTTTGAGACTTCGAAGTTGAAAGTTGTTGAATTACCTGTGTTAGCATTACCTGATTTCAATAAGGTATTTCAAGTTGAATGTGATGCAAGTGGAAGTGCAATTGGAGTTGTATTGACTCAAGAAGGTAAATATGTTGCTTTCTTTAGTGAAAAGTTGAATGATGTAAAAAGGAAATATTCTATCTATGATCAAGATTTCTATGTTATAGTGCAAGCTATGAAGAAATGAAGACATTATTTGATGCCAAATGAATTTGTTTTGTATACTAATCATAAGGATTTACAATATTTGGGTAGTCAGAATAAGTTGAATCAGAGACGTATGAAATGGGTAGAGTATTTGCAGAGTTTCACATTTGTGTTAAAGCATAAGAGTGGAGTTTCTAACAGAGTTACTAATTCATTGAGTAGAAGATCTTTGTTGACTGAAATGAGAATTGAAGTTCTTGGTTTTGATGATATGAAGAATTTGTATGAAAGTGATCATGATTTATTAGAGTAGTGGAGAGTGTGCAGAGCACCTAATCCAAATCAATCAAGTAAGTATGAAGAATATTTCATTCAGGAAGATATGTTTCTCAAAGGTATTCAATTGTGTATACCAAGATGATCAATAAGAACTAATTTGATTAAAGAGAAACATAGTAGTGGATTGGCTGGACATTTTGGCATTGACAAGACATTGAGTTTGCTGAAGGAAAGGTATTTTTTGCCTCAGTTGTATAAGGATGTTCATAAATTTGTGAAAATTTGTGGAGTTTGTCAAGTTGCAAAAGGAGTGAGTCAGAATACCAGTTTGTATACACCAATTACTGTTCCTGAGAAACCTTGGAGTGATATCAGCATGGATTTTGTTCTTGGTTTACCGAGGACAGCAAGAGGTAATGTGATTCCATATTTGTTGTTGTGGATAGATTTTCAAAGATGATACATTTCATAACATGTAGGAAAACATCAGATGCAGTACATATAGAAAATATTTTCTTTAAGGAAATTGTCAGATTGCATGGATTACAGAAGAGTATTATCTCTTACGAAGACAGTAAATTTGTTAGCTATTTTTGGAGAACACTTTGGAAGAAGTTGGACACTAAGTTGAAATATAGTTCTACATTTCATCCACAGACTGATGGAAAAATAGAGGTTGTAAACTGAAGTTTGGGTAACTTGTTGAGATGCCTAGTTGGAGACACACCAAGCAATTGGGATTTGATGTTGGCACAAGAAGAATTTTCATACAACAGTTCAGTGAATAGAAGTATTGGAAAGACACCTTTTGAGATTGTTAATGGCACACAACCAAGAGGTATATCAAACTTGAGAGATATTTCTGGAGAAGAGAAAAGAAGTGTTGAAGCAAAGGAATTTGCAGAATTTATGAACATTGCATGAAGATGTAAAACAGAAGCTGGAGAAAAGCAATAAAAAAATACAAAGATTGTGCAGACAAATCAAGAAGACATAAAACATTTGAATTTAGTGGTACAGTTATGGTTCATTTGAAGAAAGGCAGATTTCCTATTGGAACATATGGTAAATTGAAGATGAATAAATTTGGTCCTTACAAAATACTGAGAAGATTTGACTGTGGAAATGCTTATGAAGTTGAATTACCTGATGACATGGATATATCACCTATATTCAATATTTTAGAATTGTATGTGTATCATGAACCTGATGAAGAAGTGACAGTACCAAGTGATTATCCTAAGAAGCAGATAGAGGGAGTTGAGAAGATTCTGAAATAGAGAATCGACAGAAGTACAAGAGGAAAGGAATACATGGAGTATCTAGTAAAATGGAAGAACACACCAATTGAGGACTCATCTTGGATTTATCAATCTAAGTTGGATTCATTTCAGGTTGGACTTGATACATGATTCAGGGAATCATTTCTTGTAACCCCAGGTGTCTGATGCAGGAGCATCTTGGGTCCTTGGCAATCCTGCTCAACCAAAAATATGTTTTCTTTTGCTTTGTAGTTTATCTTTTTTTGCTCAGGTTCTTGCTTTACCGACGGGTCTCGGTGATCTCTTTACTGATGGGTTGTCTGATGCTCGGGTATGTCCTTACCAACGGTTGCTGATTTTTGGTGATCATCTTCCTGATCTGGCTGACTTCTACATTTAATTTTCATTGCTGAATTAATGTGGGGTCTCTCATTGGGATCTCTGTGGACCTAAATCTGGGTCTCTATTAGTAATTTGAGCACCAACCTCTTTGGTGGACTCTTGTATATATTTGTTTCTATGTTCTTAGTTTAGACATCAATTTTAGGAGATAGAAGATGAAGTATTGAATTATCTGGAAGGCGGGTCTATGACCTTGCATGTATGAAGATCTATTTTGTAATTCATTGAATATATGGCCAAAACTAGGAAGGCCTTACAGCCTGGCATGTAATGAGTTTGATCAATTAATGAAAAGGATCTCTGTTGTTTCTTCTCTCAGTGTGTTGTTGTTTCCGTATTGTTATGTTTGCAAGGTTGGATAGTACTTGGATGTGCCCTAGACCCCTCTTATCAACCCTCCTTTCATCATTTAAGCCCGGCCCCGCCATGGACATGTGGCACGATGGCACAATGCCTCAAAGAATATCTGTCATTCATCTTCTCTTTAACCCACAATGTCAACCATTGGATTGATTTCGATCAAACATCCTTTTAATTTCCCACTGACTTCAGCCTGGCCTCGCCATAGACATGTGTCACAACAACATAATGCCTTGAACATTAGATTTCAAGCATCTTGGCTTTAATTCATTACGCCCACCATAGGATCAATTAAAACTTTACTACAATTTAACTCTTTACCTGTCTCGACAATCGCAGACCCCACTTGATTAGAAAGGACACGTGGCATGCAGGCGCAATGCCTAAAATGTTAACTTCCCTTCATATCAGGATTAAGGTAATATATTGATCGTTTGATGCATTCAAAATTGTTTGATATTTAATCTTCCGCTTGACGGGCCCAGGTTCTAACAACCTGCCACACATCACAACGACGCATTGCCTTGATCACTAACTGCTTGCATCTTCATCATGGAGGGAAAGTGTCGGCCCTCGAACTGAAACTTAAGTGGCATGGAAAAGTAACAAATAAATAGAATGTGCCACCAAAGTGTTAGTATTAACTGAGAGGGGGGGTGAATCAGTGGCCTCAAAATTTTATCCTTTAAACTTTAATCCACCAATTATTACACCTCAGATTATTAAGTCCCTACAAGATGTATGCCTTTGAAATACTTGAAACAATTTACTGTCTATCGGTTTACCTTATCTGTCCTTATTCTCCTTGATTACCAATAAGCAGTAAAACTCATTTACCAATACTTAGTAAATATGCAGAGTATACCAATCAATCCAAAAATGCATATGTGAAATGTAAAACAATAAATTAATAAACCATACACACATAACACAAGGATTTTAACATGGAAACCCTGTTAAGGAAAAAACCACTGGGACCAGTACCCCAAATTTTCACTCTTCTGAAGTGAGCCTTGTTAAGAGCCAATCCTATTAAAGGTTACAAACACACTGTTAAGTGTGACCTTGTTAGAGGATTTTTATACATAGGTTGTCAATAAGTATCTGGCATCTATGCTACCATCCTTGAATCAGTCTTTAGACTGTCAATAGGCTTTATGCTAATCTTACTACCATCCTTGAATCAGCCTCCTTCTTAGACTATCAATAGGCTTTAGGTAAGACCGCTGCTACTATCATGAATCAACCTTTTTGGTAATCTGTTAGGATATACCTCTATTATAGAAGACGGTTAAGTCCTGCTCTGTTAAGAGACTTAATGCTTCAATGGTTAAATTGAAACACAATGACTTGTTTCTAATGCAACTTGAATTACAAATATTCAGATCTATTTACGTATAATACCTTTCTAATCAATGTATCAATTCACTTTCTTTGTACTTCACTCTTTCTACTTAGTGATGCTGTGCTTTACTGTTTGTCAGTGTCTGCAGAATTCTTTAGCTCTCCCTTAGCTTGATTGATCAGGACTGTATGAAGTTTATCCTTCACCAGTTTCTCTTCAGCATCTTCTTTCAATTCACTCCCCCGTATATGAGTGTATATGGAAATGAATTATGATTGTCTCTTATATAGACATGATTTTCCTTGATTCTTGATTCTTGATTCTTGGCATGAAAAACAATCTAGCCAATTTGATTTACGACTTTAACTCCTGATTTATCTCATGGTTATCTTCTTGCCAGCTGTATAAATCAATTGCTTTAACTGTGTTCGAATAAAACAAAAACAACCAGTTAAGTCTATCTTTAAGCTCTGCCAGCTAGATATTTTGTCATTTTCTGATCTCTCTGTTTTGTTTGGTCAATTCTACAGTTCGTCGCCGGTGACAACTGCCAGTTCCGTCGGTGCAACTTCAGTTAGCTTCGTCCGTTGGGCATCATTGGATCTTTCTTGTCAGGCAGCCTTTGATTCTGCTTCATCAAGAAACACTATCTTTTGCTCGTCGGGCATCACTATGACTTTATCTTTGTCTTTACCGGTGGAATGCACTCCGTCGGTGTAGTCTGTCACTTAGTGAATACTTTGACTTTTATGCATTTTCGAAAGCATAACCTCTGTTCCATTGATTCTTTGAAGTCTTTGGCATTATGTATATGACCATATAGATGATATCAAGTTGACATCAATGACAATACAAACCATTAACTGATTTAATGTCTTGCATCATCTTCAACTTAACATTATCAAACATTCAATTAGTTATATGTCATCACAAAGAACTAGGGCTTAAGGGTTTTTTGCATTTAGGACTTAACAAGGCATGAATAAGGGTTAACACCAGACCTAAAAACATGAAGAGAGCAAGACAAAAACCAGGAACTATGAAAAAAATCTTACAAGCAGGGTTCTACCCTTGTGGGAGCCTCATTTACTCCACTTGTATCCAAATTAGATAGAATGGGAAATTTGGGTAACATTGTTGGAAATTTCTGTTGGATGTCAGCCTACTAGACATACAATAAAAACTAATGGCCTATGACATTCTATTGGGCAAGGGGTTTGCATTAAGCACAAAAAGGCATCTCTGGGAAGTAGGGGGACTGAAACTAGGAGGCAGAAACAACAAACCAAAGCAGAAAATATTTATACAAGCATAAACAAATTAACTGTGCACAAGCACTTTTAGGAAAGAAGGAAAACTAAAACTGAAAAGCAAAACAAAAAGAAACAAAAATTAATTACAAGGTAGGACAAACCTCAAAACAAGGCTTAAGATGAAAATCATTGACTAAAATTGGAAAGACTTCTCCTTTAAGAGTTGAATGATGACAAGCATTATGATCCTTGCATTTTGTTATCGCAAATGGGCCTCCCCAAAATGAATCAAACATTGTATGCCTGCCAGGCATGGATCTTAATTCATCCCACTTGAGGACTATATCCCCAATATTGAAGTTCCTTGATCTAGCTCTCTTGTCAAATCTTTTCATGGTTTGCATTTTTTGAAACTCCATATTCTACATAGATTTATCCCTATTGTCTTCCAACTCCATGAGCTAAGCATAACACACTTGTAAAGGATCTCCTTCTTCAAAGAGGAAAAGTTGAGTAGCAAGGTCCAAAGTTGGTAATTCAGTTTAGATGGACAATTTAGCTTCTTTTCCATAAACTAGAATATAGGGAGAGTTCCTAATGATCCTTTTTGGAGTGATCTTGTCTAACCATAAGGAAGACTTTTATTTGGAATGTCAATCTCTTTTATTCTCTTGCAAAGTCTTTTTAATTATCCTAATCATATTCTTATTAGTGGACTGCTAAACCATTACCCTGGGGGTAATAATTGGAACTAGTGTTGAGGTAAATACCATGCCTACTTTCCCATTCAATGACTCTTAAACCTGTGAAGCCAAGTGCATTGTCAGATATTATTGAATCAGGAATGCCAAACCTATGGATGATATCATCATAAAAGTTTAGGACAATAGTCTCATTAGCCTCTTTCACTGTAATGGCCTTAGTCCACTGGGTGAAATAATCAGTTGCAGTGATTATCCATTTGTGGCCTGCACTAGATGGGGGTTAATTAGGCCTATGAATTCAACACCACATTTCACAAAAGGTTTGTCTATCCTGATTGGTTGGAGGGGTAGAGCTGAAAACCTTTCCTTGCCTGCAAATATAGCACATCTCATGCATTTCCTCACATGAACATGACTTTCTTTATAGATGGATGGCCAATAATATCTATCCCTCATGATCTTGAAATCAGTAGTCCTAGGAGAAAAATGACCTCTAGAAGGTCCATCATGGGATTCATGTAAGACATCTGTTACTTGCTCTAAATCAATGCATCTAAGGAGAACACCATTGTGATCCTTTCTAAAAATGACGCAAGAAGGGGCAAGGAGAAGGGGCTAGTGGCACTCCCAACTACCAAGCCACCTTGTAGAAAAAATGTGAAAGACAAACAACACAGTGAGAGAAGAAACGACAGGGATCCTTTACATTAACTTGATCAAAATCATTACATGTCGGGTTGTGACGCCTTCCTAGTTTCAGCCATGTATTCAATCAATTACAATAAGATCTTCATACAACAGAGATCATAGACCTTCGATCTCAATACCTCAACATTTTCTTTCTTTCTCTAAGAATTGATACCTAAACTAAGAACACACAAAAGAGTATATACAAGAGTCCACCAAAGAGGTTGGCACTCAAATCCATAAGAGAGACCTATATTTAGGTTCACACAGATCCCAATGAGACACCCCAAATCAATTCAACAACAGAAATTAAATGAAGAAGTCGGCCACAGATCCAACTCCCAAAATAAGCATCTCAGGCAGGAGATCACCAAAAATCAATAACCATCGGTAAGAGCATAACCGAGCAACATAAGACCAACCCGAGCGACAGAGCCAAGCATGACCGAGCAATAGGAAACAAAACCCAAGCGTCAGAAGAGAACCCCAAGCAACAAGAAAATAAATATGCAACAGGACCCGAGCAACAGAACTAAGAATTATCGAGCGACAGAAACAAGTATGCCCGAGCAACAAAACCTGAGCAGAGAAGCTTTACCAAGCAACAAGGTCCGAGTAGCAAAGTATTTCCCGAGCAGATTCTAAACAAAAACAAACATCTTTTGGTTGAGCAGGATTACCAATCACCCAATATGCTCCTGCATCAGACACTTGGGATTACAAGAAATGATTCCCTGAATCATGTATCAGGTCCAACCTGAAATGAATCCAACTTAGATTGAGAAATCTAAGATGATTCCTCAATCAGTCTGTTCTTCCACTTTACCAAATATTCCATGTATTCATTTCCTCTTGTGCTTCTGCCAACTTTCTATTTCAAAATCTTTTCAACTTCCTCTATCTGCTTCTTAGGACAACCACATGGTACTGTCACTTCTTCATCAAGTTCATGATATTCATACAAGTCTGAAATATTGAATATAGGTGATACATCCATGTCATCAAGTAATTCAACTTCATAATAATTTCCACTGTCAAATCTTCTCACTATTTTGCAAGGACCAAATTTCTTCATCTCTAGTTTACCATATGTTCCAATAAGAAAACTGCCTTTCTTTAGATGAACCATTACAACATCACCAACTTCAAATATTTTATGTCTTCTTGATATGTCTGCACTGTCTTTATATTTATGATTACTTTTCTCCAACTTTTGTTTTACATCTTCATGCAATATCTTCATAAATTCTACAAATTCTTCTACTTCTGCACTTATTTTGTCTTCTCCAACAATGTCTCTCAAATCTGATATACCTCTCGGTTGTGTTCCATGAACAATCTCAAAAGGTGTCTTTCCAGTACTTTTGTTTACTGAACTGTTGTATGCAAACTCTGCTTGTGCTAACATCAAATCCCAATTACTTAGTGTGTATCCAACTAAGCCTCTCAACAAATTACCCAAACTTTGGTTTACAACCATTGTTTCTCCATCAGTCTGTGGTTGAAATGTAGAACTAAACTTTAACTCAGTATCCAACTTCTTCCTAAGTGTTCTCCAAAAATAGCTAACAAACTTACTGCCTCGGTCATAGATGATACTCCTCGGTAATCCATGCAATTTGACAATCTCCTTAAAGAAAAGATCTGCTATGTGTACTGCATATGATGTTTTCTTACATGGTATGAAATGTGTCATCTTAGAAAATCTATCCACAACAAAAAATATGGAATCATTACCTCTCGCTATCTTAGGTAAGCCAAGAAAAAAATCCATGTTGATATCACTCCAAGGTTTCTCAGAACAATAATCGGTGTATACAAGCCAGTATTGTAACTCACTCCTTTTGCAACTTGACAAACTCCACAACTTCTTACAAAATTTTGAACATCCTTATACAAATAAGGCCAAAAATACCTCTCCTTCAGCAAACTCAATGTCTTATCAATACCAAAGTGTCCAGCCAATCCACTACTATGTTTCTCTTTTATCAAATTATTTCTCATTGAACCTCTCGGTATACACAACTGAATGCCTTTGAACAACATATCTTCCTGAATAAAATAGTCTTCATACTTACTTGATTGATGTGAATTAGGTGCTCTACACACTCTCCACTGCTCTAAAAAATCAGCATAACTTTCATACAAATTCTTCATGTCATCAAAACCAAGAGCTTTAATTCTCATTTCAGTCAACAAAGATCTTCTTCTACTCAATGCATCAACAACTCTAATAGAAACTCCACTCTTATGCTTAATCACAAATTTAAAGCTCTGCAAATACTCTACCCATTTCATATGTCTTTGATTCAACTTATTTTGACTACCCAAATATTTTAAAGCCTTATGATCAATATACAACACAAATTTATTTGGCATCAAATAAAGTCTCCACTTCTTCATAGCTTGCACAATAGCATATAACTCCTGATCATAGATAGAATATTTCCTTTTTGCATCATTCAACTTTTCACTAAAGAAAGTAACAGGTTTACCTTCTTGAGTCAACACAGCTCCAATTGCACTTCCACCTGCATCACATTCAACTTGAAATACCTTATTGAAATCAGGTAAGGCTAACACAAGTAATTCAACAACCTTCAGCTTCAAAGCTTAAAAACTACTGTCAGCTCCATGTGTCCATTTAAATTCTCTTTTTGTCTCCTCTCATTATCTTAGTCATAGCATTACAAATAGAACTTAAATTTTTGATAAACTTCCTGTAAAAACTTGCCAATCCATGAAATGATCTTACCTCAGTGACATTTTTCAGGTGTAGGACAACTCAATATAGCCTCAACCTTCTTAGGATCCATCTTCAAACCATCAGCTGAAATCACAAAACCCAAATACACAAGTTCTTCTTTCATGAAGGAACATTTCTTTAGATTTATAAGCAACGCTTCCTCTTTCAATCTCTGCAACACTTTCCTTATATGCATCAAATGCTCTTCTCTAGTCTTACTAAATATCAGAATATCATCCAAGTATACAATCACACACTTATTCAAGAATTTCTTCAGAACTTCATTCATTAGTCTCATAAATGTGCTCGGTGCATTAGTTAAACCAAAGGGCATAACCAACCACTCATATAAACCTTCATTTACATCTTGAAAGCATTCTTCAATTCATCTCCTTCTCTGATTATGATATGATGATATCCACTTTTCAAATCAATTTTGGTAAAATATCTTGCTCCACTTAAACAATCCATTGTCATCCATTCTTGGTACAGGAAACCTATACTTTACTGTGATCTTATTGATTGCTCTAGAATCAGTGCACATTCTCCATTCTCCATTCTTCTTAGGTGCCAACACAACAGGTACTGCACATGGACTCAAACTTTCTCGGATCAAACCTTTGTTCAACAATTCATGAACTTGTCAATTAAGCTCTTCATTTTTGGTAGGTGTTAACTGATGGGGTGCTTTGTTTGGTAAAGTAGCTCCAAGAATTAAATCCACACAATTAATGATATCTCTCATTGGTGGCAAACCATCAGGTACATTATCTGAAATTATCTCCTTGTACTCAGTGAGTAACTTTTCAACTTTTGCAGGAACTTCACTTTCGGTATTCTTACTTGGTTTGTTAGGAATCAAAGCATAAAAGATATCATTTCTTTTCAAATCTTTAACCAACTATCTACCTTCCATCAGACAAACTTTCACAGATGTACATACCTCACCAACAAATTATTCAACCAAAGCTAACAGAACTTGCTTCTTACCATCAACCCAAATAGAGTATCTATTCAATCTTCCATTATGTCTATCATATTTCCAAGGTCTACCCAACAAAATATGACAACAATCCATAGGCATAATATTACACAACACCTTATCATAATACTTTCCAATTTTCAGATTCACAAAACATTGTTCACTCACCATTAATGTATGATCATCGTTGTTCTATGAGATCTGATAGGGTTTCAGATGTTTCATCCTCTCCAACTACAACTTTGCAACCATTTCCTTAGATGCCAAATTCTCTGAGCTTCCACTATCAACAATTACCTTCCAAACTTTGTCTGGAACTCTACATCAGGTCTTGAACAAAAATTTTCTGATTGGATCTTGCTTATCCTTCTCACTCCATAGTATCCTTCAGATCATGAAATTTCCTTCTTTTTCAGCTTCATTAGGCAACTCCTATTTCCCCAATGCATTTCTGCTACTACTGCCTTTCATGCTTGCATGTGTACATTCAAAGGATTTATGTCCTTCTTCAACACAATTGTAACAAGTAACTTGGAATCCTTTTCTTCTATAACCACCTCTGGAGTAATTACCTCTTCCTCAGTATGAATTTCCACCTTTCCATTCAGTCTTTCCTTTTTCTTGAGATGTGTCTGAAATTGACTTGTCTAGTTTAGATCCACTATTCTCACCATGAGATCTTCCTCTTCCTCTAGGGAATCTACCTCCTCTACCTCTTTGTCTTTGTTCATATCTTATGTTCAACTTTTCCTTAGCTTTTAGGGAAAATTGGTATGCCTCCTCAATGCTTTCCATCTTGACCAAAATGATTTCATCCTTTATAGAACTTCTCAAGCCATTCAGGTATCTTGCTACTCTTTCCACTTCATCTTCAACATGTCCAGATCTGATGTCCAATCTGTAGAATTCCTCAATGTATTTTTTCACTGATTTGTCTTTCTGCTTCAAACTTTGCATTCACTACATTAGGTTAATCTGATAATCAAAAGGTAGAAACTTGCCTTTCAATTTGTTTACCATTTTTTCCCATACCTTGATTTTGTCTTTACCTTTCTTCTTTTGATCCAATTTCAAATGTTCCCACCATAGGGATGGATGAACTTTCAACTTTGTGCTTGCAATCTTCACCTTCTTATCCTCTGCCACATTCTCATATTCAAAATACTTTTCCATCTCTGTTATTTAGTTTATCAATTCATCATAATCCAATTTTCCACTATACCTAGGAGGATTAAACTGAGGTGTGGATTTCAAACTTGTCAAAGCTCTCAGGAATAGCTCTTCTTCCTGATTCATTACAGGTGCAAGTGCAGCTTCACCTTGAACCTCTTCAATTTCATCATCACTAACATCATCAATATGTCTTCCTCTGCATTGGGATGTCTCAATAGCTTCCAATCTAGCAACCATCTATCTAAGCATATCAGCTAGACCTAGATCTGTATTTCCTCTCCCACAAACCATCTTGAATCCCTTTGCAATTGTAGGTCAGATCGCAATCTGCTACCCCACAACAATACCAACTAGGGTTAGGGTTTACAAGAAAGAACTTTGATTTCACCATGCTCTACTACCACCTAACGCAAGGAGGGGCAAGGAGAAGGGGCTAGTGGAACTCCCAACTACCAAACCACCTTGCAGAAAAAATGCAGAAGCCAAACAACATAGTGAGAGAAGAAACAACAGGGATTCTTTATATTAACTTGATCAGAATCATTACATGTCGGGCTGTGAGGCCTCCCTGTTTCAGCCATCTATTCAATGAATTACAATAAGATCTTCATACAACAAAGATCACAGACCTTCGATCTCAATACCTAAACATTTGCTTTCTTTCTCTAAGAATTGATACCTAAACTAATAACATACAAAAGAATATATACAAGAGTCCACCAAATAGGTCGGTGCTCAAATCCTTAAGAGAGACCTAGATTTAGGTCCACACGGATCCCAATGAGATACCCCAAATCAATTCAACAATGAAAATTAAATGAAGAGGTCGGCCAAAGATCCAACTCCCAAAATAAGCATCTCGGGCAGGAGAGCACCGAAAATCAATAACCGTTGGTAAGAGCATAACCAAGAAATAAAAGACCAACCCGAGTGACAAATACAAGCATGACCGAGCAGCAAGAAATAAAACCTGAGCGTCAGAAGAGAAACCTGAGCAACAGGAAAATAAACAGGCATGCCTGAGCAATAGGACCCGAGCAACAGAAGTAAGCATTACCGAGCAACAGAAACAAGCATGCCCGAGCAACATAACCTGAGCAGATAATATTTACCAAGAAACAGAGCCCGAGTAGTAGAATATTTCTCAAGCAGCTTCTAAAAAAAAATATCTTTTTGGTTGAGCAGGATTGCCAATGACCCAAGATTCTCTTGCATCAAACACCTGGGGTTACAAGAAATGATTCCCTGAATCATGTATCAGGTCCAACCTGAAATGAATCCAACTTAGATTGAGAAATCCAAGATGAGTCCTTAATTGGGTTGTTCTTCCACTTTACCAAATATTCTATGTATTCCTTTCCTCTTGTGCTTCTGCCAACTTTCTGTTTCAAAATCTTTTCAACTTCCTCTATCTACTTCTTAGGATAATCACATGGTACTATCACTTCTTCATCAGGTTCATGATAGTCATACAAGTCTGAAATATTGAATATAGGTGATATATCTATGTCATCAAGGAATTCAACTTCATAAGCATTTCCACTGTCAAATCTTCTCACTATTTTGCAAGGACCAAATTTATTCATCTTTAGTTTACCATATGTTCCAATAGGAAATATTCCTTTCTTTAGATGAACCATTACAACATCACCAACTTCAAATGTTTTATGTCTTCTTGATCTGTCTGCACTGTCTTTGTATTTCTGATTACTTTTCTCCAGCTTTTGTTTTACATCTTCATGCAATGTCTTCATAAATTTTGCAAATTCTTCTGCTTCTACACTTCTTTTATCTTCTCCAACAATGTCTCTCAAATATGATATACCTCTCGATTATGTGCCATGAACATTTCAAAATGTGTCTTTCCAATACTTTTGTTTACTGAACTGTTGTATGCAAACTATGGGTTAATAAATGCCTGAATTTTTTAAGGCTCTTCACAACAACAAGTACATGCATTTATACAAAAGAGTACCTTTGTTCATACTCTTCCAAGTCTTTGCTAAAGAAAGAAATAGGCTTCTCCAATCCTTTAGAGTTTTGTTGAGTCAACATTCAGAGATAGCATCAGAGCCTCCATAGGCATAAAGAATGAAGTCTTTACTAAAATCAGGATTTAGCAAGGCAGGAGCCTCTATCAGAGCCTCTTTAATGGCTTGAAAACTAATTTTTCCTTCTTTGCTGCAACAAAATACTACAAACTTCTTCAACATAGATGTTAAAGGCTTCAAAATATTGACAATATTTGGTAAGAAACACCTAACAAAATTAATCCTACCAATGAAGGATTGAAGACTCTTCTTTTGATGTGGTAGGGGAAGCTCTAGAATGGTTGCAATCCTTTTAGCGTGCACTGTGATACCTTGCTTGGACACAATATATCCCATAGATTCCCTTCATGTACTAAAATTATAGACTTCTTGGGATTGAGGGAGATCCCAAACTCCCTACATCTTTCAAATATTTTCCTCAAGTGTTTGATATGATATGTCGCATGATTTGAATAGACAGTGATTTCATCAAGGTAGACTAGCACAAACTTGTACATGAGGCTCTTGAAAACCATATCCATATCCTTTTGAAAAGTGGCACCTGCATTTGACAAACCAAAAGGCATCTTTTGATAGGATATGGTTCCCAATTTGGTTGTAAATGCAATCTTGAATTGATCTTCCTTATTGACTAGGATTTGATTGTACCCTGAGTAGCCATCTAGTAATGAAAAGTGTTCAGATCTAGAGAAACACTGTGGAGTTTTCTCCATGAATGGTAATGGGTGGTGATCTTTCAGGGATGCCCTATTTAGGTCCCTAAAGTCAACACATAACCTTAGTTCCCCATTCATTTTTCTAATAGGGACAAGATTGGATACCCAACTAGTATGTTTAATGGGATATATGATACCACTCTCTATTAACTTAATAACTTCCTTATGCATGGGTGGCTCTAGTTTAGGATTCACATGCCTTTGCTTTTGTCTAACTGGTTTAGCATTAGGTTCTAGCTCTATAGTGTGTTGATAAAGTGTTGGATCAAACCCTTTGAGATCTTCATATTGCCAAGAAAAGACATCATTGAATTCTTGAAACAATTGGATGTAAGCCCATTTTTCTGAATTAGTGCTTACCTTTCCAAAGTTTAAGCTCTTGCCTGGCTCAAGCTCTAAATCAGTGTAATGATCTTGTTGAATTACCAATCTAGTCTTATTCCTTTTGGCTTGGTCATCTTTATTGAAGATTGACTCTAAGGTTACGAGGCCCCTAGGAAACTATTAGATTTGAGTTGCACCACTTGGTCATCATAATTTTGCATCAACTTATCATGATTGTGCTCTGAGAAAATATCCTCTTCAAATAGGAATTGTAGAATTTGTTCATCATTTTCAAACACCTTCCAATTAACATGATTACATGTTGTTGATCCTTTCCTACTGAAATGTTTCTAGGAATATCAAATTGGGATCCCATAGCAGCTAACCTATCTGCATTTTGATTTAACTTCCTATAGATGGCAATGACATTGAAGGCATGTAAATATTCTATTGCATCCCAAACTCTATGCTTGTAGGCCTTCATAGTATTATTTTTGGTAGCACTCATCCCTTTCACTTGGTTGACAACCCGTTTAATCTCACCATGTACCTTTAAGGCTTTAATACATCTCTTTCTAGCCCAATCCAATCCATTCACCAAACTCTCATATTCAGGAGTATTGCTTGTGCAAGAAAAACTGAATCTAAAAGTTGTATAATATTTCTCACCTTTCGGAGAGACTAGCATTGTACCACCACCAGATCCGTGTATGCTTCTATCACCATCAAATAACAATTCCCAAACTTCATTGCTTTGTTCTTCTAATGTTTCAGTGATTGCCTTAAAGAGACTTGGCATTGTGAGACCATCCTCTTGGATCATATAATTCCCCAAACTAGAATCCCAAATAGCATTATCATGAGCCTCTTAAGTCCTTTCTGATCCCCACTCATCTAGATAGATATCCAGAATGTTCTCTATATGATTATTTGTATCTTTAATGATTGGAAAATCATTACTATAAAGTGCAAGAGAACTTGCATTGAATACATTAGACACATAAGGTTCTACATGATGTGTTGTTAATAATTCATATTTGATAGTGACCTTGGTTCTATATCTAGTATGGAAAATCATATGAGACCAGTCAGAAGAAAGGTATCCTCCTATCTTAGCTATGAACTCTCTTGACAGAAATAAGGAAAAAATGAAGGGAGATCTATGATGTAGATGTCAAGGAGGATAGAGAAATTAGGGCTTGCATGAAGGATCAAACTTGTATCCTTGGCCAGACCTACTGTCTTCACTGATGAACCATCAAGTTGTGTTACTTTCTTTTGGAATGGTTCGTACTTGAGTCCTAATTGGTCAGATATATTCTTGGGCATGACTGAACTAGTAGCCCCGCTATCTACAATAAAATTATGTACTATAAAATCTCCAATAATTAATGATACATAAAAGGGAGGGGACTTTAAGTTCCTACCTTGAATGGCATCTGCTTTAGTGTTGTTGTTTGGAATTTTCTTCTCTTGATCAATGTTGACCAACACTGGCACAACTACATCATTTGTGGGTTGTGGAGGGGTTGCCTCTTCACCTATAGCCTTCTTCAAGATTTCAGGTTGCCCTGGAATGGCTAAGGAGTACCACATGGTCAAAGTCACATTCATTTTATTCATATTGTCCACGATAATGAATGGTACTGTTGCATGGAATTTTTGATGTGGTTTCACCATTGTGGGCTCAATCTCCTTGGGATATTGGCCCTCCTTGACTGACATGATAGGAGGTCTTTTCAGTGTGTCAATAGTGGGTGTATGTGATGATCCTGCAGATGTAGTATTTTTTCCTCCATTCTTTGCTTGCTCCATGTCTTGGGCTCTTCTCTTGGACCAAGTGTTGGCTACAATTCAAGATTCACCATTACTCCATTAAAATATTCCTCTTCCTAATTAAAGAGAGCAGTCTCATTGGATTGTGTATCTTGCTGGGGGATTGACCCACTAGAAGAAGCCTTTGATTGGGTGTTTGAGGAATTTTGTGCCATGAGTACCTGATTCACCAATCTGTTTAAGCATGTAGCCTGATTATGTTGTTGATTGCAAGGGAAACACCATTCATTCTCTTATGCAAGATTATTTTGACTTGTAACCATATCTCTGACTGGATTTGCAGAGTTGAGAGGTGATGGGTTGTAAGGATGAAATGGCTTTTGATTGAAATTATTCCTTTGACCTTGATAATTTCCCTGATATAGTGGTCTACTTTGTTGATAGGATTGTCCTTGAGCCTGATACTATTGGTTAGGACCTTGATTTTGTTGTTGGAAAGGTGGCCTAACCCCTTGATTCTGTTGTTTGATATTGATCAACTCATTACTAATTTTCTTCAATATTTTACTTATTTGTGGTTGATTACTTTGCAATAAATTGTTTGTTGCTTGTTGACTACTTCTCATTTCTTGTAGTTCTTGGGAAAAACCTGCTTTTGACTCCTCATTTCTTGAATTAGCTTGGGTGCTATGAAAGTAGGTATGGGGGTGAATGGAGGAATATGTATAGGCATATTGGGCTGAATATCAGTGCAGAGAGGCATGGGTGGCCTTGGGCCTATCTTACCAGCTTGAATTAGATAGTTTTCTGCTTTAATAGCTACATCAAAAGCTTGGGGCAATGAGGTACCTCCCAAAGACTGAATCATGACAGAAATATCACTATTTAAACTTTTCTAAAAATATAGAAAAGTATAATATGCTGAAGGCCTTATGGAAATAGGAATCCTATTCCATGTTTTAAGAAATCTATTATTAAAATATGTCATATGTTCTTGGGGATATATTTTTATAGTTGTGAGTTTCTCAACTAGGGATAAATGATCTAACTTGTCTTCAAAATATTTTTTGAGAGAGTCTCCAAGTATGTCCCATGAATCAATGGAACCAACTGCTAAAGTTCTAAACCACTTGAGGACTTTACCTTTAAAAGAGGTTGCTAACAACTTGGTAGCCACATCTTCCTCAGTGACATGGTGTATATTAATGATGGTAGCCACATCTCTGACGTGTTCACGAGCTGTTGTATGGCTTTCACCTATGAAATTAGACAAACTTTGTAGTGCTGCTAGAGGTACATCATGATGTTGAGCAAAATTCAATGGACTCCCTTGATTGAAGGGTACAAATGCAAACTATCTTGCCATTATAGGGACTATGATTTTATGAATAGCAATTGTGTGGACTGCATTTGAACCAGGGAGTGAAGTTGAATCCTCTAGTAACTCTCTGCTTAAAGACCTTCCTCTCCTTCTTGAATGGAAAAGCAAGGGTCTCTCCTCTGAAACAGGGGGTGTAGACTGGACTCTCCTTGTAGGGGATGTCCTTTGAGATGATCTCCCTTTTCTTCTGGTTAGATGCAGCTTCAAAAACTTAGAAGGATTTGAACTCTTTATTTCTATCCTTCTCATAAACTTTAATGGGACTAGATCTTCTTGTTATTAACACCAATGGAGTTGCCAGATATGCCTTGAAGAGAACCACTCTAGGTCAGTACTATGTAATCAACATATCAGAGATAACATAGTTTTGAAAGATAAAATTCCTTTTGTGGTCCCACTGGGCGTGCCAGAAACTGTTATACACCAAATTTGCACCCTATTAAACTCGTAAGTCTAATGATCTTGTATAACATGGGAATCACTTTCAGGTTTTTGGACCTTTGCTAATTGAAGTGAAACCTCTAGATTCTAGGTCGGTTCCTCTTGGATAATCACCTATTTTTCTCTTTAAACTTTAATAGGACTAGATCTTCTTGTTATTAACACCAATGGAGTCTCCATATATGCCTTGAAAAGAACAACTCTAGGTCAGTACTATGTAATCAACATATCAAAGATAAGATAGTTTTGAAAGATAAACTTCCTTTTGTGGTCCCACCGGGCGTGCCAGAAACTGTTATACACCAAATTTGCACCCTATTAAACTCGTAAGTCTAATGATCTAGTATAACATGGGAATCACTTCCAGGTTGTGGGACCTTTGCTAACTGAAGTGAGACCTCAGGATTCTAGGTCGGTTCCTCTTGGATAATCACCTATTTTTCTCTTTAAACTTGAAAAAAGTAAACTTGGGAGGAAAAGGGATAGAAGAAGAAACTGAAAGGACAATAAAGAAAACTTAACCTGCTAGGTGATACACCAAAAGCGACATGAATCATAACAAAATGACTAATAACTAGCATGGAATCTCTGAATCAAAAAAAACAAAAAAAACTTCCTAAATAGGCTTGCAAAAGTGTTTCATAGAGAGGTCTGAGATGAAAAGAGACTATTCAGGGAAAGAAAATATTTCTCAAAGAATAGATTATTCAATAAATAGACACGGACTATAACCCGCAAACAGACATTCACTCCAGCAAACAAGCACAAAAATGAGACAAAATGACAGTGGATGAGCAAAATCCACAAGATCATCTAAATCAATCATCCACAATAGTGCACAGAGATACATAAAGAAAGAGGGCTCAAGAACTCTAAGATTTCTCTAATATTAGCCACTATATTATGCTTTAATAAGAGAAATACAAACAAGAAAACCCAAGGATAGAGAAAATATCACAAAGAGTCTTTGCATGATCTGGACCTCAATGAGAAATTACAAACACATGAAAACCTAGGGGTAGAGAGAATGCCACAAAAATTATTGCATAAGCTCAGAAAAACTAGCTACAAAACCTCTGAAAACTACTTATATACAACCTCCCCTAGCACACATGCTCGGGATTCAATCCATCTGATCAGATCAGGGTAGAATTAGGGTTACAATAGATATCCTTTAAACAATACAGAAACCCTAAAAACAATCAAGTATGTCCATTAATGCACTTAAAAAATATCTCAAAAGATCAGATATGCTTTGAAGATATCTCCTATCGCCATAAATTTGAGAAAACAGATCAGCTTGATCCATCTACCCTCTCTGTAATCTGGAACACGTCGCCACCGCCATGAAACCCCTGAGAAAATATTTGAATATTTGAAAATCTATTTTAAACGATCACAGGTGGCGTGAAATTTCATATCGACAACTCAGGTTTGAACCTTTATCAACTTTAAAACAAAACTGTCGATCTCCTTTAAGTTACCCATGAGCACAGGATCAGATCTACCACATGGCACATAGGCGTGATGCCTTGAACATTAACTATCTTCATCTTGGCCTTTGAGTCATAATGCCCACTGTTAGATCTATTAGAACTTGTGTAATCACCTAAAAATGGTCACCTAAACCTTAGACCCCCAATCTCAATATTTAATCAAGAAACCCTAACCTTGATTAAACCTAAGTCCTAAATCAAACATGCAATTCATCACATTCAAACTGATCTGACCTAAACCCTAGGTCCTAATCGATCATCTTACTTGATTAATTAATTAATTCCTAAAATCAAATTACATTGGCAAATATATCTTATGTTAATTATTTAATTGATATTATGAGATATTAATTAAATAAAAATACAAAATTGTCAATTAAATAAAAAAGGAATTAAATTAATTATAAAATCATAAATGTGCATTCAAAATCAATTTAATTATTAAAAATGCACATGACATCATCAAATTCAGTTGACTGATTATCAAAATGGAAACAATCTAGTTCCACTCAATTAACTGATTCTCCACTGATTATCAAAATGGAAACAATCCAGTTCCACTCAGTTAACTGATTCTCTACTGATTATCATTTTAGAAACATTTCAGTTAACTGTGAACTGATTTTGAAAGTTTCCAAAATAACTAACCAATCAGTTCAGTCAACTGACTCTCTCGACCAATTGAATCACTCACACATGGATTGTGCTTCTTCAATCGAATCTGAGCCACTCTTTTTGTTCAATCTCGACCGTTGATTCGAGAGAGAGATTTCTATAAAAGAGAAACTCTTTTCCTTCACAAAGGATCCTAATTTTTGCTTAAAGTTATTATACAACATTTTTGTATTAGCATTCTTAGAATTTTCTCATTTAGCTAATATTGTTGTTTATTTTATTCAAGCATGCAAATCTAATCATTAGAGCACATTCAATTTGGGTTTTAAAAAAAGAATCTTTCACTTTCAATTTGGTGCTTCTAAAATCAATCTTAAATAGCTTGGATGAACAACAAAGTTGCATAATCATTTAGATTAATCAATAGTTTACTTTCAGCATATAGATTTAAATCCTTCGTTTAGGTCTTCGGTGTAGTCACTGAGCTTGCAATGACCTGAGAGCAAGCTCATACTCCTGCCTTCTAGAAGGTAATAGGTTGACTCTTTCAGACATGCAGGGTGAATGAATCGATATTCATTCCTGTATGCAGCTAAATAACAATGACCATGTTGAAGTGTTCTGCTAAATCAGAGGCCCACATTTAGCACGCACAACTTGCTTTATTTTTATCTTACCTTTGACGCTGACCTCAACTCCGACTTCGACATGCGTCAAGCTGTCGCAATGGCTCAATGGTTAAAAACCTTCACCTCCGTCTTTAAGCCTTTACACCTGTCGTCAGATCTTTACAAACTTATGACAGTTTTACCGCTTTTAAAACTGGAACCCATGACGTCAGCAGTGCCAGATGTCACCTTAGCACAATGCCTCAAATGTTAGATCTCAATCTTCTTTACCCTAAGGCAAAGCGCCCACCACACGATTAAATATGACTTGATCGATCCTTAACCTTACCTTGTCTTTAAGCCCGTCCTCGCCATGGACACGTGGCATGATGGCACAATGCCTCAAAGAATGTTTGTCGTCCATCTTTGCTTTAAGCCACAACGCCAACCGTTGGATTGATTATGATCAAACCACCTTTTAACTTCCCATTGAATTCAACCTGGCCTCGCCATAGACACGTGTCACAACAGCGTAATGTCTTGAACATTAGATTTTGAGCATCTTGTCTTTAAGTCATCACGCCCACCGTAGGATCAATTAAAACTTGACTGTAGTTTAACCCTTTACCCGTCTCAACAACCACAGGCCCCACTTGATCAGAAAGGACACGTGTCATGCATGTGTAATGCCTCAAATGTTAACTTCCCTTCATCTCGTCATTAAGGTAATACGTTGACCATTCGATCCATTCAAAACTATTTGATCTTTAATTTGCCGCTTAACGGGCCCAGGTTCTGACAACTGGCCACGCGTCACAATGACACATTGCCTTGATCACTAACTACCTACATCTTCATCACCGAGGGAAAGCATTGGCCCTATGATCAAATATGACTTGCCCGCAGTTTAACTTTCTTTTTGACCATCCTGGCCCCGCCATAGACACGTATCACAATGGTGCAATGCCTTGAAGAAAATACGTGCTTGATCTGAGCTTTGAGGCAAAGCGACGACCGTCCAATTTGATTCCTTCTTCTCGTCGACGTCACAATTCACTAGGATCCTGGCCCGCCACAAATACGTGTCAACATGGCGTGATACTTCAATGAATCTTGAGGTTTGATCTTGGCAATTAAGGCATCACGAAAACCGTTAGATGAAGAAGGAGAATCTGTTGCCCGGGGTAAATAAAGTATCACAGGACTTAGGAAATAACCTTAAAAAAAGGTAACCCGCTTAGGAAAAAGAACTTGACCCCGCTGACGTGTAACTTAGAACATGTGAAGAATTGGAACTTAAGTGGCATGGAAAAGTAACAAAGAAATAGAATGGGCCACCAAAGAACTAGGGCTTAAGGGTTTTTTGCATTTAGGGCTTAACAAGGCATGAACAAGGGTTAAAACCATACCTAAAAACATGCAGAGAGCAAGGTGAAGACCAGGAACTATGACAGAAACCTTACAAGCTAGGCTCTACCCTTGTGGGAGCCTCATTTACTCCACTTGTAGCCAAAATTGGACAGAATGGGAAATTTGGATAACACAAACTCTACACTTAGAGATGTACCCTATTAAAGAATTTACAAATATAAGATCGGTTAAGATCTACCCAGTATTGGGATTTAAAGCTCTCAATACAATAGTATCAATAACTTAACAATGTTTGTAAAAATGCATCAAATGTAAATGATGTTCAGACTCTATGTGCTCTGATATGTGTTACCTCAATCTCCAAATTGTAACATTGTTTTGTTTTACTCTGTTGTAGCTTATTTTCTGCTCGGTGCTCTTTGTCGTGCTCTTGTTCTTCAATAACTCCTTTTACTTTCTCACCAAAAAACAATAACAACTCTATGTCCTCTTCTTTGTATATCCTCTTGTATATCTTACACATACAAAATTCATCCAAGATATAGATGAGTTTTGTCTCTTAATCTGATGCGTTAGGTACGCTGTGAATTTCTCGACTATTAGATCTTCTTTTCATCTCGGTGACCATGTCACTTTTACCTTGGTACTTTTTTATTTTTCTTGGAAATGAGAAACTTTCTTTTTGTCGTTTGATCTCTGCCTTAGATCTTCACTCTGAGTTATTTAAGTCGTTGATCGTATAACAAACTGTTATGAATACTTGTATACTCATAATTAATGCTCTAATAATCATTAAATGTGATCTAATCATATTTTTTTATTAGCTGTCTAACTCGGTTGAGTAACTCCACAATACTCGGTTAAATGTTCTTCCTTGTTTAGTGTAGTATCAACTCGGTGAACTACATGCGTTCGGTGTAGTGTGTCACTCGGTAACTGTAAGTGTTCGGTACTCTGTCAACTCTGTTACTTTACTGACTGGCTCGGTGTACATTACTGACTTGTCTTATACATGACTATCTCTTACTGATTGATTCTCTTTGACTCTATGACTTTGACTAAACTAATGACAACAAAATATCTTGTAGAGATAACACTGATGGTGTTTCTTGGGGGTCTTGATATAACCAAGTGTTGGTATCAGGATCAAATGGATTTTCCTCACTTAAATCGCCCATTTAACAAATGTTGTAGGCGGACATTTAAAACAACTAGTTCTGGCTTTTCTCAATTTCTTGGACAACCATAGGATCTTGGTGACAAAGGAATTTTAGTAATGGTAAAGGATTCCTCACAGGGATACTCATCGCATCATTTGTCTTGGACTAGTATTTTAATTCCCATCCTTGGTGTCTTTGGGAATTGAACCAGAAGTAGAAGGAACACTTGCTTCTTGATTTAATGGTACTTTGTTCTTTGTACTTCCCCTTAGATTGTTGCAATATTGGAAGGGGTTTGGATCTCCTTCTATAATGATTTTTGTACCTTGATATGGAAATTTGATACATTGATGATAGGTAGACGGTACAACTTGCATTTCATGGATCCATGGTTTGCCTAGTAACATGGTGTATCCTAGTTCAAGGTCTACGATTTGAAATGGAGTGCTCTTCACTAATGGCCCTATTTCGACTGGTAAGACAAGGACACCTCTAGATGATCTTTTCTCTTCATCATATGCTTTGATATTGATGTGTCTGGTGATATCAATGCTTGATTCTGAATATCCCAAGGTTTTTATTACTTTGAGAGTACATATTTTTAATTCAGCCCCACCATCTATGAGGACTCGTCTGATTGTATGTTTTTGCACTTGGACAAGAAAATGTAAGGGATCATTGTGCAGAGGTTTATGTGAGGGAACATCATGGTTAGTAAACATGGCATGCTTGTTTGTGACAATGTAATTGATCATGGTCTGGAAGTTCTCAGGAGATATGTCCCTTGGGAATGCTGCATTTTGGAGAGCCAAGTCCAATGCTTTCTTATGTTCAGGGGATATTCATAATAACTCGAATATAGAAATTTGGGTGGGGGTGCGCTTAAGCTGACCCACAAAACTGTGTTGTGGATTAGGAAGTTGTGCATCGATTGCAGGTGTAGCAGAAGTAGAAGGTGCCCCCTTGTAGGACAACCTTGGAGCGGCGGGTTGTAACGACGCATTTAGAGTTATTGTCTCTGATCCAAATTGTTGCAATATGGTATTATACATGGTTAAGACAATTTATCATGTTATCAGAGGAAGTATAGGTATATCCAACTTGCTTTGTCTGGCCATTAGATGCAGGGACCTTTCCTTTATTATGATTCTGCAAAGGATCTGTCAAAATTGTGTGATCTATGTTACCTTTGAGTTAAACATTAGTGACACCAATTACGCGTTGATCAATTGAATCTTGTATAGCATTCTTCAGATGATAACAGTTTAATGTCTTATGACCTTTAACACGATGATATTCACAAAAAACGTTATCGTTCCACCACTTAGGTTTAACAGCACCATGTTCAACTTCTCTTATCTCAGGTAGTGTGATGAGATTGCTTTGAAATAAGTTTTTGAGTGTTGCTTCAAGTGGTTCCCCTCAAGGTGTATATTCACGCTTTGGAAAAGGGGTTCTTTGTTGACGTTGAGCATTAGGTTGAGATTGCATAAGGTTAGTCATTTGGTTGTTTGACCCTTGTATTTGTACTTGAGAATTTGTCAAGGGTGTATGTGCTATAGGGGTTTGAATTAGTGTTGATGCCCCCTGCAATGAGATCTTAGGTTGCACATGGTTGATAGTCTTAACATCAGTGACGTCATCATTAGTAACGTTCTTATTTTTATTCCACCACTAGGTTTATCATTAGAATTTTTGGTGGTGTTTGACTGATTTGAATTGGCAAGGATCCCTCTTTTGATTAAGTTTTGATCACATCGAATGCCTCGTCCAAGTTGCAGTTTTGTTGTGAATGTCATATCTGGGACAAGATTATCAACAAACATGACTATGAGGTCTTGTTCAGGAACATCACATGGGATTCTATTAGTTGTACTTCTCCATCTTTGCACTAATTTGGAGAAAGAATCACCTTCATTTTGTTTGATGTCACAGAGGTCTTTGATGCTAATCTTGTGTTCTATGTTGTGATGGAAGTGAGCGATGAATCTTTCAGCTAATTCCCTCCAAGATTGAATACCATGAGGTAGGTTAGAAAACCATTCCATATCTGGTCTGGCTAAACTCTGGGGGAATAATTACATAAGATATGTTTCATCGTGTGCTACCTCGATGCAACTAGCAAAGAACTCCCTAATGTGCTCCACAAGATTGGTGTTTCCTCTATACTTATCAAATTTGGGCACTGCAAAGTGTGCAGGAAATAGAGGCATGTTTAGCGAGTGATCAAAAGAATAAGGCTACAAGTCCTCTGTAGTATAGAACTTAGTTTGTCCCTGATTTTGGATGTCCAAGAACTGACTTTGCAAAGTTTGTATTTGTTGTATTAGAAGGGCAATTTGATACTGAGGAACATTTCCAATATTTGATCATGATCCGACACTTGGTATAAGGCTTTGTCTTTGAAACGCTTGTGTAGGAATATATGATCTCCTATGGATCTGATAATGATTTTTACACGCATATGTTTTTTGATACCGAGGTGCGTATTGAGTCTTGGGTTTTTGTTATGTTTGTTGTTGTGAAACCTTTGTTGGAACAAAGATTTAACCCTTGGAGGACGTTGACTGAAAGTAGGACCGACAAAGATTGATCTTGTTGGTTGTGATGAACTAAACCTGAGTCCAGTAGGGATAGATTGTGATGTAAAAGGGTTATAACTTGTCTGAGTTGTCGATGTTGCAACTTGAGCACTTGGTGTGAAAGGGAATGATGTCATTGCCTGAGATGAACTAGAGACCATTGATGAACTTGTTTGAGTACTCGTTGTGTTTTGGGTAGAAGACAGACTAGTCTGAATTGAAGAACTAATTTGTGCAGATTTTGTTTATGATGTCATTGTTTGTGTTGATAGTGGAATATACATTATCTTGGATATGACAAGATCGAGTTGAGAATTCTCAGTTGTATTATGACCTGCTAACGGATTTTCTGACCATGTCGTGGATACATCAAACCCAAAGAGAAGCTTGACTCCTTTACCTAATAACATCGCTAAGAATCTCTCAAGATTTCTTTCCACTACAACTTGTGAAGAATAGTCATCTTGTTCTATGTCTTCTAATTATTCCTTTGTAACATCCTGAAATGCAGTTGATCTACGAGAGATATGTGAAGTTGCAAGCATGTTTTCAGTGTACAAAGAATGGTCTATATGTGCAAAAGGATTGATTTTTGGTTCCTCTACCCATAGTGGGAAGAGATTAACATATGATTCCTCTAGTTAATTTCTAGCCCGCAACCTAATAGTCGGTCCTCTATAAGGTGTAAACAACATTGTGTTATTTGGGATTTAACCAAGATGAGTGACGTAAAATAAACAAAAAGGATAGCCTCTTTAAGAGAGTTCTAACTCCTATTTAACGAAGGTAATTCTAAGAACAGACTTCGACTTCTCTTGATCTCAGAGATTGGTGGTGATAAGGTATGATCTGACTCTTGTCTCTGAGATGAGACAGAGTCATTATAGAATAGTGATGAGACTAGGATAATGACATCAAGATAATCTAATCTGAAGTGTTGAATTATCAATGCTAAATAACAACTGAACTGAAAAAGAAGGGTAATCCTAGAGGTTTGAGATTTCATTGAATCTTTGTTGTCTCCTAAAGTGCACACGTTGATCTTTCACACACTACATAAGACTTTCTGAGGTTCTGGACTGATAAAATGAAGTGTTCTGACAGAGGAAACGAGATTGTTTTGACAGGAAGATTGCACTATTGTTATGGTCAATTGCAGCAATAAAAAGCGATTGCAACAAAGTGAAGGGTCAAATGCGGCAATGCACAGGCAGTTGCGGCAATAAACAGATTGAATGTGATACTAAATAGCTCAATTGCGGCAATACACAGGTGATTGCAAAACTGTACAGGCAATTGCGGCAGAGTGCATAAAAGTGACATACGGCTAGAATTGTTTGAATAGTTTGTTGTTTTGGTGAAAATCTGGGAATTCTAGAACAATAGGTTGATTGCTTTGTTTGTAGAACTATAGGTTGTTGACCTCCTAGACATTTACCATGTTTGACTTAGTTTGAATATTTTGAAAGTGTTTCAATGGCGCACACACATCAAACACTTGTCTTTGTCTTTATTCTTAAACATATAGTGTATGTTTTGTAGTCCTAAAAAAGACTTGATTTCCACTGGTAAAACACATATACAGACAATAATAGACAAGCTTACCCTAACGAATCAACTTAGTACTCAAAACCTTTGCGCACAACTTGATATCCCTTCAGCACACATAGCAGTGTCACCCTCAAGAGGGTGCCCATATTTTTGCCTTTGCGAGGGCTATGAAGAATACAACCAAAGGAGACTACGCAATGAAACCTCCAATGTCGTGTTATCAACTTTAAACAAGCGATTGCGACAAAGTGAAGGGTCAAATGCGGCAATGCACAGGCAGTTGCGGCAATAAACAGATTGAATGTGATACTAAACAACTCAATTGCGACAATACACAGGTGATTGCAAACAGTACATGCAATTGCGGCAGAGTGCATAAAAGTGAAAAACAGCTAGATTTGTTCAAATAGTTTGTTGTTTTGGTGAAAATCTAGGAATTCTAGAACAATAGGTTGATTGCTTTGTTTGTGGAACTATAGGTTGTTGACCTCCTAGACATTTACCATGTTTGACTCAATTTGAATGTTTTGAAAGCGTTTCAATGGCGCACACACATCAAACACTTGTCTTTGTCTTTATTCTTAAACGTATTGTATGTTCTGTAGTCCTGAAAAAGACTTGATTTCCACTGGTAAAACACAGATACAGACAATAATAAACAAGCTTACCCTAAGGAATCGACTTAGTACTCAAAACCTTTGCCCACAACTTGATATCCCTTAAGCTCACATAGCAGTGTCACCCTGAAGAGGGTGCCCATATTTTTGCCTTTGCGAGGGCTATGAAGAATACAACCAAAGGAGACTACGCAATGAAACCTCCAATGTCGTATTATCAACTTTAAAACGCTCAAGGGGATGCTTATGGTGAGTGTTTTCGGGAGAGAATCTTCCCCCTCCTAAAATTTTCGAAGGTGAACCAAGTAGCTGCTACTCTATGGAGTCTAGTAAGTGCATTTGTTCAAAGATACCTTATGAATCATACAAGGTCTCGTGGTAGTGTAAACGTTATTTAGATCCTATAGATCCCAGAGGAGACCAGGCACAAGATATCTTTGTCCTTCGATACTTTAATCTCAAGAAGGTATTTGATTATAGTTGGTCAGAAGAGACTGGCTTTGCCTTGTTCCCACTTGAGTCGTTCCCGAGAGATTTTTTCCTCAAACGACAGGCTCGCTAAAGGTGAATGCATAAAAGTAAATGGATAACAATCGAGGGTCTGAATTTTTTATCACCCTCAAAGGGTGAGAGCAAACTCTCCTACCACAATTGCTTCCTAGACACAATGAACATGCATTCATTTTAAAGCCCCAAATCCAGATGTTTGTATGATCGTAAGCAGAAAAGCATGAAACAAAGAAATGAATTAATTATTTGTTTCGTATGATCATAAGCAGAAAAGCATGAAACAAAGAAATGAATTAATTATTTGTTTTGTGTTTCAAGCCCTCCCCTCCTACAAGCAAACTGTTAAAGCAATGGTGTCTTGACAAGCGTTTTTTTTTTCTCCTCTTTTGCAACCACAAGCTAACATAATTGATTAGTGGTCAACAAAATGTGATCAAAAAATGTGTGGATTACTAAGGGTGCTGATACTCAAAGGCAGATTATATTTAACTGAAAAACCCTTAAGAGAATCAATATACTTGTTGAAAGCCTCGATCTCGTCTTCAATTATGATTGTCAAGGTCACCCTTCGCCGTGTTTAATAATGAGCAATCCTTCGATTAAGTTCCCCTGTCAATTGCGAAAAACTTGCAAAATTGCCAAATAGAACTATACCCAGAACAATTGAGAAATAACCTAGCTCAATTGCAAAAATAAGAGTTAGTTGCAGTAATAAACAAGCAATTGTGAAATTAGACAGGCGGTTGCGAAATAACAGAGTAGAGTAAAAATAAAAAGAATTAAATTAATCTATCGTACAACCAAGACTGAAAATTCTTTTGGTCATCTGTAAGGGATCTATCAACTATTGATCCTCGTTGGGTTCACCAAAATGTATGTAGGAAAAAGCTCAAATACAGATTAATACCACCAAACTATATGAAAAACAAACTAATAATCAACATAAGTTGTACAACGAACTATATGAAAAACAAACTAATAATCAACATAAGTTGTACAACGAACTATATGAAAAACAAACTAATAATCGACAGAAGCCCTACAAACAACAAAATAATAAGCATCATAATTAGAATTAAGCAATTAAGCAAACTGAATGACACTAAAACTTTTGTTGCTTCTCTCTTCTCCTTTTAGAACGCTACTTTTGATAATGCTCAGATTTAATACTGGCAACACGCTTATGATTTGGGAGATTCAAGGAATTGCGTAAAAATGCTTGTATGTTGATTACTAATCACTTAAAAAACCTCCAAAAAAAATTTATTAACCCCTTCAAATGAGAAAAAAAAAATTTAAATAGAGAATTCAAACTAATCTAGTTGAGATTAGTTTTGCGAAAGCAGTATTGGACAAACAAGATAATTAGAGATGGAGTAAAGATGAAGACATTCCAGTTTCAAAGAGAAAAAATATCATATATTTCAATTTTTTTTCAAAATCAATTTCCAAAATCCAGTTGATTTTTTGATTTGAAGTGGTTTTCAATTTAGAAGAAAACAAAATTTATTTGAAATTAGAGTAAAATTAGTCAAAAATAAAATAAAATTAATTTTGAGCTATTGATTTAATTGAGAATAAATATTTAATAATTAGTATTTAAATTATGAGAATTTAAAATTTTAATTTAAATAACTGATAATAAATTAAATTTAAAAGTAAATTAATTTATCACTTAGTTAAATTAAATTTTTAAATTCTCGTAATTTAAATAATCATCATTTATTTATTCTCAATTAAAAATAATAACTCAATTTTATTAATTTAATTTTTGACTAATTTTACTCTAATTTCAAAAAATAAATAAATAATAAAAAGATTAGAATATAATAATTTAATTTTTGACTAATTTTACTCTAATTTCAAAAAATAAATAAATAATAAAAAGATTAGAATATAACAGATTTAAGATGATTAATTAAACAACTAAAAAACTATTTAATTAATAGAGAAATAATTAGTAATTAAATGTGAGCTCCAAATCTGTCCATGTCCATTTTTTGTCTACAAATATATGAATAATATATCTCTAAGTTAAAATATTTCAGATTTCTATACTAATATTATAAATTAAACAAATATAATAAAATATGATAAATTCTATTAAAATAGAATCTAATTCATTATTTGGATAATCAAGACAAATTTATACATGTTTCAACCATACATCCATCAATCAAACAAAATAATAACCATATTATCAGACCCTAACTCAATGTTTAAATGAACCTTCAACTAAGTAAAAAGATGCTTAGGAAATGGCGGAACAAGTACAACATTAGACTAAACGCCCAATAAAGACTTTCACAGGTATTTTGTACAAACTGTGGTTTGCCGTGCATCGACTACTTCCCACACAGTCTAATACTTTGGGCCTCAATTATATTTCTCAGATTGTTAAGAATTATCTATTATGGAATCAGATTTCAATTATGGCCGTCGTGCAGAGAATAGTTCGGCTTAAGAACAATTGATCTCAATTTCTCATGAAAAACTAACCAACCCCTCAAAGCAACCTAATAGAAAGAATATTCAGCTAGCCCTACAACTTTATGAATGATTTATCAATTCCAAATACAAAAGGTAGAACACAATATGCTTTAAAAATTACTAGATTCAGCAAGCATGGTACACATGAGCAATGGGAATACTTCACCCAACAGACTAAGTATGATCACAGGGTTTTATGATTAAATCATTCATACATCTAGAACTTCATATCATTTACGGAGTAGAACTGTAGAATAAAACATACACCACGAAGTAACAGGCATTGATACATTACAAAAAGATAGTCGACTTGAATAATAAAACATTGATAGCAGTCGTGGACAAGGTGTAAAAATAATTCAATCAAAATAAAACCTTAACAGGCTGAAGGACCCAATTGCAAGTTTATAGAGGAATGATCATAAACCAAATCTGAATGTATGAAATATGCATCAAGGAGCACTATAATGAGTTAATATTAAAAAGTGTTATAGAGAGTTGCGATAATAAAGAGCTTGCCTGCCCACCTAAGATCTAGTATGCCCAAAGCATTTAACTACAAAAATGGAATAGTTAAAGACGTGCCCTAACTTAAATTGACGAGACCATGAAGTATTACATTCTGAACATATTACGTCTGTCCATCTACATAGTCACAGACGAAATCCATAATAATTGACAATATATATTTAAACCTGTGAAGGAAATTAATTAATTCTATCCCCTATTGTGTAACAATCCATGAATTCACGAAGAGAGAAATTGTAGTGCCACTTACACCAAAGGGCATAACAATGGCCTCGTACAAAATATAATTTTGAAATTGATATTGACAACATAACAAATAAATAAGCTTGCTTAATGGTAGTCTACCAGATATTATCATTATTTAGAATTTTAATTAAACTGGCCTTATAACTAGTATTGGTCTGGTGTGGATTGAGAAAACCACTTGTATAATTATATCACGACAAATGACCTCCTTGCATTGGCATCATATGCTGCTGTATAAACAACCAATGAACACTTTGTCAGTTAAAAGATTAAACGACTTCCAGTTTATACATTTAACATGAGTATCTCTTATAGGATCAAACTTGCATAAATGCAGAGCTTATCATAAAATGTTAACATACCCATCACATTATACACAAACATTTGATTGCAAGAGCATGCTAAAAAAGTAGGTAAGACTCGACATAAATGATTATCCTATCCAAAAAAGAAATTTTACAATAAAAGAAAACGATCTGTGTTCTTATCCACTACAGAAAGGAACACATTAAGGCTGGGGTTAAGGCTGGGGTCCTGTGGGAGGGGGCTTTCTCAAAAACAGAGCTGGAGCTGCTTGAGGATTTTTAGGAATACTTTAAAGCGAGCAAATTTTATTCTTCAATTCAGCTTAAATGTTTAGCCCCGAAATTTAAGGAAGCTTTTATCTTCCAAAATTTATGTACTAATAAAAAATTGTCTTAAAATAATTGTGGCAGAAAAATCTCCTAAGCTGGTGGGGCAATTTCGAGCCCCACCCCATTTTCACCCCCTCAGATTTTAAGATCTAAAAAGTAGGGGCTCCTATTTTCTAGCAAGAGATTCCAATTAATCCTGTAGCCTTAAAAAATAATTGTCATGGGACCTCCAACTCCTTAAAAATAGAGCTTAAGCCCCTCCCCATGGGACCCCAGCCTAAAAATTAAACAAATTGACCACAAACAACATAAATTTTCCTAAAAAGTCTTCTGGGATAGAAAACTTCACCAAAAACCTGGAAATGCCTTATCCTCTTCAGAATACTTCTCAACAGAATTAGACAGATACATATTCACTTTCGAACAATACTTAAAACATCTACAATGGTCTTCTCTGCACTAGACTCCTCCCTGCTTTCCTTCTCATTTCTTTATTTATCTATTTTCCCAAGATTAATTTCTGGTAGTACACAACTTGGTACAGTTGAATTAATTCAGATTTGAACTGTTAATAGATAACAAGTCTTGGGCAATGTCTCGTGTTTCACCAAATGAAGGTGAAAATCTAAGCTAAATGTTGCTGGACCAGTGTTGCTTATTTTTTCTGCTCTCTGAAAGGAAACTGAAGATGGATGTGAGAGAGGTAAACCTATTATTCCCCTACCACGCAACTTGAACTGTTAATAGATAACAAGTCTTGGGCAATGTCTCGTGTTTCACCAAATGAAGGTGAAAATCTAAGCTAAATGTTGCTGGACCAATGTTGCTTATTTTTTCTGCTCTCTGAAAGGAAACTGAAGATGGATGTGAGGTAAACCTATTATTCCCCTACCACGCAACTTGAACTGTTAATAGATAACAAGTCTTGGGCAATGTCTCGTGTTTTACCAAATGAAGGTGAAAATCTAAGCTAAATGTTGCTGGACCAGTTTTTTCTGCTCTCTGAAAGGAAACTGAAGATGGATGCGAGGGAGGTAAACCTATATTCCCCTACCACGCAACTTGAACTGTTAATAGATAGCAAGTCTTGGGCAATGTCTCGTGTTTCACCAAATGAAGGTGAAAATCTAAGCTAAATATTGCTGGACCAGTGTTGCTTTGTTTTTTCTGCTCTCTGAAAGGAAACTGAAGATGGATGTGAGAGGTAAACCTATTATTCCCCTACCACACAACTTGAACTGTTAATAGATAACAAGTCTTGGGCAATGTCTGTGTTTCACCAAATGAAGGTGAAAATCTAAGCTAAATGTTGCTGGACCAGTGTTGCTTATTTTTTCTGCTCTCTGAAAGGAAACTGAAGACGGATGTGAGAGAGGTAAACCTATTATTCCCCTACCACGCAACTTGAGACAGGCTAAAAACTTGAGAGATAAGGGTAAAAACAGTGGCCAAACCTTCTTCACCTAATGCAAAATTCCAGACGTAGATTAGAATTAGAAATTTAGCCATCCCTTCTAACTTCTGTCCTGCTTATTTTTTTTCTTTGAACTGATAAAATAACAATTGAGAGATCTCTGTGCTGGGAGGTTTTTTGACCCCGTTTTGCTGGTAGTTTTGGGGGGCTTTTGTTTTTGTTCCCGTGTTTCTCTTTGGTTCTTGGGCTTTAGCCCTGTGGGTTTCTGTCAGATGTTTTGACAGTCTGTTGTCTGTTCGTGCTTTATATGCTTTCATCTTTCTGCTTTGTTAAAGGGTTTCGGGGTCCCTTCAAAACCTAAAGTTACCGTAATAAAAAACAATTGAGAGATCTCAGAAGCAAGCAAGCATGGCCTTAAATCAGTGCAAACATATATCCAACCTTGGAGCCACTGAGACACATGGAAATAATTTTGTTCTTTAGTTTTTGCTTAGGTGAGGATTGTTGTAAGTACAAGTTTAGAAATCCTGGCTCAATTGTAGCACACTCAAGTTTGGAAAAGTCATTGTGTTGTTCAAGACATTCTGTTAATGGAACCCTTGTTCAATTGGACGCGGCTAAGCTCCCTACAAAATGCACCATTGACCAAATTTCAAAAACTAGAAAACCTAACAGATTTTGGCAAAATTTTCAGCATCTGTTATTCATGATATGCATATTTTGTGGTCGAAAACCACAAAAAAATCAGTGTTTTCGCAAATTTGAAAAAAAAAGGTTTGACCTTTTTTTATTTTTGGTGCGTTTTGTCTGGAGCTTAGCCCATGCCTGCTCAATTTGCTTGATCATCTCTCCAAAGCAAACCTAGTTTGTCTCTTGGTTTACAGCAGCATCTTGTTCAACAAAATGGATAAGGGAAATATGCTTGCCTCGTGGCTTGAAGATTGAAAATCATGGCTAGTGGATCTGATGAGGTGTTGCCCTGCCTTTTAACTCTTCCAACAAATATTTTTAGTTATATGTTAAAAACACAGTTATTAAATGATAAATATTGAAAAGAACAAATCTATGTTTGTCCTCTTGATTTGTTGCCCAAGCTTAACTTTTCGTGTCTTAGGTGTCTAGTTTAATAATTGAGTCTGTTTGATAAGCACAACTTCCTTTCCTCCATTTGAGCAGTATAATGTCAAATTGTATCTATGTTTGTCCTCTTGATTTGTTGCCCAAGCTTAACTTTTAGCGTCTAAGCTGTCTGGTTTAATCTTTAAGTCTGTTTGATAAGCAAAACTTCTCTTCCTCCTTTTGAGCAGCATAATGTCAAATGGGTGCTCAACAAGCACTTCAGCTGATCATCAACCTGCCATATGTTCCTAGCCACGTTGCAAAAAACATAAAACTAGCAAACGAAAAAATTATATTCAGACTCCATGCTTTTTTGTCTCAACTTGTCTTTAAGTACCCCCAGGCTCATCCAGCCCATTTTTAGCTACTGTTCAGTTGCAAAAACCATCAGCCCACGCTCTTCTTAAGTTGCAGTGTGTCAGGATCCACTTTAACAACCGGCAGTTGTAGGTCCCTACATTGACAAGACAAAATACTTAGGAAAACTAGGGACATCCCTAGTTTTTAAAAGACCGTGCTAACAGAAAAACCCAGCCATACACGTCTTAGAATCTGGCCTTCTTGTTCCAGCTTATCATTTAATACAGCTAAACTCTGCAGCCAATACTTAGGCTCTGTTTGGCCCTAGGAAACCATCAGCCCTCTCTCCTAAACTATTAATCATCAGGATCCACCTCTATGTTGATCCCCTTCTGTTAAGGTCTAATAAACACCCTACACTGTACGAAAGCCTAACAGCACGAACATTTATTTGGAATTAGTTTGTCAACTCTTCTCATCCTAACTCAACCATGAGGCCTGCATTGAGCTCTCCAGGTGAGTGCCATTGGAGATAATTAGTTCATTATTGTTATAAACAGCATCTTTATGATATATTTATCCTGTAGAGACCATTTAGAGCATCTGGCACTATCACCTAAGAACTTCTTAAACAATAAAAATATTTATTTCTGAAATCTGGACAAAATGTTGTACTCTTCAAATGTTGAAACAAATTGCTTGCTTAATGATATTATATGTTATAGACCCAATAACATTTTTATCATATTTCAATCTATGATTCAAGTATTTAAACCAAAAAAATGTGTAAACATAGTCCAATACCCTCAAAACGTCTACCCTTGAAAAAAAACTTTTGCCATGCCCGTTAGCATTTGAACAAATGGAAGTCACTCAAAAAACCACACATATCTATCACATGAATACCAGCATAAAACAACCACGCAAAATGGTTTAAATTTTGATTTTGGTAAATAAATAAAATAAGAACTTTGATCCCACCCGACATGGTAGCAGAATTTGTTCTCGGGAATAAATTGACAAACCACAAAATAAAGCATTTTTAAAAAAAATGACTAAATCAGACAAAAACAGGTTTGGGTTATGTTTTCTTGAAAAAAAGGATATTGAAAAACATACAACCAGCAAATATCACAAATAAAATCATCAAAATTGGTCTAAATCACAAGTTTATCAGCTTGGGTTGAGTTTTTGTCAATTTTTTAATGAGAAATCATGAAAAAGATGCAATTTCACTGTAAATTTTGAGAAACGTAAATATGGTTGTTAATTTACACAACTATGCCACCAATTCTTGCTCAGCAAAAAAACCCTAATCCAAAAACCAAATAAATAAATAAATGATAAACAAGGCTAAAAACAATATAGATTCCACACAAAAAATGAAAACCAAAAATTGGTCTAAATCACAAGTTTATCAGCTTGGGTTGAGTTTATATCAATTTTATAATGAGAAATCATGAAAAAGATGCAATTTCACTGTAAATTTTGAGAAACGTAAATATGTTTGTTAATTTACACAACTATGCCACCAATTCTTGCTCAGCAAAAACCCCTAATCCAAAAACCAAATAAACTAGCAATCGCACCTTAGTGTGCAATAGGAACGCCGTAGAGTTATGGAAAGGTCATTTAAGTATTTGTCCCTTTGTTTGTCACTTCCTCTCATCCTCTCTAAATCTCTATATCTATTAAATGAAAATCTATTGATTTGTTGAGGGTGGGATTGTTACATGCAACAAAAACATATATTTATAAGTTACATTCAATTTCACATTGAAGATGTAATTAAGAATACTTAGCATTTACTATTAAATGAAAATCTATTAATTTGTAGTGGGTGCGATTGTTTCTTGTACAATTTTCAACACATTCGATATTAAAAAATGATATTATAGCTTTGATAATAATAAATATTAAATTAATTTAAAATATGTAATGCACTATACAAAATACAAATTATCATAATAT
>MU224976.1:1019425-1040560 GCA_018584345.1 Thuja plicata | reverse complement strand
TCTACAACCTGTCTAATTTAGTTTACAACCCTGCAGCTCAGAGAGATCTTTGGAGACACTCAGCAGCGCTGGAACTTGGGTCTCAGTTGAACAGGAAGTCTTGGGGCGGTGACATGAAAAGTGCCTTAGTGTCCTGAAAACCTGACGGAAGATCAGAAACGAGAAACGTGTAAAGGTGAAAAAGGTGAAAATTGATCTACGGTTGAAATTGCTTCAATGGTAGTCATTCTATCTCCAGCAACTGCAACCGTTAGATGCCAAAAACAGGCCGGGGCTTTCCAAGAGGGAAACGCCTACGGCGTGATAAATAAATGATAAACAAGGTTAAAAACAATATAGATTCCACACAAAAAATGAAAACCATACATTATCTTTGTTCATTTGTAAAACTTAACAAGCTCACGAGTAGAACACTTCAATAGGCAGATAGCAATAATATAAAACAACAGCTAATAAACACTTTCATAATAAACAACCACTAAGCGACATACTACAACAAGATGAGACAAACCTAACCTGTCGGCAACAGTTGTATTTTAGCCTAAATGGAAACTCACACTTTTGTACAATTACCTGTGTTGTGCATTGCCAAATAAAGCATAAGAGATTACAAGAAAGAATCCACTTTGCATGTGTTAAAGAAAATAGGAACATTGTAATTGAACCATTTCCGTTAATTATAAGCCTGGGGGTTTCTAAAGATATTTAAATATTTTTTGTTGAAGCACTTCCTGATACTAAAACATGTATACATCGAACAGACAAAAATAACTACGAAATTAAACAATTAGACATTGCCAGGGAGCAAGCTCAAAGAAACAAAAAAGAGTGTTACATCATGAATCAAATTAAAGAATGGGAAGCTTCACAAACACAGGTATAAAAAAATGACAACAATAGGATCAAGAAAGACCATAATAATCAGGGAGTTCTTCAATAATAAAATGGCAGAATACAATAGTCAATATTACTCTGAAGTAAGAGAAAAAAGTAAAATGGTACTTATTCCTTTGGAATCCCTCCCACTATTCTGCAAAGCAGGTGAATAGATTCTGTTTTTGAATCCTTATTTTACACCTTTTAGGATTTTCCAGGCTTAATAGGATAGTTAGATTAGTTAGAGAAGAGACATTTTAGTTAGATTAGGCTAGTTTAAAAACATTGGAATAGAAATAAAGACCGTGTCAGGTTTCCCCTAGGAAACATCAGCAGCAAAAGTAGGAACAGTTCCTATTCTCAGAAGTGGTTTTTAATTGTTTACATCATCTTCAACAGTTCCTAAGGTTTCATCATTCATGAACCTGGAAACATAAAACACTTGTTGCCACATTTCCCAGCACCTGCCTACAAGAAATGGTTAGGGTTGCATTACATTGTATAGAATATAAGGTAAATAAATGGCAGTGACAGGTTTCTGACAGGAAATGCCAGCTGAACAGGTCGAAACGCTTCTGAAACTACAAGAAGCATTTTTTGCAGTGTATGTCACCTTGAATAGTTCCTAAGGTTTAATGAACCCAAAATCATCACAAGCACTTGCTAACCAGTTTCCCACATACATGAAATGGTTTCCAGCATTTATTCTAATCTGAAAAAGTATATTCCAAAAAAATTGAAAATCCTCCACAGCTATTCAGTGACTAGTTTCATAATATTCTAGAGTTATGCAAATCCAGAATGACACTGGCCCAAAATACCATCTGTATGCAAGCGCAAATGCGTGGAATCCAATCACTAAATTTCTACAGGCACAGCATAACATTTTACTTGCGATACATACACATTATATCTTCAAATACAGGAACATATATTTACCTGGCCACTTGCTACTCCTTGTGGTCCACCTAATTCTCTCTTACCAGATTGATCTACTCCAGATTTTGATGAACCCTTATTGTCACCCTGTCAAGCATCCTATTGTTACTCTAACAAAGAATAGCAACATGCCAATGCAGTGTTTTCTAAAAAGCTAAGAAATATTCATATGTTAAGGTAATAATGCAAAATATAATAAAATATTAACACAGCTAATTTAATACTATTTAACTTTTAAATTAATCCAAGTTTGCCAATCAAACTTCTGAGATAAGGCTGGAAAGTTGAAGTAATCACTAACGCTCAAAAGTTCAAACCAGACAGAAATAGATTTTAATTAAAACAAAGTAATCATGAAAATATAATAATTTATGTATAGCGTTTTCAGGAATAAGAATTAACGTGTATCACATTAGATCAAGACTCTTCATTCAACAGAAAATGCTAACTAATCAGTTGCAAAAAAAAACAATACCAAGCAAGGAAAAAAAAATGTATTACAAAAGAAGATATATTTTTACCTCCATCTGATGCAAATATGAAGTCCAAATCCAAATCAACAAACAACCACAGCCACAAAAACCAAACATATGTCAGAGGGCTACTTAATACAAAAAATGAAACAAACTTGAAGAAACTAAACATCAAATTCCTAACATGTAAAATAGACTATTCAAACTAGTGTGCCATTAGAATAACTAAATTTAATGGCATTAAGCCCCAAGTTGGGCATATTTACGACACTATCATTTGGTTAATTGATAATATAAAGTTACCTACTAAATGTATTTTAACTGAACAAGTATAAATTGAATATAATATAATTGCATCCCCTATAACTGTGCAACTGCAAATTAAAAATGAAAAAACACAAATATCTCCCTAAAATTGTACAAATAAAAAATTAAAATGAATATAAAATAGTTACCTCCCTATAATTGTGCAAATAAATCTTCAAGGGCTCGATGTAATCTTCAAAACCTAGAGTGCTCATTGCCCACAGCAGATCATCACCATTGATTGTTTTTCTCTTCTCACGCTGGCATTTATCACTAGCCCTGCTTCTTGTTAAAGAAAAAATTGTACAAATACAAAAAAAAATGTTCTTTTGATCTAAAGATAAACAAAAGTATATCAATGTTGAGCAGGATGATTTCAGTAGTAAAGCAAATGAAGCTTTTATAGCAGGGCACTGAATCCAAAATGCATGGAACTATGATACAGTGTTAAAATTGGGTACGAATCATGTTGCTGTCACTCATCAAGTTTTTGTATGACACGGAAAATGTTATGACATAAAGATTTTCCAATCCTTGAGGAAACATTGTTTTTTATACTCGTGAATCAAGCAGCCGATTAATCCATACTACACAAAGACAAAAATAGAAATCTACAGATCTGCCACTCATAATGAAGAACACCTTTCCCCCAAATACAAAAAACTAAAAAGAAAAGTGGGTCAACAGTAACTAAATGTCAAATGAAACGAGCTCAAGTAGTAAGGCATCAGGGCTATCATTGTCAAGCTTCAAACTAAAATCTCAGAAATAATAGTAAATATAGTGCTGAAATAGTAAATACTATAGGATGAAGTATGACGGCAAGAGATACCCAACATCTAGAATAACAGGATAAAGTGTTGAAATTGGAAAAACAACTTGGGTGCGATGTGACCCACGATATACTTGATGCTTATATATAACTCGATAGAGTGTAGAAATTGAAAACAACATTTGGATGGGACATAGACCAAGTGGCATTTAAATCCCAGTAAGAAGTAGAAAGTGCTAAAATTACGTTAAATACTGCATCCAACTTGTTAGGCAACAAAAAAAGCACGCCCTTCCATAAATCTACCAAGTAATTATGAAGATATAGGAAAACATTTGAGATGAAACGTTAGAGTTGAGCCTCTAAGTAGAAGGCTGCCCCAGAAGAGGAATATGGTATATAGCGAATATTAAAAAAAACCCTCATCAAAAACCAGGAAAAATCAAAATTTATGATGCTACACATAAACGATTGAGATGAAACGTTGAAATTCAGCCTCTAAATAGAAGGCTGCCTGACTTGAGGAATATGGAATAGAGCGAACATTTTCAAAAAAAACCCTCATCAAAAAACCAGAAAAAATCATAAATAAATCACAGTCGCTGAAGAAGGAAGCAACGGAATTCAGTAAGACGACTTAAAAATGCTAATTTGTTTAAAATCTCCTGGTATATTATTGTAAAAGAGAGAAATTTGAGATACAAACAATACTCTTGATTAATAAACAGCAGAATTCACCTTGTAAGAAAACCCTACTTAAACCACCTACCATATAAACACATATATCAAAGCAGAAGACAAAAAAGATACTCGCTGGTAATAAAGCTGATAAACTCTGAAACACATTCTTGTACGGTCTCTTTGGCATCCTTGGCGATTTTGCCATTAGCGGGCAGCGCCCTTTTCATAATGCGGCTGATGTTAGCGATGGGCAGAAATCTATCCTGTTCTCGCACGTTCGATAGGGGGCTCTGCTCGCCCGAGTGAGGGCTCTCCTGGCTGCCAGGGCTGCCCACCGCTTCCGCCATGGAACCAACAGCTTAAAAAAACAACAACAAACAAACGCACAGCCATTATTACAAACAAAAGCTCAGAAGCAGCAGCAGTACAGACGCAACAGAAAGAAGTAATCCTTCTGCTCTTCTAGGCATTAAAATAGATTAAGAAAACATTTTGGGTTTTTTTTTCCTCCTTACCTTGGTCGAGGGAGAGGATTTAATGGGTATATTTTGATCGGACGCTGGAGATGAACGGAGGCAGACGACGATGGAGATGAAGTCGTGTGCAGGGCGCCTCTGTATCTTCACCGTTCATTTCATTTCATTACATTAATCTCAGAAACGGTTTCCTTTTTTTCTTTTCGGGAATTTTTTTTCCCGGTTTCTATTGGCAATTTGGCAAAACACCTACGTGTCCATTCCCCAACTGCATTTCTGGTTATGACCAATTTTCTATTTAGATAATACCCAAAGAAAAGAGTGTATAAATAGGAGAGGCACCATTTTCCAATGAAGTGGGAATCATGGCTACCTCTACCTATGTGATGGAGATTGGTGTGGATAATGAAATGCTATTTGCATTGCATAGCTTGCCACCCACTCTTTAGCCCATGGGATCCCCTTGCTTTTCACTTCACATGAGACAAGGATGTGATGGGGTCTTTGTCACTCAATAGAAAGAGAGATCAAAGCATTTTAGTAGCTCCTCTCCTCTCCTTTAATGAGGTCACACTCCCACTTTAGGGTTTACTTAGCCTCTCTTTATAGTCTTGGTCCACTCTCTCCCACCTAAAAAGTTATGACAAGTGTTATTATCCAAAAGTTGTAAGTACAACTAGTCTACCACATTATAATTAGTTAATCTTGTGTGTGGGAGAAGTATATTTGCCTTTAAACAATGGACTTATATACTTTGTCAATTTTTTATTTGAGCTTAGATGTGAAATAAGTAAATTTGCCTTCAAACAATGGATCTATATCCTATCTATATCCTTTTGTTAAGCATTAAATAAAGAAAATAAGGGTTGTACAAAAAAATAAGGTTGTAGTTTGTGAAGTTTTTTTTTCTTTTTGTAAAGTTTTTTTTTTTTTTGGGTAATTTGATATAAGGGGTATGGATGTCTTTGTAACTAATGTTTGGTTTGGTGGGTTATAGTATTGTTTATGTGCCTGAAATAATAATGTTATTAAAGGTAATGGTTAATATTTTAACTGTGAAGTACAATTTGATAGGAGATCTTAAATATCGTTTAGTTTAAGATTAATTTTACCTAGTAAAAATAGGATAAATATTAATTTTACCATATTTATTAGTTTGTTTCTTAGAATTGCTTTTGGGTTTTATTGTGTGTTTTTTTTAACATCAATGTTTTGGGTCATATGATCCATCATTAGGATGTTGAAGAGTGTAAGAAGTAGAAATGTAAATTGTAGACTTGACCCAAGGTGATATTTGAAGCGCTGGGAAGAGAGAGGGGAGAAGAAGCACACAAAACAAAGAGACAGATATGACACCAAAACTTGACACATGGCTTAAAAAAAGGGAGAGACCAACTAGAAAAATAGAAGAGGAAAGGAAGTAAATACACTTGCATAATCATATTATATGTAAACATATCATATTATGGTCATATAAAGATGTGATATAATAAGAAATAATGAAATATAATTTTTAATATTATAATAAATAATAAATATAATTTAATTGCTACAATCTACAAAATTGGAGCGAAGAGAGATGGTGAGTGTTCTACTTGTAGACACCTTAAAATGGACAGACTTGCGACTTTACATTAACAACACTAATTTTCATTTATTAATTAATAGTTTTTTAAATCGTTAATTAATCATATCTTCTAAATTCATTTCCTAAATCATCTAATCAAATCTCCAAAATTAAATAATTAATTAATTTTATCTAATTAATTAACCTTAATTGATTAATTTCTGTTAATTAATTAATTAAAGTCAATTTCCTAAAGTTTAAATTTAAATATTTAAACTTATTAATTAATTCTTCTAATTAAATTAATTTTTTATTCAATAATGTAATGCTAAATAAAAAAGAATTCAATTATCTCATATGTTGAAAACTTTAATTACAAAAATGATTTAAATGCTCAATTATGTTCAAAGAGATAACTCCTAATCAGATCACATGGGTTACTCCACCCACCTCTTCAGTTCACATGGGTTTCTCCACCTACCTCTTTAGTTCTAAAGGTAACTCAAAATTAGCTCTTCAGTTAACCAAACTTTATCTTCTCTCTCTCAGTTGAAGAGGTGGAGTTTACTGATGGCTTCTCTAGTTCCTTTGATCTCAACCGTTCATCTTCCTATCTCTATGATTGATCTCAACCATTCATCTCATTTTCAATTCCTATATAACAAACCCTTCATGACCATTTGAAGGATCCAGGATTTCAAACTCACGTGTGTCATTACTCTGTTAGATTGGTTCAAGCATCAAGCCATCTTGTGATCAAAGCATTCAATATCATATTCTCGACGCTCCCAAGTCATAGACGTTGCCCACACTAATACTAAGCATCACACAAACAGTGTTTCAGAAGGAGTAGAGAGAGACAATAGAAGCTTCAAGCAAATGGGTTTGCATTCATTTGTTTTCCTCTTATTTGCTTGTACATTTTATTGATTCATAGTTTCGTTATTAGTAGTTATTTCTATTGATTTTGCCCATTGCAAATCGGTGCTACTAACCCCTCATTAATTTGAGCTTGGGTGACAGATCTCGATCCATGCGTACATTTTGGTGAACCCGACATGAATCAAACAACCTGAATATCACTTGCAGACGACAAATAGAACCTCTTGGCCACGGTCGTACTGTTGCCAAATTCTTTTTTATGTTTTTCTTGATATATTTATAATTTTGCAATCACTGGTATTTTACCGCAATTGACGGAAGATTGCCATAATCGTTTGGTTTATCGTCGCAATCATTGTAAGGGTTTCACAATAATTTTGTATTGCTATTCACAAGTCTATTTTCTTGCTCTATACCACAATTGACCAATATGTGCCACAATCGACCGATCTGTACCGCAATCGACAACATTTTGCCACAGTTAAAAGTGCTTTATCGCAATTGACAGAAGATCGCCGCAACAGACAAAACTTTGCCGCAATTGACAGAAGATTATTGTAATTGACAGAAATATTGCAAATCAAATTGAACATCACTATTTTTCTGTCAGAAACTGATTGTTTTCTCTATTTTCTGCAGGATTGATCAATGACAAATGGCCAAAAAGGTAACTAGACGCATCCTGGGTACTAGATCACTAAGAGCGGCCATAAGAAGGACCACAAACTATTGAACGCAACAAAGAGTCATCTTAGCCATCGCAGTGGAAGATCAAAGCGAAGCATACAACAAATATCTTGATTTAATCAAACAATTCGCAGCTAAGTACAAAGTCACAATTAGTCTTAGTGATCTTAACAATTCTGGAGTTGCGTGTTATTCTTCAATTCTTAATTAGACACTCTTTTGGTACTAATCACGTTTGTTGACAGCTTGTGGTGAGGAGAAGTTTAACAAAGAAACTAAAATCAATTTATTTTTCATTTTAGTGCTTAAAAAGAACATTGCATGCAAACATCTTAAACCTCACATTTACATATTGGTACTTAAAATTGATGTGGAGGTTAAGAATTGAACAAAGGCAAATAACATTTCAAATTTGGTGCAATAAAACTGAACAAGCAATATTCACCTACTTTGGGCTTAAAACTGAACACTTGTGCTTGTATATGGATTAGCTTAGTTCACATTTCAATCTTTGGGGTTTAATTGATTAATCTTGTGTCTTGAGTCTTTGGTGCGCTTGCACAATATGAACTAGAATAAACACCTTTACACTTTTTAGAAAGGCCTGTCTAGGGAATGTGTTTCTTCCTTGGAGAATGACCTTAAACCAGTAACCCTTCTGATTGGTATATAAACAAGACGCGAACCAAAGTTCCATTTTATATCTAGCCAAGCTTGGGTGAGGTGTGTTGATGATAGTTTGGATTGGGTGAATTATCCCTAAGGAGCCAACGTAGTCAACTAGGCTCTTAAGTGAGTCACGCACGTACAAACCGATTGGATAGACGCCACAGATGTTGGGCTTAATGGGAAGTATATACTAAGAGGGGAGGGGTGAATCAGTACCTCTAAAACTTTTGTATCATTTTTATCAATTAACCTGTGTAATCAATTGTATATCCATTCAATCTGATTTATACTATCTTGATGTGAGTTATATCAATTCATAGCATTAACATACATGTGAACATTCATAGAAACATTCATTAAAGTAATTTGACACATGACACGAGATATGATATCGTAGAAAACTCCTGTAAGGAAGTAAAAACTGTGGTGGGGATGGCACCCCAAAATCTTCACTATCTGCAAATTGGAAGGGGTCGGTTAAGGCTTACAATTTGATAACTTCTGATGATCTACCCTGTTAAGAGTATCGGTGGAGACCTGTTAAAGTCTACTCTATTAAGAGCTTTAGCGACACTGTTAAGTGTGCACTCAGTTAAGAGATTTGTTGTTGGACTGTTAAATCCACCTTCCTTGAAAGGATTTTTACACTTTGCTCCACGTGTTAGAATGATAGCAAATTGCAAATTGACCTGGTAAATGCAATCTCCTATTGTTGATACAGATCCAATTTAGTTTACATGAAAAGATTATCACCTAATTGTGATTGAATAATACCTCTGATTCTCGGTATCCTCTGTTCTTGGTTCTTGCTAACCAAATTCACCTTTGTTGTTCATGTTCTTGAAACTCTCAATCTGGCCCATAGATGTGCTCGTTGGCTTCATTCATCTTCTCCTCTCTATTCACATCAATAACAATGAATGATTGCATCATCTATTTATAGATGGATTGACTTCATCAAGTTTCGAAAAAAGCAATGTTAACTCTAAGATCATGTTTTCAACTTGTACCTAGATCTCCTAGTCTATGTGTTTTAAATCAGTTAGACTGATTAAAGCACTTACATTCATGTATCTTGTCCCTAAAGAAAATGGATTTAAAACAAATAAATATCCTATAAAATAAAATACATTTTCTTTATCTAACGTGGAAGTTAGATCCACTTTTTACGGGCTGCAACTAACTTTCGGTTCTATCTGTCGGTTATGCTATGACTGTCCTTCGGTTTTGTTCTGTCGATTGCACTTTAACTGTCTCGTCGGTCTGCATTGTATCCTGCATATCAAGTTCCTCTATTGGGTTCCTCTTTATCTTTCTGTCATTGCATTTTTTATTTACACACTATGTTGTGTCGTCGGTTCTCTTTGCACTTAGTCATCTTTGGTGATCTCTTAATATCTGATCTTCGGTTTGCTCTTGTCCTGTCTTTCGGTATATGCTTACCGAAAGTGTTGTTTTCATACTAATGGAAAATTAATGTCATCAATCTCCCCCTTTGACATTAGTATCAAAAATTGATATGTGTGAAATACTAACAAAATGTTAAGTATATACAACATATATGATCCTTAGTCATTTAATGACTTCCCCCTATGTATATGTCGATACATCTATACATATGATATCTTTCCTTCTACATATCATTTTCCCTTTTATTTTGTACTCATATCATTTTCCCCCTTTTTTGATATTAAGGGCAAAGGTCTTTACCTTAGAGTTTATCAAAAATGTGGGAGTGTGAAGACTTCATGTCTTCCATAATTTTCTCCCATTATTCTTTGAGGTTCTCTAGTGCCATGTGCTCGAGTGTAATCTTGGAGTGCATGTCATATATGTTGTCTGCTACAGACATCTCGAGAGTTTCTATCAGTTGCCTTGCTGAACTGATATGTTGTTGAAGCAGTGTTAGGTTTGGTAGAAGTTGAGCTTGGAGCTCGGTTACTTCTTCCCTAAAGTGTGTCTATGCTTCCCATAGTTCCTGCCTTAACCATTTTATCTCTAGTATCTTCTCATAATGCAGCTTAACTGCATTGTCTCCATCAATGGTTAAGCTTTTTGCGTTGTTTGCTAGATCTGTATCCAGCTTTGCAATGTTGTCACTATTTTCTTTAGTGAACTTGTCTATTGTGCTCAATTTTTGAATCAAGGTTATAGCTTTAGTTATGATTGGGTATAATTCAGTGATGAATTCTGATAGCTTTACGTTATTTACTGCCACTTCTTGGCTAATGTTCTCAATAAGCTTTTGTTGGTACTTCATCTCTTCTCTCCCCTCTATTGCCTTCTCATCATCAATATTCTGAGTTGTTATTGCATCTGTTAGAGTTGTTAATTGATCTAGTATTGGCTTGTTTTGATCAATATTAACATCAGGTATAATTTGGTGCAAAATGTCCCGTGTTGTCTCCGGTACCATGGAGTCCTTGTGATGTTTCTTCAACTTCTCTTGTAATGCCTTTCTTTGGCATATTTCTCCATATTCTTGTAATGCTTCAAATTCAAGTGTAGATGGGTCACACTTTGGTATTTCTATAAGTTCATCCAATGTGACTTCCATCTTATTCTTATTTGATTTCTTCTTCTTCTTCTGTGAATCACTAGAATGTAAGACCATTGCCAATTTCTCAACTTTCTCAGTTGTGCTTGATGAAGTGACCCATTGTGCTTCTTTTTGTTGCTTGGTGTTGGTTTCAGCTTGTCGGTGTCTGTAGACATCCCCACATTCACCTTCACATCGTCAGTAGCACGTTTGTCAGTTTCCTCAGGAGTACCATCTTTAGGTTTGTCCCCTTCATCGGTGTCCTTAGCTTCATTAGTCTTTGTTTCTGCATTCTTATTTGTTGTATCTTCATCTTTTTCTTTATCTCCTCCAGTAACCTTATCAGTATCAGTGACATCTTGAGTAGCTCTGATGTCTTGCTGACCATCGGTGTTGTCTTTATTTTCTTCTTCCCCTGCATCCTTGGGAGTATCCTTTTCAGGTGACTTGCTTGATTCTTGTAGGATATTGATAGCTTGTATCAATATTGGCATGTTGCCTGGAATGTTTACTTGTGCAATATCAAGTGTTGTGTCCTGCTCATTGGTTTTGTCCTTTGCAACAGTGACATCTTCATCTTTATTCACTTCCTCTGTTGAGTCATCGGTAATGTCAATGACATTAGTATCCACGATGTTGTCATTTGTGGTATCTGGCCATGATTCATCTACAACATCTGCAGTCTTGTTGTCAGTTGTATCATCTTCTTCTTTGTCTAACTCAATAGATGTATCATCTAGAGTTGCCTTGTCAACATCTTATTATTGAAGGTCTTTGTCGGGGCTTTCCTCCTCAGTAGGTCTATTCATAATCTTACAACATTTCTTGTGGCTGTCTTGTTCAAGCTCTATCAGCTTTCCTTCAAGAAATTTATATTCTCTCAACTTTGGTGAGAACTCCTTTTTGTACTTCTCCATCATTTCATCTATTTCTACCTTCTTTGGTTCATGTGGCATGAGAGAAAAAAGTACTCTCTCTCTCTCTCTCTTATTTCCTTCTCATTCTTCAAAGCAAATGTCCATCTTGAGTACAGTTTATCCAATAGTTCTCTTGGTACATGACTGCCTTCAAATTGAATTGGTACATATTTGAACTTGTACATTTTTGCTATGATAGCATCCTCTATTTTATTCTGATCTTCTGGGTCTAATTTTAAACATCTTCTAATCTTTGAATCTGTAATAGATCCAGAATTTGCAATAGATTTGCATATGATATCAATAGATTCAGGAGCTTGTGCCTTAACACTTTCTGCCTCTACAGCTTCATCCTGCTCGGTATCTTCAATATCCTCTCGAGTTCTAATGAACTTCCTTCCTCTTTTATTTTTCCCTCTCTTCGGTATGGCAAATTTCATTTTGTAAGTCCTGACCTTTCCTTTCTTCAAAGGTGAAGGAGTATAATCCTTTGATGTTTGGCTTCTTGTTCTAGAAGCAGTTGTTGTCCTTGGCTTCTTAGTTGGCGGAGGAGGTGGTGAATCTGAACATGTTTCCTCGAAGTCATCCTTTCCTTCATCTTTACCGATAGATAACTATTCTTCAGTTTCTTCCTCCTTTTCAACTTCTTCATCCTATTCAGCTTCTTCCTCAGTTCCCGATAGTATCTTCTTGAGATTCTTCACCATCTTGTCCTTCTTTCTGACAATTTTCTTAACAACTAGGCCAGATTTTGTTCTTGTCTTGGCCTCTTCGTATGTTCCAAATTTGGGTTGTTTCTTATCCAATGGTTCATTGATCAAGGCATCAATTGCCTTAGTTGCAAGATCAATGTTGATCTCATACTCTAATGGTTGTAACCATGCTATCCTCGACACATCATACTTAATGTATGTATTGTTTGTATCAACCATGAAGCATATCTCATCCTTATACTTTTCAATGAGTTTCTCGGGGATTCTTACCCTCTTTTGCATTCGGTCTTTGAATACTTTGAAGTATTCATCCATGACTATCTCAAAGTTATCTCCCAGTGTGGTTATGTGCTCACTAATTTGCATGGTGGTCGGTTTGGTGCTATCCCATTTCACATCTCCTACCGATGGGAATGTTTCTTGAAAATAGAAGAAAATACACATTATGAGTGAGCCAAACTTACATGTATTTGACTTTGCATTCCTGATAGTTTTTAAGTTATCTTTCAACAAATTTAGGAGTAGTTCAGACAAGTTTCATTGTGTTCCCTTCTTCACAATTTTGTACGTTGTGTCTATTGCACCTGATGCTATATTATTCAATCTTCTTGTTTGGAAGAATTTGTAGCCTAGAACACATGCACTGAATTTGATCTCATCGTCGGTTATGGTAGTAACTTTTAGTCCTCTACCATCTCATTTGTCTCCTGTCATCTTCTCGGTCTCGACCTTGGGTGGATGCTTGAGTGCCTTTACTTTCTCGGTTATGGGGTAACCGATGACCACATGGATGACATCTTAGGTTATCACCTTCAGTTCATCAAGCCATAGCTTGTTGTTATGCATTCGACTTAGCACTAACCGAATCCATTCAATTTTGAAAACCTTCAGGAACATTAGGGCATTGGTGAGCCCTTTTAATTCAATATGCTTGTGTTCATCTTTCAGAGTTCCATCTTTGTTGCACAACTTCTTATAAGCTTCTTCAACCTCTGAAGTTCCTATCTCTGTAATCTTGTAGTGTATGAAAGATCGAACGTCTTCCATGAGTAAAACCCTAGCTGGTATGCGTGAAAATGCTCCAGCGTCGTCGGGTTGTGAGGCAACCTCAAGATGAATCTTGTAGTTAGGTTCCTCACATGTCAAATTCTTGATGAGCTTGAACTCATCCTTCTTTGTGTTCTTGGATTTCACGGTTCTTGATGTCGAGGCCATTTTCATAAATTTAGGGCTTCCTACAAAATGCGCAAAGATAGAGTTGTCAGTTCTGTAGAACTTACTGTATATTCTTGCAAAGATTCCTAGCCTGCTTTGGAGTGTTGTGTGTCGAGTCGTGGTCACTCTGTAACTTAGTTGCTTTCTGCTAAAAAATTGCCTTGGTTGCTCTGCTCTAGTTGTCATGACAAATGAGTTGTTTTGTTGCCCTATTTATAGTTGTTTCCCTAAAACACGTGTCATAAATGCTTACCAACTCCTTGGTGTATGAAGACGGTGTTCATCGGTGAAGACTTCACTTTCCTTCGGTGACAATATAACATTCAGAGCAATCGTTATTCCACTCGCTTTTACCAACGAGTTTCAGTATCGCAGACAACTTGTTCATTTTGCTTGTTTAGTGATGAGGCTTGGTTTATACTAGCAGCTTTTCTTTTAACCAATGCTTCTCGATAAGTGTAGGTAGTCTTAGCTTTGAGTTTATATAGACAAGTTTTGATATATTTGCCCTAAATCATAGTTATCACAGATTTTAACAAGTAATACCATGATGCATCTTTACTTATGCTAATTTGGCATTATATCAACATATTATGGAACTGATATAAAATAATAACTTGGGGTTATGCAGTTCCATACTTACTTGTTCTGCTTAGGTGGGGGTGGTGATGTCACCAAATCCATTGGATGGGGTGTCACCATTTGCATTGCTTGGTCCAGCTTCATCATTGCTTTAAGCTTTTCTCCACATTTTGTCTCTAGCTCTCCGAATATCTTCAATGGTGTTTCCATTGGGATATGTGCTTGTCTCTGTTATTTGGTCTTTGTAGTCTTTCTTGAGATGACCAACTTTATGATAGTGTAAGTACGCCATTCTGGGGTTAGTCCAGCCTCTAGACTTTCTAGTCTAATATCTCATATAGTTTGCAGCAATGTGCCCATACCTTCCACATATTGTACAATTTGTCCAAGTATTGTAATCCCATACATATCGGTTACCGACTCTTTTCGGTTGATAGGGAGTTTCTTGACCTTTAGGCTTCCATGCTTGTTTTTTCTTTTTCTAGCATTCAAGAGTTGTGTGCCCATTCATTTTGCATGCAGGACAATATTTGTCCATGTAGGTTTCCTTCTCTGGTTGTTTCATCTCAGACCTACATTCATATGCTTTATGTCCTTTCTTGTTACATTTATAACAAAATCCTATGAATGAAGATGTAGATTTAGGAATACCTTTCATTTTGCCTCTGCATACATTTGATGTATGGCCTTTCTTCCCATAGTGATTGCATGCAAGCTTTCTTGGTCTTGAATTTGTATATACATTCTTTGGATCAGTTTGATTTGATGATTCTCCATTCTTGGTAAAACCTAGACCGATATTGTTGTTGACTCTCCGTTGTCCTTCAAGAAAATCATCCATTCTTTTATTGCTTTCTTTAGCTTTCTTGATAATTTCATCATGATGTTGCTAAATTCTTATTTCATGTTTCAAATTTTCATTCCCATCCCTCAGTTCACCGATAGCTTCTATTCTTTCAATGAGTTCAACATTTAATTTGTTTGTTTCTTGACTCATAAGAATAATCTGATCTGTTATCTCATGGTGATGCTATGCAAGTCTTTGTATTTCATACTTTTTCTTGTAGCTTCTCTGTGATCTTTCTTATATCATCTATAGCTAGTGTTCTTTCTTGCTCAGCTTGTCTAGCATTGTTCACGATATCAATCATTCTTACCATATGTGTCTCTTGACCGATTTGCAGAGATTTAACTTGCCCAGTCAGATGTAGATTGATTTCAGTTAGGCTTGTGATGCTTTCTTCTGATGTATCTGATGCTTTGCTTGTAGTTGATCCTGAAGACTCAAAGAAATCTGGTATCTCTTCCTCATGATAATTTTCCTCATTATAGTGAGATGCCATATTCTTTCTTTCATCTAGCAGTTATCTCATATTGATTCTAGCTTCTTTATACTGTTCATAGAACATCTGAATTTCAAGCTTCTTATTCTCAATATTTTTATCAAGTCCGTACTTCTCCATTGTATGATCTTTTCTCTTAATCCTTTAAGCTTTCCAAGAAGAGACTTAGCTCTGATACCAATTGTTGGGATTAATGGGAAGTATGTACTGAGAGAGGAGGGGTGAATCAGTACCTCTAAAACTTTTGTATGCTTTTTATCAATTAACCTTTGTAATCAATTGTATATCCATTCAATATGATCTATACTGTCTTAATGTGAGTTATATCAATTCATAGCATTAACATACATGTGAAAATTCATAGAAACATTCATGAAAGTAATTTGACACATAATACAAGATATGATATTGCAGAAAACTCTTGTAAGGAATTAAAAACTACGGTGGGGATGGCACCCACAAAATCTTCACTATCTGTAGATTTGAAGGGGTCGATTAAGGCTTACAATTTGATCACTTCTGATGATCTACCCTGTTAAGAGTATCGGTGGAGACCTGTTAAAGTCTACTCTATTAAGAGCTTTAGCAACACTGTTAAGTGTGCACTCGGTTAAGAGATTTTTTGTTGGACTGTTAAATCCACCTTCCTTGAAAGGATTTTTACACTTTGCTCCACTTGTTAGAATGATAGAAAATTACAAATTGACCTGGTAAATGCAATCTCCTATTGTTGATACAGATCCAATTTAGTTTACATAAAAATATTATCACCTAATTGTGATTGAATAATACCTCTAATTCTCGGTATCCTCTGTTCTTGCTAACCAAATTCACCTTTTATTGTTCTTGTTCTTGAAACTCTCAATCTGATCCATAGATGTGCTCGTTGGCTTCATTCATCTTCTCCTCTCTATTCACATCAATAATAATGAATGATTGTACCATCTATTTATAGATGGATTGACTTCATTAAGTTTCGAGAAAAACAATGTTAACTCTAAGATCAGGTTTTCAACTTGTACCTAGATCTCCTAATCTATGTGTTTTAAATCAGTTAGACTGATTAAAGCACTTACATTCATGTATCTTGTCCCTAAAGAAAATGGATTTAAAACAAATAAATATCCTATAAATAGAATAAGCTTGCTTTATCTAATGTGGAAGTCATATCCACTTTTTGCGGGCTGCAATTGACTCTGTTTGTCGATTATGTTATGACTGTCCTTCAGTTTTGTTCTGTCAGTTGCACTTTAACTGTCTCATCGATCTGCACTATATCATGCATGTCAGGTTCCTCTTTATCTTTCTATCATTGCATTTTTGGTTTACACACTAAGTTGTGTCATCAGTTCTCTTTGCACTTAGTCATCTTCGATGATCTCTTAATATCTCATCTTCAGTTTTCTCTTGTCCTATCTTTCGGTGTACGCTTACCGAAAGTGTTGTTTGCATACTAATGGAAAATTAATGTCATCAACATACCCTACTACAACCTTATTAAAATAGAGACCAACCCGATTCACCTCCAAACAAATACCTTATTATAGTGCAAGGGGTTGCATAATTTCCCCCCAAGATTCCCAACATATGTGCTCCAAGGTATTGTGTTAGTGAAAGAGATCTTCACTAGCACAACAACAATATCTAGCAATGACAAAAACATAGGTGCCTATGTCGTGGACCTTCGTGTCCTAGTAGTATGACACTTGTTGTGTGAGCTAACGAACATTCAAGCATTGGGCCTATAATATTGTATTTGATAGCTAAAATTACCTTAGATTAATCTCTTTGACCTTGTGTCAAAACTTGTGCTAGATTAAAAAACACATTGTCCATTGTGCTTGTTCTTTGATCAGTTTCCAAAACGCAAAGCAAACATCAAAACTATCAAAATGAGTCCAACATGTTAAAGTCTAGGGTTGTCAACAATCAAACTGTTATGCAAAATAGAAGCCTTGTTCCTGAAAATCAAATTTATCAAATAGTGAAGCCAATTGTAAGTATTTTTTGAGACTGTCTCCCTTTTACCTCAATTGCCCGAATTTTGCCGCAATTGACGGAAGTTTGTCGTAATCGTCTTGTTTATTATCATATTTGACCAATTTATTACCACAATCAGTGATAGATTACCGTAATCAACCTGTCACTTTACCGCAATTGGTGGAGGTTTGTCGCACTTGACCAGAGACTTTAAAACACCTGCTTTACCTAAACCCTAAAAATTTTCTTCATTATGTGTAAAAGACTAGTGTCTATCCTAGAAAAATGCAAAAAACATTGTGTAAATCTCTAAACTTTAAAGATCATCCATTCTTTGAAAGCATCATTATTGTCCAAGCATTGCTAAATCAAAAGTTCAGACTCGAAATATCTTGATCCCGTCATCTCAAAATCATCATATCTCTATTACTGACTTTGTCCTAGCCAATAGTTGACAATCTTATTCTTACATCATCAAATCTTTGAGATCAAGATAAATCAACATCTATCCTTAGATTTACCATTGTCCAAACATAACTTGAACTCTCCTAGAAAGGTTATCCTTTTGTGTTTGCTTTATATCACTTATATTAGTCACAAAATCTAGACAACACTATGTGTCACACACCTTATGGAAGGCCTTACACAAGGTCGAAGGCCAAAACTCAACCTGATGAGTCTTATGTCAACAGATTTCCCCTTTGGGAACAAGAGCGAGAGGATGACCCTTTCAGAAATACCAGTCCTTCTCTTTTCATTGAGAGTCCCCATAGACCAACATTGTTCCGTGATGTTACAGAGGAGGAGCTCGAAGACATAGAGAAAGATGCCTATTTTGCGCAAGTTGATTACATTGTTGTAAAGAGGAATCATGAATGTTTCTTAGCCATGTTGATTAAGAAGGGAGTTAAACTCCCCGCTAAATTCAATGGGTCAACCATATGGCCCAAAAACCCTCTCGCAGGTCAAAACACTACTCGACCCTCTCAAATGGGACCTGCGATATCTCAGATATTCCTATCCTTGACAACAACGACATCAACAGAGACTATGTCTAATTAGTCCAACTTCGCGAACCAAGCAAGCATGTCTTCCATGCAAAGTATGATAGGCTCCCAACTAAGTGCACCCATGGTCACTAGTGTGCCTAAACCCTTGGCCTTGGGGCCTTTCTAGTCAAGCTCTCATGTTATGCCCTCAATCTCACCAACAAGCAACAACCTGTTTGCAACTATTTCACTACTGCAATCAGACTTTGCTAGCCTTGGGCTTAATACATCGCTCCCACAGGGATCCATCTCTACGGGTTTGACTTTCAGTCAATGCCCACCCAAGGTTAGGCCCTTTCTCATACATGGACCACAAAAAACCCAACAACAACAACCTCAACCCTAGCAATAGCAATCCCAGCTTCAACAACAATAACAACCTTTGATGACATATAACTAATTGAATGTTTGATAATGTTAAGTTGAAGATAATGCAAGGCATTAAATAAGTTAATGGTTTGTATTGTCATTTATGTCAACTTGATATCATCTATGCGGTCATGTACATAATGCCAAAGACTTCAGAGAATTAATGGAACAAAGGTTATGCTTTCAGCAATGCATAAAAGTCAAGTATTCACTAAGTGATAGACAACACTGACGGAGTGCACACCATCGGTAAAGCCAAAGAAGAAAAGTCACAGTGATACCTAACGAGCTGAAGACAGTGTTGCCTGACAAAGCAAACCACGGGTTGCTCGACGAGCTGAAAATAGAGTTACCCAACAAGTAAAAATCCAATGATGCTCGACAGACGGAGATCCCAAACCTAACTGGAGTCACACCGATGGAACTAGCAGTTGTAGCCGATGACTAACTGAAGAGTTGACCGACGGAATAGAGAGTTCAGAAAATGACAAAATATCTAGCTGGCAAGAGCTAAAGATAGACTTAACTGGCTGTTTTCATTATTTTATTCGACCAGAGTTAAGTGATTGATTTAAAGATGATTTGTATAGTTGGCAAGAAGATAACTAAGAGATAAATTAGGAGTTATACTTTAAATCAGATTGGCTGGATTATTTTTCACACCAAGAATCAAGAATCAAGAATTAAGGAATATCATGTCTATATAAGAGACAAGCATTATTCATTCCATATATACATGGAAGGGGAGTGAATCGAAAGAGGATGCTGAAGAGAAAATGATGAAGGATAACTTCATACAGTCCTGATCAATCAAGCTAAGGGAGAGCTAAAGAATTATGCAGACACCGACAAACAATGAGCACAACATCACAAAGAAGAAAGTGTGGAGCATGAAGAATTGAATTGATATATTGATCAGAGAGGTAATGTACTTAAATAGATCTAAAAATCTGCAATTCAAGTTGCATTAGAAATAGGTCATTTTGTTTCAGTTTAACCATTGAGGCATCAAGTCTCTTAACAGAGCAGGACTTAACAGTCTTCTATGTATTGAGGTACATCCCAAGGAGTGCCAAAAAGTTGATTCATAAAAGTAGCACTAGATTTGCCTAAAGCCTATTGTCAATCTAAGAAAGAGGCTGATTCAAGGATGGTAGCAAACTGAGTTGCTCGATACTAAGTGAAAACCTATATGTATAAAATCCTCTAACAAGGTCACACCTAACATGTGTTTGTAACCTTTAACAGGGTTGGCTCTTAACAGGGCTCACTTCAGAAGAGTGAAAATTTGGGGTACCGGTCCCAGTGGTTGTTTTCCCTCAACGGGGTTTCCACATTAAAATCCAAGTGTTATGTGTGTATGGTTTATTACTTTACTGTTTTGCATTTCACATATGCATTTTTGGATATATCGGTATACTCTGCTCATTTACTATATTTCGGTAAATAGTTATACTACATATCGGTAATCAAAGAGAATAAGGACAGACAAGGAAAACCGACAGACAGTCAATCATTATAAGTATTTCATGGCATGCATCTTGTAGGGACTTAATAATCTGAGGTTTATTTGATTGGTGGTTAGTGATTAAAGGATAAATTTTTGAGGCCACTGATTCACCCCACCCCTCTCAATTATTACTAATAATTGGTATCAGAGCTTGTGTGCTTAGAAGGAAGGTTTCAAGACCTAAGTCAAAGATCACAAGATGAACAGACGAGATGTGCCCAAGTTGAACAAAAATATTTTTTCTTCATGGCAAAGCAGAATAAGACTCCACCTATCAGGTATTGGTAATGATGTTACTCAATTCCTTAAAACTAAATATGTGTTTCCCACAAGAGTACCAACAATTGAACAAATGAGAGACAAGCATGAACACAATGGCATGATGACAGAGCTTGCTTCCTCACTCTCCAATGCTAAATTTGAAGATGTCAAAGAAAGCAAATTTGCAATGCAGATGTGGGACAAATTGAATCTTGTACATGGTGGTGACAAAAATGTTTTGAGAGCCAAGGCAGAAAGCCTTAGAGGAAAGTTTGATGATCTCAAAATGAAAGAAGGAGAAAACATCACTCAGTACAACACAAGAATTA
>MU224976.1:972155-1019286 GCA_018584345.1 Thuja plicata | reverse complement strand
ACTCTAGACAGTTTAATTGGAAGACTAATTTCATTTGAAATGAATAACTTTGATAATAGTGTCTTACCAAACATAGAGTCTGCATTCAAAACTTCTATGAGAATAAGTAAATCAAGTCATAGAGACATTATAAGAAGAGATAGTGATAGTGAAAATGAAGAAGATGATCTTGATGAAATTGAAGCACTTATGGCCAGAAAAATGTAGAGAGGCAAAGGTAAATATAAAGGTAAATTGCCACTTGTTTGCTTTAATTGCAAAGAGATTGGACACTTTGTTGCAAGGTGTACTAACAAAAGAAAAGATGACAGAAGTAATGACAGATCTTTTGAGAAAAGGTCTGATAGAGGTGATTACATAAGCTATCAACAATCAGAAAGCAGAGATACCTAAGACTACAAGGACAAAGGAAAGAAGGTCATCTACCTAGAAAAATGTAAGGATGATGATACTGACACCGAATCTGATGAAGATATTGAGATGGTGTTTGTGGCTGTAAAGGATGATTCAGATGATGATGAAGAAAGGTATGTAGAAATAGCTCTCATGTCTAAAATTAGTAAAAATGATGTTTGGATCATAGATAGTGGCTGCACTCATCATATGACTGGTGATAAGCAAAAGTTTGAGACTTTTGAATACTACAAAGGCGGATCAGTAAGAATGGGAAATGACACACCTTGTCCAGTTGAAGGTAGAGGAACAATAATGTTGAATAACTAGATAAAGTGTGAGAATGCTTATCGGGTAAATGGATTGAATTATAATCTATCGAGTGTTTCTCAGTTGAATAATTTAGGTCACAAAGTAGCATTTGAAAATAAGAAGACAAAGATCTTCAACAAATCTGGAAATCTGATTGATACCAGTGAGCAGACAAAAGGTAACTTATTCTATCTGAATGATACTGACTCCACTTGTTTGATTGCTATGAACGAGTACATATAGTTGTGGCACAAAAGATTGTGTCATGTGAATTTTGACAACATGATTAAAATTAGCAAAAAGAGAAATGTCAGAGGCTTACCGACAATGACCAAGCCTGACAACATCATGTGTAAAAACTATCAAAAAGGTAAAATGACAAAGTCTAGTTTCAAAAGAAAAACTCATACATCTGATGCAATTCTAGAATTAGTCCATACTGATTTATGTGGACCTATGAGGACAAAGATTTATTATGGAGATAGATATTTTATTCTCTTTGTTGATGATTACTCTAGAATGATGACAATCATGTTTCTAAAAGATAAATCTAAAGCATTCAAGATGTTTAAATGGTATAAGGCTTTGGTAGAGAAACAAAGTGGTAAGGATCTAAAATGTTTGAGATTAGATAGAGGAGGTGAGTTTATATAAGATGAATTCACTAACTTTTGTAATGAGCATGGTATAAAAAGACAGGTTTCTACACCAAGAACACCACAACAAAATGGGATTGCTGAAAGAAGGAATAGATCAATATTTGACTATGCTAGAACACTGATGATAGAAAAAGGAATCACCCAAATATTCTGGAGAGAAGCTATCAGCACTGCTATTTACACACTAAACAGAGTACAACTGAAGAAAGACACCAAGAAGACACCTTATGAGCTATGGTATGGATATACACCGAATGTGAGTTATTTCAAAAAAATTGGCAGTCAATGTTATATCTTAAAATATGATAGAAATGGAAAACTTGACTCCAAGAGTGATGAAGCAATTTTTCTAGGGTATTCTACCAAGATCAAGGATTACAAATGTCTAAACAAAGCCTCTAACAAAATTATTGAAAGTGCAAATGTAAAGATAAATAAATTTGCATAGAACAAGAAAGCACTAAAGAACCAAAGGACTAAAAAAAGTTCACTTACAATGAGGAACCAGACACTCTACCCTACCAATAATGTAGATCACCTGAGCTGCAAATCGCTGCTCCAGAGCATCAGGCTGCAAATACCGACGGTCAGGATAATGATCAAGAAAATGTGCAAGGTGATGAAGAACATAATGAAGATCAAAATAATGATCAAGCTAATAGACAAAGGATTGTACCTATACTTTCAAGATATGTAAGGAAGAACCATCCAGAGGTCCAGATCATAGGAGATAATAAAGCTGGTACAAGAACAAGAAGTAAGTCTTTAAACTCAAGTTGCTTAATTTGTGAGTTTGAGCCAAAATCTGTCAATGTTGCACTAGATAATGAGGAATGGATAAGTGCTATAAATGATGAGATTGAGAAGATTGAGAAGAACAAAACATGGTCACTTGTGCCAAGACTAGATGACAAGAATGTCATCGGTACAAAATGGATATTCAGGAATAAGCTGAATGAGAATGGAGAAGTCACAAGGAACAAAGCAAGACTAGTATGCAAATGGTATGCACAAGAGGAAGGTATAGACTATGGTGAGATCTTTGCACCTATTTCTAGGCTAGAAGGAGTGAGAATACTACTTTCTTATGCTGCATACAAAGGATTCAAAGTATATCAAATGGATGTCAAGTCAGCATTCCTAAATGGAATACTTGAAGAAGAGGTATACATTGAGAAACCAGAAGGGTTTGTAGATCTAGACAAGAGGAACATGGCATGTAGACTTCACAAAGCCTTGTATGGATTAAAACAAGTTCCAAGAGCCTGGTGTGAATGACTTCATTCCTATCTAATAAGTATTGGATTCATAAGGACTAGTGAAAACAACAATCTTTATTTAAAAGAAGATACTAATGCTAACACTTTGATTGTTGAAATATTTGTTGATGACATTATATTTGGAGGCAATGATATGCTATGCAAATCATTTGCTGATGAGATGAGCAAAGAATTCAAGATGTCTATGTTTGGAGAGATCAAGTTCTTTCTTGGTCTACAGATCATTCAACAAAGTGAAGGTATTTTCATTACACAGTCCAAGTACATCAAAGAGGTCCTGAAGATATTCAAGATGGAAGAATCCAAACCAGTTGGAACACCAATGGCTACTGGAAGTAAGTTAACAAAGGAGGACAAGACAACAGAGGTAAATCAAACTTTGTACAGATCAATGATTGGAAAACTCATGTATGTTGTACACATTAGACTGTATATTGCACATGCAGTAGGAATTGTTGCTAGATTTTTTGCTAACCCCAAGGAATCACATATGACTACTATGAAAAGAATCCTACGATATCTGAAGAATACTAAGGAATTTGGCTTACGGTATAGAAGAGAAGGCAAATTTGAACTAAAGGTTTTTACCAATGCTGATTGGGCTAGAAATCTTGATGACCAAAAAAGCACAACTAGAGGAGCATTCTTTATGAGTGACAGACTTGTCACATGGATTAGTAAGAAGCAAGGATGCATCTCTCAGTCTACTGTAGAAGCAGAGTATGTTGTTGCTGCTGCAAATTGCTCAAATATTGCATGGATCAAACAACTGTTGGAAGGCATGCATATGAAGATCTTAGAACCAATGATTATCTATTGTGATAACACCAGTGCAATAAACATTTCCAAGAATCTAGTCATGTATGCAAAGACTAAACACATTGCAATCAAGTATCATTATTTGAGAGAACAAGTTTAAGAGAAAGAAGTGACACTTGAGTATGTGCAGTCAAAAGAACAGTTGGCCGATATCTTCACCAAGCCACTACCCAAAGATACATTTGAGTACCTGAGAAAAAGACTAGGGGTCAAACCCTTGTCTACTAGTCAGTAAAAGACTGAAGGCTGCATCAGCCTATACATTATCATAATATTAGAAATGTTGATGCAAGCAAAGAGAAGAACTTCAAAGCTACATCTATATACAGACAGGTATATATCAGAACCAAGCACCAAAGCATAATGTTGTATTGCTGATGGATAAGGAAAATTCAAGGAATATATTATGGATAAGAGGAAAATGATTATTTGACATGAATATCAGATATTTAAAACAATTGGCAACAGACACTGTTTCAATATTTGATTGGCATTGTTGTCAAAGGGAGAGAGATTATCCATATTATCACATTCTTCTGAGGAAAGGAAGAGAGATTATCCATATTATCACATTCTTCTGAGAAAAGGAAGAGAGATTATCCATTATCAGATCACTCCAACATGGAGAGATTATATCCTAAGGGAGAGAAAATTGTATGAAATATTACACAAAGAGAAAGTTGTTGAAAAGAGGATAAGACATCAAAGTAGAAGAACAACCAGAAGGAGAGAAATTGACACCAGAAGAGATTCAACACATTAGAAAATAGAAAGCTGGAAGAACCAAATCTAAGCTAAAACAAAGCTTACCAAAGTTCAGACATTTATCGGTTATCAAACAAAGATTGGTAGTTTGATGAATCTCAACAATTGTATTTCATATTGTATTAGAAATAGTATAGTGTGATAATATAAGTTTTGTTGCCATCAATACCAAAGGGAGAGATTGATGACATATAACTGATTGAATGTTTGATAATGTTAAGTTGAAGATAATGCAAGGCATTAAATATGTTAATGGTTTGTATTGTCATTGATATCAAATTGATATCATCTGTACGGTCATGTACATAATTCCAAAGAATTCAGAGAATCAATGAAACAAAGGTTATGCTTTCAGCAATGCATAAAAGTCAAGTATTCACTAAGTGATAGACAACACCGACTTAGTGCACACCATCGGTAAAGCCAAAGAAGAAAAGTCATAGTGATACTTGACAAGCTGAAGACAGTGTTGCCTGACAAAGCAAACCACAGGTTGCTCGACGAGCTAAAAATAGAGTTACCTAACAAGTAAAATTCCAATGATGCCCGACGGACAAAGATCCCAAAGCTAACTAGAGTCACACTGATGGAACTGGCAGTTGTAACCGACGACTAACTGAAGAGTTGACCGACGAAACAGAGAGTTTAGAAAAATGACAAAATATCTAGTTGGCAAGAGCTAAAGATAGACTTAACTGGTTGTTTTCGTTATTTTATTTGATCAGAGTTAAGTGGTTGATTTAAAGCTAATTTGTATAGTTGGCAAGAAGATAACTATGAGATAAATCAGGAGTTATGCTTTAAATCAGATTGGCTGGATTATTTTTTACGCCAAGAATCAAGAATCAAGAATTAAGGAATACCATGTCTATATAAGAGACAAGCATTATTTATTCCATATATACATGGAAGGGGAGTGAATCAAAAGAGGATGCTGAAGAGAAACTGATGAAGGATAAATTCATACAATCCTGATCAATCAGGCTAAGGGAGAGCTAAAGAATTCTGCAGACACCAACAAACAGTGAGCAGAACATCACAAAGAAGAAAGTGTGGAGCACAAAGAATTGAATTGATATATTGATCAAAGAGGTAATGTACTTAAATAGATCTGAAAATCTGCAATTAAAGTTGCATTATAAACAGGTCATTTTGTTTCAGTTTAACCATTGAAGCATCAAGTCTCTTAATAGAGCAGGACTTAACAGTCTTCTATATATCGAGGTACATCCCAAGGAGTGCTAAAAGGTTGATTCATGAAAGTAGCACTAGATTTGCCTAAAGCGTATTGACAATCTAAGAAAGAGGTTGATTCAAGGATGGTAGCAAACTAAGTTTCCCGATACTAAGTGACAACCTATATTTATAAAATCCTCTAACAAGGTCACACCTAACAGTGTGTTTGTAACCTTTAACGGGGTTGGCTCTTAACAGGGCTCACTTCAGAAGAGTGGAAATTTGGGACACCGGTCCCAGTGGTTTTTTTCCCTCAATAGGGTTTCCACGTTAAAATCCAAGTGTTATGTGTGTATGGTTTATTACTTTACTGTTTTACATTTCACATATGCATTTTTGGATATATCAGTATACTCTGCTTATTTACTATATTTTGGTAAATAGTTATACTGCATATCGGTAATCAAAGAGAATAAGGACAGACAAGGAAAACCAACAGATAGTTAATCATTATAAGTATTTCATGGCATGCATCTTGTAGGGACTTAATAATCTAAGGTTTATTTGATTGGTGGTTAGTGATTAAAGGATAAATTTTTGAGGCCACTAATTCACCCCCCCTCTTAGTTATTACTAATAACCTCAACCCCAACAATAAACACAACAGAATCAATCTTGGGCCAATCACATGCCCCCGTATCAAAATCACATATTGGGGAACCAATATCAAGTCCTAAGGACTAGATTGTATGTCCCTACTCAAGGGACACAGAGGCACAACCTCATACCTACTACAACATAGAGGTACAATGTCACAAATAATCCTTAGTCTCAAATAAACATGTTGATCCAAAAAGTGCAGAACCTTCAAACCCAAATGATGGACATGCAAAATCAAGGGAAAACCAAGTCATACACCACTGCAGATTTGTACCATACCCCTTTGACCATTCATTATACACGTCTCCATTTCCAGCTCATTTATCGGTACCAAAATTTGATAAATACAGGGTTAGTACCAACCCTATTAAGCATATCTGAGAATTCTTTTCTAGTTGCATCGAGGTCGCACACGATGAGACATACTTAATGTAACTATTCCCACAAAGCTTAGCCAAACCAGCAATGGAATGGTTCTCACACTTACCTCATGGCATTCTTTCTTGGGGTCAATTGGCTGAAAAGTTCATCGCTCACTTCCATCACAACATCGAGCGCAAGGTCAGCATCAAGGACCTTTGTGACATCAAACAAAAAGATGGAGAGTCCTTTGTAAAATTCCTACAAAGATGGAGGAATATTGCAAATAGAATCATGTATAATGTACCTGAGCAAGACCTCATAGTCATGTTCATTGACAATCTGATCCTAGATATGTCATTTACAACAGAATTGTAGCTAGCTCAAAACTTCAAGCAACTCATCAAAAGGGGAGTTCACTGTGAGCAGAACTCAGTCAAATGAGGTGTCCTTGCAAATCCTACCCAGACAAACACAAACAAGACTGCAATAGATAAAGCTAAATGGTGGAATAAAAACAAAAATGTCACCAGTGATGGTGTCATTGACATAAAAATGGTCAACTACGCCCAACCAAAAGTGTCACTGCAAGGAGCACCTACGGCTAACCAACAACCCATGGTGCCCATTCAATAAGCACACACTCAAAATCAACCACCCCCTATCCAAGCAGTCATTGTGTCAAACAATCAACCACAGGCACAACACCCACCATGGTTTCTGTTTCCAAAACGATATTACACACCATTAGGAGAGTCAATAGAATTAGCCTTAAGAAAGATGATACAATCCAACAATATCACTTTCCCTAAAATCATAGAATATGAACATTGTGCAATCAAACCAAAGTGGTACAATGATAATGATTTCTACGAATTTCATTGAGTGAAGGGACACAAGGCACCCAACTATTATCGAATGATAAATCCCATCCAAGATCTGATTAATATAGTGGTCATCGACGTAACCAACACCCGAACAAAAGGCACCACTAATCATATGATATTCAATGACACATTCCATGATCACAATAAAGGGAAATCCTCCGGGTTTGGTGGACAATCAAAAAATGTAAACTACACTTATGCCAAAAGTGAAAACACTATCAATTGCCTAAATTCTTCATATAACCATGTGGCTACTATTACTATCAGAGACCAAGGTGCTAAATGTGTTGTAACCACGTGTCATATGAAAGTTGTCTTTCAAGGAGTGCCTTCCTCATCTGCTACACCAGTAAACCCTCCTACAACATCATATCCACAAACAAGCCTAGTGGATTAGCTAAAGCGCATGTCTGCCCAAATATCCATGTTTGACCTTTTGCACATATCCCCGCAGCACAAGCAAGCACTAGACCAAGCACTTCAAAAAGCAGTTGTCCCAAGGGACATAACCCCCGAGAGCTTCCAAACAATGGTAAACCATATAGAAGCCAACAAGCATGAAACCTTCACAGACCATGAAGTGTCACCCCACAAACCCTTGCATAATGATCCCTTGCACTTGCTCATCCAGGTTCATAAGCATTCAATCCGTAGAGTCCTCATTGATGGCGAGGATGGATTAAACATTTGTACTTTGAAGGTAATCAAGAACTTAGGCTACTCTAAATCCAATATCGATGTCACAAGAAGGATCAACATTAGATCCTATGATGAAGAAGAGAGATCTTCCAAAGGTATTATCATACTACCAGTCAGGATTGGCCTAGTTGTTAAGAACACACCCTTTCAAATCCTAGACTTAGAATTGGGATACAAAATGTTACTAGGAAGACCATGGATCCACGAGATGCAAGTTGTACCCTCCACATATCAGCAGTGCATCAAGTTCCCACACCAGGGGGAAGAAATCATTATAGAAGGAGATCCAAACCCACTCCAATACTGTAACGCTATCAAAAGTAGTACTGAGAACCATGTTCCATCAAACTAAGAGGCAAGTATCCCTTCCACCTCAAATTCAATTCCCAAGGATGTCATGAGAAGAGTAGGGAAAATATCTATTACTGACAAAGGATGTGGTGAATACAGCTACGAGGAAGCTTTCACTATCACCAACATGCCTCGGAGCCCAAGGTCATATGGCATGCCACAACCAAAAATTACAATAGAAACCCCATAAATTGTTCTATTCAGGTGCCCACCCACAACCTTTTTCAAGTGGGGAGACATTACATAAGAAAACCCTTTTGATCCAGATATTAACACATGGTTATATCAAGACCCACAAGACACACTTCAAGCACCCATACCCGTGTCAACATATGGAGTTGGCTATACAATGCCGCAAAGGTTTGGGTATGATGGTACGACTGGTCTAGGGGAAATACAACAAGGTTTAATGGAACTGTCTTTACCGCCAACCTAGAGAAACAAGAGAGGGTTAGGCTATGGGAAACAAAGAACCATTCCTACCACCCGAGACATATCCATTGATCAAGAACAAGTAGCTGAGTTACATCGGGGTAAAAACTTGAAACATGCTTTGATCAGCAATATACTACAATAGTTATTGTCATCTGAAGTGGGAACCTCTTACTCCTGATTAACCCTCAACTAGGGAATCCACGATAACAAGGAAAGTGAGACATCCGATGAGAGTTCTAGCAAAACTAACTCCCATGAGTATGAGTGGAGATCCATCCACAACTCCAAACCATCAATCCCAGACTATTCCCCTCGGTCAGTCAACACTCTACACATTGAAGACATGCTCAACCAATTAACCATAGATGACCAACCATGCATCGATAAACATATCAATACCAATTACCTAGGTGGTGCATCCACATCACATTCCCAGTTTGTCAGAACCCTCACAATTGTCCCATTCAACCAAACAGAGTCATCCCACCACGAGGACCTATGTCTAGTACACCCAGAACTGATAGAATGGGATCAACAAGGACAACCTGATATAGATCTCTTTTAAAATGATGAGGCTACCACAGACTTCACGGGACTCGGAGAAGGAATGCCATCAGGGGAACACAAGGTAGGATTCTCTATTCACTTGGAAAGATTATCATATTTCGGGGAGGAAGCACCTCTTTCTAGTAAAAAAGAAAAATAAACAGTAAAAAAGAATCGTCAGTAAGTGAAAACTAAAAGGTGCTTACTGACACAAAAAATGACAAAAAGATAAAACAAGACGTATCTTCTAGTGAAAACCTCATGGAGGTGCTAGAATATGGAAAGAAGGAACTCCTCCCCTTGACAGAGGAAAAGTCAGCATTATTAGTAGAAGAAACAGAAGAAGTCAACTTGGGTGATGACAAGAACCCAAGGAATATCTACTTAGAAAAATCACTCACTCCAGAGGAGCGAGAACAATTCATCAGCTTTTTCAAGGAAAGGAAGGTTAAATTTGCATGGTCCTACTCATACATGCTAGGCCTAGACCCAGAGCTTGTATTACATCAATGGTCCTTGTTACCCAATGCCAAACCAGTCAAACAAAAACTGAGAAAGATGCACCCACATGTTGCATTACTAGTCAAATCAGAATTTAAAAAGCTCCTAGATGCTAAATTCATAAAACCGATCCCATATGCAGACTGGATATCTAATCTGGTACCATTAACTAAGCATAGTGGTCAAATCTAAATCTACACAGATTTTAGAGATCTAAACACAGCTTGTCCCAAAGATGACTTTCCTTTACCTAACATCGACACAATAGTAGATCTCACAATAGGACATCAGATGCTATCACTCATGGATGAATTTTCAGGATATAATCAAATAAGGAGTTCACCAAAGGACCAACACAAAATGGCTTTCACATGTGCATGGGGCACTTACTATTGGAACATCATGTCATTTGGTCTAAAAAATGTCGTAGTAACATATCAAAGGGCCATGAAAACCATCTTCCATGATCTCATTCACAAAACAATGGAGGACTATGTCGATGAAATTCTTGCCAAGTCAATGCTTAGAAAAGATCATCTACAAGTGTTGGGACCCATATTTGACAGAATGCAAGAATACGATATCTGGTTAAATCCAAAAAAAATGTGCATTCGGGGTCACCACAGGGAAGCTCTTGGGATTCATCGTGTCATATTGAGGCATAGAGGTAGACCCAGAGAAAGTCAAAGCAATACTGGACATGCCACCACCGACTAACCTAAGGCAACTAAGGGGTTTACATGGTAGGCTCCAATCTATCAGGCACTTCATAGCCCAATTAGCAGACAAGTGCCATCCATATACTACACAAGGACGTAACATTTATATGGATAGAATAATGTGAACAAGCATTCCAGATATTCAAAGACTATCTACTAAAGTCTCCCATATTGGTGCCACCTGTCCCAACAAGGCCATTACTTCTATACATCTCAGCAACCGAGACAACACTAGGGGTACTTTTAGCACAACATGATGACACATGCAAGGACAGAGTTGTTTACTATCTCAGAAAAACATTGGTAGGCTACAAGCTCAACTATTTTCCAATTGGAAAATCATGCCTAGCAGTAGTCTTTGCTTCCCAAAAGTTGAGACATTACATGTTGAGCCATCAAACCAATTTGATAGCGTGCATTGATCCCCTAAAGTATCTACTAAGCAAAGCAACACTCACTGGATGACTCGTGAAGTGGGTGATGATCCTAAGCAAATTTGACATAGAATACGTAGATAGAAAAGATATCAAAGGGCAAGTGATTGCAGATCAACTAGCAGAGGCACCCATTCAGGATCATCAGCCTATCATATCTGACTTTCCAGATGAGTCTATTCTTACACTCCAACCAACAATAGATATATGGAAACTATACTTTGATGGATCATGCACGAACCATGGTGTAGGAGCAGGGATAGTACCCATCACTCCAAACAATGATGCAACTCCCAAAGCTTTCAAACTCAACTTTCCATGCACAAACAACATCGTCGAGTATGAAGCTCTAGTTATCAGAGTAAAGATGACAATATAATGGAGAATCAAGAACCTCAAGGTCTATGGAGATTTAAAGTTGGTCACTAGCCAAATAAACAATGACTATATGACAAAGGATGAGAAGCTAATCCCATACAGAGAGAAGATAGACATGTTGCGTGCTAAATTCCATTACATCGTATTTGAACAAGTACCAAGGGCTCAAAACAAAGCTGCAAATGCGATGGCTACCATAGCATCCTTGATCAATATACCAAGTGATGGAACTAGATTCTAGTTTCTAGTGGAGCAACTCATGATGTCATCACATCAAGCACCAATCACATAATCAACGCGTGTCCTTGTTGGTCCTGAAACCCCATAGTACCATGATATGTACAATTACCTCCAAAGTAGTGTCTTACCTCTCGACTTGTCTATGAACCAAAAGAAGTCCCTCATTTTCCAAGCCTCTAGGTATACCATTCTCGTAACTACTTTATATAGATGAAGTCTAGACAAAATGCTATTATGATGTCTCACTTCCACGAAATCCTAGAGAGCTTTGTACGAGGTACATGAAGGAATTTGTGGAACCCACGCAGGTGGCAATAACTTAGCAAAAAAGATCATTTGCATGGGATACTACTGGCCCATAGTAGAGACAGATAAAAAAAAGTATGTACAAAGGTGTAGGCAATGTCAAATTCATGGAGACCTCATCCGTGCACTATCCCAAGAACTCAATCCTATCACTTCACCATGGCTATTTTCTATGTGGGGATTTGACCTAGTGGGCAAGATTACACCATCTTTGTCTAATGACCATAAGTACATCATAACATCAACATAGTACTTCACTAAATGGGTGGAATTAATTCCTCTCACTTACATCACTGGAAAACAGATCTTAATGTTCATACTCAATAACATTATCTATCGGTATGGAATTCCTCAAACCATCCTGACAGATCATGGTACACCTTTTCAAAAAAAAGATGTTGAGGATCTTTGTGAACAATTCCAAATCAAACAAGGTTTATCTTCATTCTATTATCCACAAGGGAATAGTCAAGCTAAAGCAACAAACAAAACCATATTGAAAATCTTGAAGAAAATAGTTAATGAATCAGGGCAAGACTAGCATTTATATCTCAGTCCTGCATTATGGGCATACAGAACTAGCGTGAGAACACCTACATGAGCCACTCCTTTCTCACTAGTATATGGATCAGAGGTGGTTCTACCCCTCGAAGTAGAAATCCCATCCCTGAGAATATCATTGAAGAACCTCATTTCAGATGAAGACTATAGAGTACCAAGGCTCAGTGAACTGGAACTATTAGATGAAAGAAGACAAATGCACTCAACCACTTACAAGGTTATCAGAATCGTCTTAGAAGGAACTATCACAAGAAGGTGAGGCTATGAACCTTTGAGGTAGGGGGCCTCATCCTTATGTAGAATCAAAAGAACCAAGAAGAAAGAGTGAAACCACGAAAGTTTGAGCCTAACTGGCTAGGACCTTATGTCATTGTCACATCTAGCAATAGTGGGGCATACCAATTGGAAACACTAGAAGGAGATCATCTCCTAGGATACATAAACAGTATGCACCTCAAGAGGTTCTATGCTTGAGGTCTTGATGGTTAAGGTAACTATTTACATATCCAGAAAATACCAAAAAAATCCAAAAATACAAAAGGTTACCTTGGTGAAAACCTAGCAAACAGGTGCCTTGGCGAAAACAAAAAAATAAAAAAAAAAGAAAGAAAAAATTAAAGATAAACATAATCTCTCTCTTAGTGAAAACCTATCAAACATGCGCTATATTGTAGGTAACTTGGTGAAAACTTGGCAAACAGGTGCCAAGTGTTCAAATCCAGCTTCACCATCAATGACAAAGATCAAAACTTGAGCAAACTTCAAATGCAAGACTGAATACCCAAGCTATTTCTAGAAGCATAATCCCCTCTAAGCACCAACACTTATCCATGGTTAGTACTGGTCCACCAGACTAGGGGACAATTCTAAAAGTCCTGAAAAAATTCCTAAAAATAAAAAAACTCATCGAAAAATCCTAAAAAGATCAAAATGTCCTGAAAAAATCAGTCTTCATCAAAAAACAATAAAAAAATTGCAAAAATCCCAAAGCAATAAAACCAACTCGATTATCAACAAAGCAAAGGGCGATCAAGCCAAGTCAATCAATGTCACAATCATGAGCTTTGCGAATCAGCACTGGGCCTATATGACACAACTTTATTAGCTATCAAATTTATCAACAAGAAAACTGGTGACCAAGCCAATCAATCAATGTCAAAACCATGAGCTTTGCGAATCAAAATGGGGCCCATCTGACACAGCTTGATCATCTATCCGAAATGATCAAAATCAATCAACCAATCAATCAAATCAATCATCTTACACAGTGATGGATACATTCAAAACCAAACAAATCAGTCTTATGTGAGTCATCTATTACTGAAACCAGATAGAATCAAGCATCATAGAATCAAGCCAATCAAGAGAATCAAGTTGAATCAAGGAACAAACAACTGTTGACTAGGTCAGTCATTCGGTCAGATGTTAGTCTATATTTTGTGGTTATGATCTTACGATACTCCAGGGTCCACCAAGTGAGGAGAGTAGCTATGATGGATCATGACTAATTTTCTTTGATTGTTGTTTGTGTAATGTTTCATTTTTATTCTGGGCCCATGATGATTTAGGATAAATGCGGTAGGCGTTGTCACTTATCTGGCAGCCGCGCAGTTCTACGATCTGAGCTTAACCCTGGGAAAGAATTGGACATTCCTTCTCTGTCATCTATTTCTCTGTTACCAATAGAATCATAGCGATATCCAGATGGTCTAAGATTTGGGTGCATTATATTTCTATCTTGGTTTTTTGCCTTTCTTTTCAAAATCAAGAGTTCATAGCAGTATCCAGATGGTTTGAGATCTGGGTGCTTTGGAATTCTATCTTGGTTTTATTTTCTTTTTTCAAATCGTTCATAGAGAAAAGCGGTATCCAGATGGTCAATATCTGGGGTGCTTTTAGCTCTCTTTCTTTTCAAAATCAGAGAATGTAGTTGTATCCAGATGGTCAATATCTGGGTACACTTAGTTCTCTTTCTATTCAATCTCTCTACTCCTTCTGGTTATCAAGAGGTCATAGCGGTATCCAGATGAGAAATATCTGGGTGCATTGGATGCTCTTTGGAATTTCATAATAAGATGCAATGATGAACAAAATTGGAAACGCGACAGCGACTTAGGTCACCCATCCTTTCTACCAATTAATATCTATCAATCGTCACCCATCTTTTCTAATCAAATCATAATCAATTGATCCTAGAGAACATTTTCCACTAACTTTCTTCTAACTAACACATGCATTAATCAGATATTTTGTGCATAGTAAATTACATTCAACCATTTACGTGCATCATAAAACAAAATAAAATATAACATTTGCATACATTATAGCCATAATCAAATGCATCCATAAAACATCTCATATAAACATACATTTCATTAACACCATCCTCCATACACATGTAAGTATCATAGGAAAGTAAATCATACATCTAAGAGTGTGCATGATATAATCACACTACATGTACATTACATCATATAAGCATCATCATGAAGAACATACATATAGAAATTAAACCATTGCACATCATATAGACTCGTAAGCTACATCTCATATAAATCTCAATATCTGAGTACAAAGAACAGTCGCAAGTCTGAACAAAAGAGGGTGATCGATACAAATGTCATAAATATCAATATGTTAAGATACATAATTAGTATAAAATCAAATATCAATGAAACATCACTACAAAAATGGTACAACATGATACAAAATGAGCAAGATGACAGAGTCAACATGAACTACCACCACCCTCGCCGCCAGGTGCACGAGGGGGTGGCATAGCAAACACGGGCCTCTGTTGTGGACCATGAGCTCCAATACCACTGCTTTGGGATCTCTGAGCCCTACTCAATCTCTATAAAATTGTATAGCTTGGTACTTGTTGTGCTAATGTAACAACGCCCTCATAATGGCACCGCTAGTACTCAATCTCTCTCTAGGTCTCACAACCGGATCTCCAAAACTGATCTAGCACCTCTTGGTGAGATATGTCTTGTACACCATCAATGAAGGCTTTGACCTCTCTCTCTCTCTCTATAGTAGCCTTGACTTCTACTGGTGTAACCCTACTCTCCAAAGTAGAAGCACGTACATTAGAAGTTGATAACCTAACCTACAAATCAGATATATACTATGTCAATCTCTGCATCTCAGATGAGTCATCATCCATCCCACCCATAGCAACATCCATCTCCCCCTCCTCATCCTCACCTCCCAAACCCTCTCCTCCAAGAACAACCCATGAGTCCTCACTACTCTCACTAACACTAGTATTGTTGCCAGTACTACTGCTCCTAATAGATGAGCTATAGCCCAACACCTCAACATTAATTCCAGGAATCTCTACATCTACATCCTCCATTACTACCCTATCCTCCGCTCTCTCAGCCAGAACAACAGTAGTGTGATGATGCACTCTTTGGACCAACTGAGGGGCCTTGTCCTCTAAAGCCTCCTCCTCCTCAAGGATGGCACCCAACCCAACCTGCCTGCCACTACTATGTCCACCCCTAGTCCTAACCCTAACACCAGAACTGACAAGCCCAGGATCATCTCCATCATCTCCATCTCTCCCTGTCTTCCATCTTGACCACCATCTCTCCTCACCCACCATCCTGACCTTCATCCCTCCCCCATCCTCTATCCCTCCCCCATCCTCCATCCTGACCACCATCATGACCTCCACCCACCTCTGACACCGCCTCCTAATAATAGTGCCAACAATATGGTGATACACATCAGTCAATGGATCAGGATGAACCTGTTGCCACCATGCATCATACTGTATAGTAGCCTACAAGGATAACAAGTTGACACATCAGTACAATATAGATCTTAAGCATAGAGACAAATCAAAAGCTAGCTACATCTAAACAAAGCAGAAAAGAGAGATACCATCAAGCACGGGCAAAATCAAAACATATACCAGCATCAACAGTGGTTGATCACCAAGTCCATGCAACAGGAAGAAGACCCATAAAATTTGTCCTTGCAGCATCTAGAGGGACAAAAAAATCCCACAAAGTAATATCCCTTGATTGCCGGGCAAAATAAGCATATGAATCAAAGAAATCTTGTCTCTCGCCAAACTGCCGCAACACCCTGTCAGTGTTTTGGAAATCAATCATGTGAACGTGTCGGCTGACATACCCAATAAAGAATCTCCTCTTTCGATAGAAGGGAAGATGTACATCTTCCCCATCCCACACAAGAAAATCCCTATAAGGTCTCTAGATGAAGTACTGAATCATATCAAGCTGCTATCGCTAGAACATTAGATCTCCCATATGAGACTGCACAATAGCACCGTCATACATAAAAACATATGGTCTCCTTAGGAGAAGATCATGAGCACCTAAGGGCCTACACACTGCAATATTCTCCCACACCTAGATCTATAGGAGGGTCGCTCTGCAACCAAGAGACTTACCTCCAAGGTAAGCCACGTAGAACATGTGAAAATACATATGGGCCAGCATGCACAGACCCTAGGCATATAAGGTGTGGTCTCTCACCATACCCTAAAGAACAACACTGAACCCAATAGAGAAATCATGTTGGCTACGATCGGGACACAAGATCCCACAAATCAAACTACCTAACAAAGTAGTCAGTCCGTCTAAGCCCATGCCAAATCTGGACCATAGGATATCATATGGATCAGACATGCCTAGCTGATCCTGGGGCAGACCAGATAACTTGGACAGAGCAATAATACCAGGGCCTCATTCATACTCTACAAGGGTTCCTTGGATAGGAATCTGAAGGATGTGGTACATATCCTCCAAAGTGACTGTACACTCTCTAGTCGGTAAGCTAAAGGTGTAGGTATCACTATGCCATCTCTCTAGAGCAGAGATCAGACCGCTATTGGTCATGATCTCAGGCATGTAGCAAATCCAATATAGACCTATCTATCTCAAAACATCCCTCTCAACCTCATATAATTGGAATCGGTATACTAACCCAATAGGTCTCGACTCCTGGCAACACAAAATAGTCCCGAAGTACTGAAAGACAACAGAAAAGTAAATCACTAGTATCAGGCCATAAAGCAAAAGATTAGATAAGTACAAATGCAAACTAAAAAGTACAAATAGAGTGACTGCGTCATTCCTTAAACAAATGTGACACTTTTACACTATTTGTGGCATTCAACAAATAATTACGACATTCTTCCGACAGATGCGATATTAAACCTGACATTTGCGATACACTTATCAATCGCGGTAAAATCGCATCTTATTGCGGCAACATATGCAAAATTTCAAAAAACCTACTTTTTCAAAAAGCAATAATTACACACATTAATGACACAAGGACTAGGCCACTCACCGAACATCCTGCACCAACTAGACAACGAAAAGTTTGGACCCGATCAGACATGTGCACGACTCCAGGAATGCCCACCATAGCCTAGAAACATAATAAAAAAGCAGAGAAATCTAAAGACGGACTCACTAGATTATCCAGAGCTCCAAGAGTGCAAAGTGAAAAATGAATGGCTCTCCATGCTATTTATAAGAGTTCAAAAAAACCCTAATTCTGCCATGACCTAAAATTTGATCGTCCCAGACCCCAGAATCTTTAACAGTCAATATCATGAGCATAATAAAAAATTATCAAGATCAGTTAGATACCCAAATTACCAATTTGCAGTTTCAACAAATTAACACTCACGTCGTGACTTTTCACTAAAATTTGTTGAGGGGGCATAAATACACCTGCTATCGCAGCAGCAAGCTGGTGTAGGATCAAAATAGAGAATCTTTGACACACTGTGACAAACCACATTGCATCAAAGAGGGGCAAATATAGACACCCTAAAATGGACAGACTTGTGACTTTACATTAAAAACACTAAATTTCATCTATTAATTAATGGTTTTTTAAATCATTAATTAATCATCTATTTTCTTCTAAATTCATTTCCCAAATCATCTAATCAAAGCTCCAAAATTATTTAAATAATTAATTAACCTTAATTGATTAATTTCTGTTAATTAATTAATTAAAGTCAATTTCCTAAAGTTTAAATTTAAATATTTAAACTTATTAATTAATTCTTCCAATTAAATTAATTTAATTTCATTCAATAATGCAATTCTACATAAAAAAGAATTCAATTATCTCACATTTTGAAAACTTTAATTGCAAAAATGAATTAAATATTCAATTATGTTCAAAGAGATAACTCCTAATCAGATCACATGGGTTACTCCACCCACCTCTTCAGCTCACATGGGTTTCTCCACCCACCTCTTTAGTTCTAAAGGTAACTCAAAATTAGCTCTTCAGTTAACCAAACTCTATCTCCTCTCTCTCAGTTGAAGAGGTGGAGTTTACTGATGTCTTCTCCAATTCCCTTTGATCTCAATTGTTCATCTTCCTATCTCTGTGATTGATCTCAACCATTCATCTCATTTTCAGTTCCTATATAACAAACCCTTCATAACCATTTGAAGGATCCAGGATTTCAAGCTCATGTGCACCATTACTCTGTCAGATTGGTTCAAGCATCAAGCCATCTTGCGATTAAAGCATTCCATATCATATTCTCGACGCTCCCAAGTCATAGACGCTACCCACACCAATACTGAGCATCACACAAACATTGTTTCAGAAGGAGTAGAGAGAGAGACAATAGAAGCTTCAAGCAATTGGGTTTTCATTCATTTGTTTTCCTCTTATTTGTTTGTACATATAATTGATTCGAAGTTTTGTTATTAGTAGTTATTTCTATCGATTTCCCCCATTGCAAATCGGTGCTACTAACCCCTTGTTAATTCAATCTTGGGTGACAAATATCGATCCATGCGGACACTACTGTCTCTTACCAACCTTAGTGTTTTATTACAGGGTGTGAGGAATCTCATAGGCAACTTCCATGGGAACTGTTAAGAGTTGTTTGAGAGAAATAGCAACTGGAGGGAGGTTGGGTATAGGTTGGGTGTGTAACACACCCTTGTGGGTGGTCTTGGTGGCTTTAATTAGAAGGCACAATTGCATATTGAGTCAAAATCGTAGGGCAATTGTGTTGTTGATAGTGTTGTGTCTTCTTTCGTTGAGGGTTTCTTTTCTTGAATTTTTTCATCTATTGAGGGATGTGATCATTTTCTTATGTGGAGGATGAATTTGGCTAATTTCAAGGGTTTCAAAAGGGGGAGGCCTCATCTTTGGTAGATTAAGTCACTGGCCTTCTACCTGTTCATATAGGAGCTTGTGACGGATGCACAAGAAATTATGGGTTTTTTATGCAGGTTGTGCAGGGGGAGAACATTAAGAAAAAAGGTGTGTGCAAGTTATATGCAAAGGAGGATCTAAAGGTGAGTAGTTATGGGGAGTTGGTTACAAAAGGGTATAAGTAGGATGTTGAGAGGGAGTTTTTTTCTTTGTCTAAACCTACTGTGCATCACCAATCCATATTTATTATAGGAGATTTAATCGGGGAGGTTGAAACTGAAGTGACTCACAATGAAAGGGTTTTCTCAAGGATTGGTCAGATTGGGCAATTCAGAGGAATTTTGTTGAGTTTATGTGAACTTCACAAGTGGATATTTGATAAATGGAAACCTATTTTGGATGGGTATCTTCAAATTTACCCAAATTATTGTGGTTTTTTTTATTGTTTTCAAAAAATGAAGAATAGGAACAAGATCCTCTGTGATTTCCATTGGAGTTGGGAGGACATTCGTGCGCTAATGTTGAAACAATGACATTTGGTTTTCAATCCAACCATTAAATCCTTTGATCAGATTCCTCTCTTAAAGAGACTTCTTAACCTTCCTTTACGATGTTGGTTTTATTCCTGGTTTGAGACTATAGGGAACTTGTCGACCACTAAATCCTTTGATCAAATTCCTCTCTTAAAGAGACTTCTTAACCTTCCTTTATGATTTTGGTTTTATTCATGGTTTGAGACTATAGGGAACTTGTTAGGTAGATTTTTGATGGTGGACGAGGGCTCCTTGAATCTTCTACATACAACCTATGCTCATATTTGGTGGAGGTGGATGTGACTCTAGAGTTCCTAGAAGAGCTTTTGATTAAAACTTCGAAAGGATGATGGATACAATCGTGAGATATTAGAGGATCCCCTTCAGATGTAGAAGAAGTTTTCAAATAAGGCATATTATTATTCATTGTTCCAAACATAGAATGGATAAATCAACAACTTGGTGGAAAGAAGTATCCCCTCTTTATTATTTGGTGGATAAAGTGGATGTGAGTCAAAAAATTATTCCTTAGATATCAAGCCATGATGATATTTTGCATTCACCTAGGACCTTAATGTTGGCAGTGAAATGGATTTGAAGCATATGGATAAAACAATAGCATCAGAGTGTTTGAAGAAAAAAGGACAATTGATGAAGTGATATTGTGGGGAGGCAAGTTAGAAAGTAGAAGGTTCTCAAAATTTATTTAAGGAGGAGAAAACATCTAACATTGCCTTTGAGGCTTCTAGAGGAACAAAGACATTGAGAAAAATGGAGTTGATACTTGCTATAAATCTAGAGATGCAAGAAAGGTTTTCGGTGAGCATTCTTAGAGTTGTGGAGGAGAGGTGATATGTCCTTTTCAGACGAACCAATAAAATGACAATTAGATTAAACATGTGATATAATAAGAAATAATGAAATATAATGTTTAATATTATAATAAATATAAAATAATTGCTACAATCTACAAAATTAGAGCTAAGAGAGATTTTGAGTGGTCTATTATCTCTTACCAACCTTAGGGTTTTATTACAGGGTGTGAGGAAGCTCGTAGGCAACCGCCATGGGAACTATTATGAGTTGCTCGGGAGAAATAGTAACTGGAGGGAGGTTGGGTATAGGTTGGGTGTGCAACACACCCTTGTGGGTGGTCTTGGTGGCTTTAATCAGAAGGCACAATTGCATATTGAGTCAAAATCGTAGGGCAATTGTGTTGTTGATAGTGTTGTGTCTTCTTCCATTGAGGGTTTCTTTGCTTGAGTTTTTTCATCTATTGAGGGATGTGATAATTTGCTAATGTGGAGGATGAATTTGGCTAATTTCAAGGGTTTCTGAAGGAGAGAGGCCTCATCTTTGGTAGATGAAGTCACTGGCCTACTACCTGTTCATATGGGAGCTTGTGACAAATGCACAAGCAATTATGGGTTTTTTGTGCAGGTTGTGAAGGGGGAGAACATTAAAAAAAAATGCGTGCAAGGTATATGTAAAGGAGGATCTAAAGGTGAGTAGTTATGGGGAGTTGGTTATAAAAGGGTATAATTAGGATGTTGAGAGGGAATTTTTTTCTTTGTCTAAACCTATTGTGAATCACCAAGCTACATTTATTATAGGAGATTTAATCGAGGAGGTTGAAACTGAAGTGACTCACAATGAAAGGGTTTTCTCAGGGCTTGGTCAGATTGGGAAATTCAGAGGACTTTTGTTGAATTTATGTGAACTTCATAAGTGGATCTCTAATAAATGGGAACCTATTTTGGATGGGTATCATCAAATTTACCCAAATTCTTGTGGGTTTTTTTTGTTGTTTTTTTAAAAAAATGAAGAGTAGGAACAAGATCCTTTGTGATTTTCATTGGAGTTGGGAGGACAGTCATGCACTAATATTGAAACAATGACATTTGGTTTTCAATCCAACCACTAAATCCTTTGATCAGATTCCACTCTTAAAGAGACTTCTTAACCTTTCTTTACGATGTTGGTTTGATTGTTGGTTTGAGACTATAGGGAACTTGTTAGGTAGCCTTTTTTATGGTGGATGAGGGCTCCTTGAATCTTCTACATACAATATATGCTCATATTTTGGTGGAGATGGATGTGACTCTAGGGTTCCTAGAACAGCTTTCGATTAAAACTTAGAAAGGGTGATGGATGCAATTTTTAGGCTACGAGAGGATCCCCTTCAGATGTAGAAGATGTTTTAAAATAAGGCATATTATTATTCATTGTGCCAAACATAGAATGGATAAATAAATAACTTGGTGGAAAGAAGTATCCCCTCTTTATTATTTGGTGGAGAAAGTGGATGAGAGTTAAAAGATTATTCCTTATATATCAAGTCATGAGGATATTCTACATTCACCTAGGGCCTTAATTTTGGTTGTGAAATGGATTTTAAGCATAGGTATAAAACAATAGCATTTGAGTGTTTTTGAAGAAAAAAAGGACAATTGACGAAGTGATATTGTGGGGAGGCAAGTTAGAAAGTATAAGGGTCTCAAAATTTATTTAAGGAGGAGGAAACATTTAGCATTACCTTTGAGGCTTCTAGAGGAACAAAGACTTTGAGAAAACATGGAGTTGATACTGGCTATAAATCTAGAGATGCAAGAAAGGTTTTGGGTGAGCATTCTTAGAGTCGTGGAGGGGAGGTGATATGTCCTTTTCTAATGAACCAATAAAATGACAGAAGGAGGCTGCAAAATTAGAGGAAAGATAGCACATACTAAAAGGGAAGAGGGACAAGAAGGCCAAGAAATAAGGAGCCTTTGATATGATCTTATGTCACATACTAAAAGGGAGGTAATTAGAGATACTTAAATTTCTAACTTGTTATAGGTATTTTCTCCTAAGTAATTTTTTATTTGGGGAGGTGGTTCCCTGCTTGTAGCTACCTTTAGTTAAAGCTAGACACAAAATCTTGGCTTAATAAATGAATTAAATGCACCATTTATTGATCAATAAATAAATAAAAGAATTGCTATAAAGTAAAACTAGAAATCCTACCTTGGTGTTTAATGAGTACAATGAAGCGGTGCAAAATGTCTATTAGGATAATATTTGGTCTTTTAGTTGTATATGTTTGTGTAGTACATTAGATCAACTGGTAGGCCATTTAGAAAATTATGTTGTTTGTGTGTGTGTGTGTGTGCGATATATATATATATATATATATATATAGAAAGAGATAGAGAGAGGAGTGAGAGGACTCAGTAGAGAGAGAAATGGAGGGATACCGTAGGAAAGAGGGAGGGAGAGAGAGAGATGTTGATATAGAGTCATAGAGATGGGAGATAGAGAGAAATGGAGAGATACAATGGGAGAGATAGCTAGAGATATGGATTCAATGAGAGAGAAATATGGATAAAAATAGATAAAAGAGGAAAAGAGGAAGATAGAGAGTAATACAGAGGTGACAACAAGAAGTGTAGTGTTCCTCCTTTGCCTTCAATAAGGCACCCAAAACAAATTGGGTTCTCCTAGGATCCTATATCCTTTCCCACATAATGTATTCCACCTATCCAAGGTTCCAACCTTTCCCAATTGGATGCAGCCCAATTCAAACTCTTACACTTTTGAGCTTTAGGGACACTAGCCCTATTTTAGGCCTCAACCTAGAATTCTTCACCAATGACTTCACCAACTCAAACTAACTATTGGGACACCTTCCTTATGTCCTAATAACCAAGAATCACCCTTTGGTTCAGTCTTCTATCTTCCATACAATACCTATCTAGGACTGTCCTAGAATTCCTTGTAGTACTATCCAAGAGGTTTTTCCAACTTAACTTTCCCTCCTGATCACCTTCTAGAAAAATAAGGATATATCCAGATACCATTTATGAATTTATGTCATACCTCAAAGCCTTAAAGTTCAACTGCACTCCAACAACTCCTAACTCTCACCAAGTTCGCAGACCTAATAGGCCTAATTAGGCTTGGATTTCAAGGTAAGTACTAGAAATTGGGTGCATGGGATTGAAAAAGTGCTTTAGATATCTTAAAATAACTCCCTAAAACTCAAATCCACTCCTATTTCACTCAACCACTCTTTTAAACAAACACAATACTTCCTTCTCCTTCATTCTAGGTTGAATACATTGAGATATTCAGCCTAGGGCTTGATGAATGAGGGCCTTACCCTTCGAGCCATTTCCTAAGATTGTAGAATCACTAAGTATACCATCCTAACTTGAATTTTTTAGGATCTTAGAGAAATCCACCGGATAGAATGCAAGTGAGGACTGCATTTGTAAACTGTGCTTCAAATAGACTCCTTCCTGGACTGCTTTTTGGAAACTTCAAATAAAACTTAAAAAATTAAAACCAAATGACTCCAAATCAATCTTAGAGTGACAATAACATAAAATACATTCAACAAATCAACTTGGTTTCTGAAAATCACACCTTACACAGTCGTACAACTCAGATTTGCTCACAAAACCGCTTCATATACCATTTCCCATGCATCAAAATTACATCTTAGAACTTCTAACCATGTTGGTTCAAAGTAAGCACTTAAGAAAACATCAAATGTGAAGTTGGATCAATAAAAAATGCCCTGTGACTATTGGGCTACCATCTTGCATCTCTCGAGCAACTTTTGGAAGTTGCATGAGCAACTTTTTGACAACTTTTGCAACATTTGGCAAAACTCATCTTTTTGCACTCGATGACCTTAGAAATGATTCCAAAACTATCCAAATGACATAAAATGCTAATAATAACATGAATCCAATGAATTTAACACTAAGCACACTAAAAACACAAAAAATTCTTAAAGAGACAAAAACCTAACTAGGTGATCCAAATGGACTAAGGCATCTCTAGGCTCATAAGGTTGCCTAAGAGATCCTTGACCATACACATGGATCCCAAAAATAAAATAGGATTATCCTCTAAGATCAATCCCTTTATGACAAACAAGATCCTCTAGGATAAAAAAAAAAAAAGTCATGGGTGCACTGCACCATACTCCCTAAGACAAAATTAACTCAAGTCCCTTGAGTTGGGAGATCATTTAGGTTGAAACCAGTCTTCTTGATATCTTCAGTTGTTAACCAAGTAGCATCCTCCACTAAATGGTGTTTCCATTTGACTAGGTATTCATAGAAGGTGGATCTCCTGGTTTGTTTGGCTATCCTCTTGTCCAGTATGCAGTCAATCTCTTGTGTTGATGTTTTTGGTAAATCTTGTAGCTCCTTATCCTATAGAAGATCTTGAGCACCTGTAATGGAGACATCAGTGATAGGACCTTTGTATGGATATAGGTCATCTACATTGAAAATGGGAGATAAGCCAATGGTGGAAGGTAATTCAATTCTGTATGCATTATTGCCACATTTCTTCAAGAAACTGAAAGGCCCTATCTTTTTCATCATCATCTTGGTGTACTTTTCCTTGGGTAGTCTTTCCTTCTTCAGGTGAACCATAACCATGATATCTCCAACTTTGAATTTGACATCTCTCCTCTTGGCATCTGCTGCTTGTTTATACTTCTCAGAGTTTTGTTGCAGTCTGTCCTTCACTTGTTGATGAATGTTCTTCATTACCTCTGCAAAACCCTCAGCTTGGGCACTCCTCTGGCCAAAATCCTGAATATTTCTTAGCTCCAAGACACCCTTAGGGTGTGATACATAAACAATTTGGAAGGGACTGAGTCTTGAACTTCTATTGACAGATTCATTTTAGGAGAACTCTACTTGTGGAAAGATTGAATCCCATGCCACTCCATACTCCTTTGTCAAACATCTTAACAAGTTTCCTAGACACCTATTGATGACTTCAGTATGTCCATATGATTGAGGATGGTAGGCAGATGACATAACTAGATTTGTTCCAAGTTTCTTCCTCAAGGTATGCCAAAAATGTACCACAAACTTGGGGTCTCTGTCTGAAACAATGGTGAGTGGTAAACTATGGAGTCTCACAATATCCTTAAAGAATAGCCCTGCAATACTTGAGGCATCATGTGTAGTATTACAAGGTAATAAGTGGGCCATCTTGGAGAATCTATCTACAACTACATAAACACTATCATAACCTTCCTTTGTCCTTGGAAGAGCCAATACAAATTCCATGATGATGGAGTCCTAAGGCTTGTTAGGGATGGGTAATGGTGTGTATAGTCCTGCATTTGAAATTTTTCCTTTGGATTTTTGAAAAGCTAGACAACACTCCACAAATCTCCTTATCTCAGTTTGCATTTTGGGCCAGAAGTAGAACCTTCTTACTAGCTCAAGTGTCTTGTCAAGACCAAAATGTCCTGATAGACATCCACAATGCTTCTCTTTTATAATGTTCTCCCTCATATAACAATCAAGGATGCACAATTGAATCCCTTTAAACAACAATCCTTCTTGAATCATATATTCTGCAAATTTAGTGTGATATCTATCTCCTAGTTCGAAACACACTTGGTAAATTTCTTTGAATTCTGCATCATTTGGGTACATATCCTTGAGAACAGAGATACCTACACTTTCCAAGGCCACTTCTTGTATAGCCAAATTCCTTCTGCTCAAAGCATCAGCTACCTTGTTAGCTACTCCCTTTTTATGCTTTATGGTGAAAGTGAATGCTTGCATGTACTCCATCCACTTGAGGTGTCTATGGTTCAATTTATCCTGCCTGTTAAGAAAAATCAAAGCATCATTGTCAGTAAATAAAACAAATTATTTTGGCAATAAGTAATGCCTCTACTTTCTCAGTGATTGGACCATAGCATACATCTCCAAATCATATGTAGAGTACTTCTTCTTAGCTTCATTAATATTTTCACTAAAAAATGCCACAGGCCTCCCTTCTTGACTAAGAACACCCCCAATAGCTTTCTTACTAGCATCACATTCAATGGTGAACACCTTGTGAAAATCAGGGAGTGTTAAGATGGGTTGTTGAGAGACTCTTGTCTTCAGATATTCAAAGGACTTGTCTACAACATCAGTCCATACAAACTTGCATTTACTTCCCCCTTTGATAGTGTCTATCATTGGTGTACTCACCCCACTAAAATTCTTCACAAACTTCCTATAGAAGCTAGCTAGCCCATGGAAAATTTTGACCTCACTGAAAGATTGTGGAGTGGGCCAATTCAGTATGGCTTCAACCTTGGAAGGATCCATTTTAAAATTACCCTTGGAAATGACAAAGCCAAGAAATATCAATTCCTCTTGCATAAAAACACAATTTTCCAAATTTATCTTCAACTTTTCTTCATGTAGCCTTTTCATTACCATATCTAGGTGTATCAAATGTTCTTCTTTATCTTTGCTAAAGATCAACATGTCATCTAAATAAACAACTACAAAGTGATTTATGAAAGGCTTAAGGATCTCATTCATCAATCTCATAAGAGTACTAGGGGAATTAGAGAGACCAAAGGGAATCACTACCCATTCAAACAACCCCTCATTGGTTTTGAAGGATGTCTTCCACTCATCCCCTTCTCTTATCCTAATTTGATGATACCCACTCTTTAGATCAATTTTTGAGTAATATTTTGCCCCTCCTAGGCAGTCCATGAGATATTCTATCCTTGGCATAGGAAACCTATATCTGATGGTTATCCTATTGATGAATCTAGAGTCAGTACATAACCTCCATGTACCCTCTTTCTTAGGTGCTAGGATTGCAGGGACTGCACAAGGGCTTATGCTCTTCCTAATGAAACCCTTTTCCATCAACTCTTGAATATGTCTTGCAACTTCTGCATTTTGGTCAGGGGTCAGCTTGTAAGAAGCCTTATTTGGCAATGTGGAACTAGGTATGAGGTATATACAGTGGATAATATCCCTCTATGGTGGTAAAACATCAGTATTCTTATCTGCAACTATCCCTTTGCATCTGTTTAACAAATCTGCTACTTCCTTGGGGCCAGTGCTTCTCTAAGGTTCTTGACCTTTTGGTGTCTTCTTAGGCTCTATCTTTGGCTTTACTATGATGGAAAAACAAAGTGTGCCTCTTTCCTTAAGGACTTTCAAAAATTCCCTCTCTCCTACTAAGGTAACATTGTTTGTTAAGGCTTTGTCTTTCTCTGAATTAGGGAGAAGTATCATAGTGTAGCTAATCCCATTCCTAGTCAAAGTATACACATTTTTCTTTTCCCCATGTTGGGCATCAACATCATATTTCCAAGGTCTTCCTAAGAGAAGATGACATGCATCCATATCCACAACTTCACACACAACTTTATCTTTTTATTCTCCTACTTGAAATTCTACACAACATTGCTCATCTACTAAAGCTTGTGGATCCTTATTAAGCCAAGATACTTTATAGGGGCTTGGGTGGGGTATTTTATTCAAACCAATCTTATATATCATTGCAGTAGAAACTAAATTCTCTGTAGAACTAGAATCAACAATAACTTTGTAAATCTTACCAAGAACCTTGCAGTGAGTTATGAATAGACTCTTTCTTTGTGGGGGCTCCTTGGGAGTTGGCATCTTTAAGAGTGTCCTATTAAAAATTATGCATTCTCCTTTCTCCGGGTCTGCAGGTCTAGATTTAGCGGTGTGGTAGGAGGTCATGCTTTGAGAGTCCTCATCTTGAGTGAGTTGGACTCTTATATCTCCTCCTGATGTACCAACCTTGTTTGGACATCTAAAAGATTGGTGACCAATCTGATTACAGGAAAAAAACTTCCCAGTGAATGTGGAGTTGCTTCTACCTCCTGACCTTCCTCTACTATTGCCTCTACCCCCTCTGAAATTACCTTTGTTAGTCTTCTCTTTGTCATACTCTCAGTGATTGGATTTTCCCTGTGGTCTTGGAGATGATCCTCTTCCTTGAAACCTTCCCCTACCTCTGAAACCATTTCCTCTTCCTCTACTATTATGTTCTCCTCTCCTTTTTTTTCTTCAATCTTCATAGCCATCTGATAGAATTGGTGTACAGATTGTGGACAAAAAAAACTTAGTTCATCTTGGATACTGTACTTGAGCCCATTCATGTATCTAGCAAGTTTTTGTTTCTCACTTTCAGGGGCCTTTGCCTTCATGGAGATCTTGTGGAATTCATCAATGTAAGATCCCACATCAAGATCCTTTTGCTTTGAATTCTATAACTTCTTGTGCAAATTTACTTCATATTCTTCAAGAATAAATTGCTTCTTAATTTATCTTAACATCTTCTTCCATGTGGTTAGAGGGTCCTTTTGTTTCTCAACCCTCTCCCTTTGTAAGAAGTTCCACCAAATTAGTGTAGGTCCTTTCATTTTGGACTTGGCAATATTTGTTCTTTGTGAGATGGGGATATCCTCACATTCAAAATAGTTTTCTAGGGCTTCCACCCAATCCATGCATTCTTTAGGGTCCATCTTACCCATAAACACTGGTAGGTCTAGTTTGTTATCTCTCCTACCCACTCTCTCCAAAGCTTCTACGATTATTTTCTCTTCTAGTACCTTTGTCTTCTCTTCATCACTCTCTTCTTCTTCTTCTTCTTCTTGGTTTGACCCCGAGTCATCCCCATTAGTCCTACTTATCTGAGAACTCTTCAATTTCTCTATTTCTACTTCTATTTTCTTATTCCTAGTTGCACGCTCCCTCACAATCTTGGCTAGCTCCATGTTAGTGACCCTCATAGGGATATCTCCATCAGTATCATCAGTCTTCTTTTCCATTCTTATTCCTAAGATATTTTATAAGCTTTGATACCACCTAATGCAAAGGTGACAACAAGAAGTGTAGTGTTCCTCCTTTGCCTTCGATAAGGCACCCAAACCAACTTGGGTTCTCCTAGGATCCTATATCCTTTCCCACATAATTTATTCCACCTATCTAAGGTGGTAGGACCAATTTCCAACCTTTCCCAATTGGATACAACCCAATTCAAACTCTTACACTTTTGAGCTTTAGGGACACTAGCCCTATTTTAAGCCTCAAACTAGAAGTCTTCACCAGTGACTTCACCTACTCAAACTAACTATTGGGACACCTTCCTTATGTCCTAAGAACCAAGAATCACCCTTTGTTTCAGTCCTCTATCTTCCGTACAGTACCTATCTAAGACTGTCCTAGAATTCCTTATAGTACTATCCAGGAGGTTTTTCCAACTTAACTTTCCCTCCTGATCACCTTCTAGAAAACTAAGGATATATCCAGATACCCTTTATGAATTTATGTCAGAAGCCAAAGCCTTGAATTTCAACTCCACCCCAGCAACCCCTAACTCTCACCAAGTTCGCAGGCCTAATAGACCTAATTAGGCTTGGATTTCAAGGTAAGTACTAGAAATTGGGTGCATGGGATTGAAAAAGTGTTTCATATGTCTTCAAATAACTCTATACAACTCAAATTCACTCCTATTTCACTCAACCACTCTTTTAAACAAACACAATACTTCCTTCTCCTTCATTCTAGGCGAATACATTGAGATATTTAGTCTAGGGATTTATACATGAGGGTCTCACCCTTTGAGACATTTCCTGAGCTTGTATAATCACTAAGTATACCATCCTAAATTGCATTTTCCAGGATCTTAGAAAAATCCACAGGATAGAATGCAAGTTAGGACTCCATTTGTAAACTGTGCTTCAAATAGACTCCTTTCTGGACTGCTTTTTGGAAAGTTCAAATGAAACTTAAAAAATCAAAACCAAATGAATCCAAATCAATATTAGAGTTAAAATAACACAAAATACATTCAACACATCAACTTGGTTTCAAAAACTCACACCTTACACAGTCGTACAACTCAGAAATGCTCACAAAACCGCTTCATATACCATTTCCCATGCATCAAAATTACATCTTAGAACTTCTAACCATGTTGGTTTGAAGTAAGCACTTAAGAACACATCAAATGTGAAGTTGGATCAATAAAAAATGCTCTGTGACTGTTGGGCTACCATCTTGCATCTCTCGAGCAACTTTTGGAAGTTGCATGAGCAACTTTTTGACAACTTTTGCAACATTTGGAAAAACTTGTCTTTTTTAACTCGATGACCTTAGGAATGAATCCAAACCTATCCAAATGAAATAAAATTTTAAGAATAACATGAATCCAAGTAATTTAACACTAAGGACTCTAAAAACACAAAACATGCTTAAAGAGACAAAAACCTAACTAGGTGATCCAAATGGACTAAGGCATCTCTAGGGTCATAAGGTTGCCTAAGAGATCCTTGACCATACACATGGATCCAAAAAACAAAATAGGATTATCCTCTAAGATCAATACCTTTATGACAAACAAGATCCTCTAGGATCAAAAGAGAGATAGTCATGGGTGCACTGCACCAGAGAAAACTAGAGATATTGAGCAGGAAAGATGGAGTGAATATTTTAGAGAAAGAGAGAGAAGGAGAGATAAGGGGAGAGGGAGAGGGAGGCATATATATATTAAAATAGAGGTGATGAGAGAGTGGGAAATAGAGATTAATTAAGGTAGAGATATAGGAGGTGATACATAATACATTAAACATAATACATAATATAAGATATAATATATAAAATATTGCATATAATGAGGAGTTCAAATTATATTATATATTTGAAGAATAAAATAAATATAAATAAGTAATAAATTTATATAAAAATTAAATATATAACATCTAAATATATAATATTGGGTATATGTACCAAGATGGTGAAAAAAAGGGATCCAAGGTGGCCACTTTTTTCTTTAAATCAGCTAAACCAGAACTTAGTGGAGCAATTTCAAGACTTGCGTGTTGCAATATGTTTAACTTATGTCAACCTACTATTAATGACAACTTATCACATGTGTATAAAGATGGATTGCTCTAGTTGCAAATGTAGAGAGATGATTTGGATTAGAACATCTGAGAGAGATGTTTTGACATAGATAATGTAACATAGGAAAAAAGAATAAATGAAGGGAAGGAGAGTGTAAATGTAAATATGTTAAACCTCCTAGTCCTTTTTCATTACGCACATTAGGGAAAGAGAAAGAGGGATCCCCAAATATAACCTTCAAGAGAGCCCAAATTAGATTAGCACAACCCAAATTAATATAGGGGCACTAATGCAAAATCCAAGTGATGCAGGAGCATCTTGGGTCATTGGCAATCCTGCTCAACCAAAAAGATGTTTGTTTTGTTCATTAGTTTGTTTGGAGACTGCTTGGGAGATACTCTGTTACTCGGGTTCTGTTGCTCAGGCATGCTTGTTTTTGTTGCTCGGGTCTATCCCTCAGGCAAGCTTGTTATTTTATGTTGCTTGGGTTCTGTCACTCAGGCATGCCTGTTTATTTTTTTGTTGCTCGAGTTTCTCTTCTGATGCTCGGGTTTTGTTTCCTATTGCTCTGGGTGTTCTTTGCCCGAGTCACTCTATTGCTCGGTCAACCTTTGCCCGAGAATTTTATTTTGGAGTTCGATTTGGTGGCCGACTTCTTCAGTTAATTTTGATGGCTTAATTGATTTCGAGTCTCTCATTGGGATCTGTGTGGACCTAAATATGGGTCTCACTTATGGATTTAAGCGCCATTCTCTCTTGTTGGACTCTTGTATATATTTATTTCTATGTTCTTAGTCTAGGAGTTCATTTTTAGTTCACAAGTAGCAGTGCTAGAATAAGATTTGAATTATCTGTAAGCATGTCTGTGATCTCACATGTATGAAGATCATTTTATAATTCATTGAATATATGGCCGAAACTGGGAAGGCCTTACAACCCGACATGTAATGATTTTGATCAAGTAATGATAAAGGAGAGTTTGTGTTTCTTCTCTCAATGTGTTGTTTGGCTTCTACATTGGTTCTGCAAGGTGGTTTGGTAGTTGGGTGAGCCTTTGGCCCCTTCTCCACTCCCTCCTTGCGTCAGATGGTATCAGATCATTGGTGAGATCTAAGTTCCTTCTTTTAAGCCCTAACCCTAATTTGTATTGTTGTGGGGTAGCGGATTGTGATATGACCTTCAATTGTAGAGGGATTCAAGATGGTTCATTGGAGAGGAAATGTAGATCAAGGTCTAGCTGATATGCTTAGATAGATGGTTGCTAGATTGGAAGATGTTGAGATAGCCCAACGCAGAGGAAGACATCTTGAAAATGTTAGTGATGATTAAATTGAAGAGGTTCAAGGTGAATCTGCACCTGCACCTATGATGAATCAGGAAGAAGAGCGATTCCTGAGAGCTTTAACAAGTTTGAAGTCCACTCCTCAGTTTAATCCTCCTGAGTATAGTGTAAAATTGGATTCTGATGAATTGATTGACTGGATAACTGAGATGGAAAAGCATTTTGAATATGAAAATGTAGCAGAGGATAAGAAGGTGAAGATTGCAAGCACAAAATTGAAAGGTCATGCATCCTTATGGTGGGAACATCTACAATTGGATCGGAAGAAGAAAGGTAAAGACAAAATCAAGGTATGGGATAAGATGGTAAACAAATTGAAAGGCAAGGTTCTATCTTGTGACTATCAGGTTAACCTAATCTGACGAATGCAAAGTTTGAAGTAGAAAGACAAGTCAGTGAAAGACTATACTGAAGAATTTGATAGATTGGACATAAGATCTGGACATGTTGAAGATGAAGTGGAAAGAGTAGCAAGATACCTGAATGGCTTGAGATAGTTACATATAATATGAAATCAGTTTGGTCAAGATGGACAAAATTGAGGAGGCATATCAATTTGACCTAAAAGTTGAGGAAAAGTTGAAAGGAAGATATGAACAAATACAAAGAGGTAGAGGTGGTAGATTCCCTAGAGGAAGAGGTAGATCTCATGGTGAAAACAGTAAATCTGAACCACATAAGTAAATTTCAGACACATTTCAAGACAAAGGGAAGACTTAATGGAAAGGTGGAAGTTCATACCGAGGAAGAGGTAATTACTCCAGAGGTGGTTATAGCAGAAAAGGATTCTATGTAACTTGTTACAATTGTGGTGAAGAAGGACATAAATCATTTGAATGTACAAATGCAAGCAAGAAAGGCAGTAGTAGAAGAAATGCATTGGTGCAAGAAGAGTCACCAAATTAAGCTGAAAAGGAAGGAAATTTCATGATCCGAAGGATACTGTGGAGTGAGAAGGATAAGCAAGATCCTGCCAGGAAAAGTTTGTTCAAGACCAGATGTAGAGTTGCAGACAAAGTTTGGAAAGTGATTGTTGACAGTGGAAGCTTGGAGAATATAGCATCTGAGGAAATGGTTACAAAGTTGCAGTTGGAAAGGATGAAACATCTGAATCCCTATCAAATCTCATGGATCAAGGACAATCATACATTAATGGTGAGTGAACAATGTTTTGTGAATCTAAAAATTTGGAAAATACTATGATAAGGTGTTGTGTGATATTATGCCTATGGATTGTTGTCATATTTTGTTGGGTAGACCTTGGCAATATGATTGGCATGCTATACATGATGGAAGATTAAATAGATATTATATTTGGGTTGATGGTAAGAAGCAAGTTTTGTTACCTTTGGTTGAAGAATTTTTTGGTGAGATATGTACATCTATGAAAGTTTGTTTGATGGAAGGTAGACAGTTTATTAAGGATTTGAGAAGAAATGATATCTTTTATGCATTGATTCCTAACAAACCGAGTAAGAATATAGAAGATGACATTCCTGCAAAAGTTGGAAAGTTACTCACTGAGTACAAGGAGATAATTTTAGATAATGTACCTAATGGTTTTCCACCAATGAGAGATATCAGTCACTATATGGATATGATTCCTGGAGCTAGTTTACCGAACAAAGCACCACGTAGGTTAATGCCGACTGAGAATGAAGAGCTTAACCAAAAAGTTCATGAATTGTTGAATGAAGGTTTGATCCGAGAGAGTTTGATTCCATGTGCAGTACCAGATGTATTAGCACCTAAGAAGAATGGAGAATGGAGAATGTGCACTGATTCTACATAAATTAACAAGATCACAATGAAGTATAGGTTCCCTATACCGAGAATGGATGACATAATAGATTGTTTGAGTGGAGCAAGATATTTTACCAAAATTGATTTGAAGAGTGGATATCATCAGATCAGAATCAGAGAAGGTGATGAATGGAAGACTGCTTTCAAGACAAAGGAAGGTTTGTATGAGTGGTTGGTTATGCCTTTTGGTTTAACTAATGCACTGAGTACATTTATGAGATTAATGAATGAAGTTATGAATTTTTTTTTGAATAAGTGTGTGATTGTATACTTGGATGATATTCTGATGTTCAATAAGACTAGGGAAGAGAATTTGATGCACATAAGACAAGTGTTGCAAAGATTGAAAGAGGAAAAGTTGCTGATAAATCTAAAGAAGTGTTCCTTTATGAAAGAAATTTTTTATTTTGGTTTTGTAATTTCAGCTGAAGGTTTGAAGATGGATCCTGAGAAGGTTGAAGCTATACTTAGTTGGCCTACACCTGAAAATGTCACCGAGGTAAGATCATTTCATGGATTGGAAATTTTTTACAGAAAGTTTATCAGAAATTTCAGTTCTATTTGTAATGCTATGACTGAAACACTAAGAGGAAACAAAACAAAATTCAAATGGACACATGGAGCTGATAAGAGTTTTGAAGCTTTGAAGTTAAAAGTTGCTGAATTACCTGTGTTAGCATTACCTAATTTTAATAAGGTTTTTCAAGTTGAATGTGATGCAAGTGGAAGTACAATTGGAGCTGTGTTGACTCAAGAAGGTAAACATGTTGCTTTCTTTAGTGAGAAATTGAATGATGCAAAGAGGAAATATTCTATATATGATCAATATTTCTATGCTATTGTTCAAGCTATTAAGAAATGGAGACACTATTTGATGCCGAATGGATTTGTGTTGTGTACTGATCATAAGGCTTTACAATATTTGGGTATTCAAAATAAGTTGAACCAGAGACATATGAAATGGGTAGAGTATTTGCAGAGTTTCACATTTGTGAATAAGCATAAGAGTGGAGTATCTAACTGAATTGCTAATGCATTAAGAAGAAGATCTTTGTTGACTGAAATGAGAATTGAAGTTCTTGGTTTTGATGACATGAAGAATTTGTATGAAAGTGATCCTAATTTGTCAGAGTAGTGGAGAGTGTGCAGAGTACCTAATTCAAACCAATCAACTAAGTATGAATACTATTTCATTCAGGAAGATATGTTGTTCAAAGGTATTCAGTTGTGTATACCGAGAGGTTCAATGAGAACTAATTTAGTTAAGGAAAAACATAGTAGTGGATTGGCTAGACATTTTGGTATTGATAAAACATTGAGTTTGCTTAAGGTAAGGTACTTTTGGCCTCAGTTGTATAAGGATGTTCAAAAATTTGTGAAAAGTTGTGGGGTTTGCCAAGTTGCAAAAGGAGTAAGTCAAAATGCTGGTTTGTATACACCTATTACTGTTCCTGAGAAACCTTGGAGTGATATCAGCATGAATTTTGTTCTTGTCTTACCTAGGATAGCAAGAGGTAACAATTCTATATTTTTTATTGTGGATAGATTTTCTAAGATGACACATTTCATGCCATGTAAGAAAACATCAAATGTAGTACATGTTGAGCATTGTTTTGACACAAGCCAACTTGCTAGGATCTCAAGATTTGATTTCCTCTCTTGAAAGAATAACATGGTTATTCCCAAGGTTCTCCGGGGTTGGGTCACAACCTGCTTGGTTACTCAGTTGAAGATAAATGTGATTGTTCACAAGGAGGCCTTTGCTGGTTCATTCAAGACATCAAACTGCAAAACACTTTAGTTCTTTTTTGGTATTTTCCATTTTAACAAATATGGGTGTTGTAAATAAAATGCAATTTTGTATTTTCAAGATGTGAATTTTCAGAATTTAAAGACAAAATTTAAGGAGAGGATAGAGTAAGAAGAAGTAAAATGAATTAATGAAAATGAAATCCTATGGACATAAATTGCTGAAAACTCATCCTTGTAAATTGAATGATGGGAAGATTTGGAACAAACCCACGAAGCATAAATCAGACCAAGTCACATTTCAATACTCCACAGATGCAAGCGTTTCAAGAGAAGGTACATTCACTCGTGCAAAATATTCAAAATCAATCAAATCATGAAGCCACCAAGATGTGTGTACCCACAAGACAAATTTATCATTAAACCCAAAGATGATCTCTTCCACGCATTCGTCACAGCAAGGTAAAGAGAACAACAACAAACTCCAACTAAAGAAATGCGAATCTGAAACACAATAAACAAGAGACTCTCTGAAAATAATGAATAATGCAAGCATGCATCCAATAATTTTGCATAGGTAGCAGCAATTCACACACCACAAATGAAGCACCGAATGTATATCTTTATTGCATTAGGAATCTGACCGTTTACATTCATTTGTGATTACAATATATAGAGTTTGATCCACAACTCTGAATTCTAAATTTTGGGAATCAGAGAGAAAAATAAATTAAACTAAAACTTTGCTGAAAGGGAAACTAGTCTTAACTTATACTAGATAACTTGCATGGATTCTTGAATCCATTTACAATCAGTTTGCCCATGGTCAAACTTGCCAATAAGAAAAGAGAAAAGGAGGGTTTCTTCTGAAAACTTGGAGTCTTCTTCTCATTTCTTAAAGTTTTCCTTAGATTCTTCACCTGGAGGCTCTTCTGGCAGTGGAGACTGGTAAGAGACCCTTAGTCCCTTCAAAACAAACTCAAGTTAGCCATCAATCTAACCTGGAGTTCAACTGGTGTGCAAAAATGTGATCTTGCTGGAAACACCCAGATTTTTCAGACCTTGACCTCACCTCCGAAACTTTTAATGCCCCAAAATTTCTTAAGTGTTAAACAATCAAAATTATGATCCAAAGTTTGGACTTTTCAGAGGCTGAAACGACCAAAATATTTGGAAGGCCGAAAAACCTGGAGGGCCGAAAGGCCAAAAATATGGAATTTGCATGTCCTGAAGGGCCCGAAAGGCCAAAACATCGAAACTTGTCTTAGGGAATTCTCTTAAGTGTTGGAGATCACTTCTTCAAAATGTTCAGTGGTCCTAGGGGTCAATTTGGGAATATTTCTAGGTGTGCAACCCAGAGCTTTTGTATGACCTCCTAAACTTCCTCGTATTTTATCTTCTTTCTTTTCACCCTGTTGACCTTCCATTCTTGCTTTTCTTTGAAGGTAGTTAGCTCGAAAGCAAAGAAATGGATCTCCTCTACATGGTTTGTCATCCTCATCATCTCTTCTTTTGAATAGAATAATTGTTGCAAGGCTTCCTTGGTTCCTACAGTTGCTATGATGTCCCTGAACTGTTGGACCACTTCTTTAGACGGCCGTAAGACATGCTTAGCTTCATCCTGATATAAATCAAGGCCGATCCATGTTAAGAAGACATCTATTTCTTCCACCCATTCCAGGACTTCTTTCCACTTCTCTAGCATGGAAGCTTGAAATTTTTCATAAACGCTAATTATCTTGATTATGCGCTTGATCCATGTCTCAAAATTGTCTAGCTCCTCACCTTCATATATCTTTACCAGGATCTGGAAGTGTTGTTTCTTGATGATCTATAAATCTTGGAGGGTGGCTCACCATTTTCTTGTCTCAGACTCCAGGCCACCCTCATTTGTCATCAAATCAATTAAATTTGTAACCTCTATGAGAATAACCCTATACGATTTGAATAACCGTTTGATGGCACTCTCCCCGTATTGCTCAAAATCTTCCTTCCAATCTGCACTTGTTATGATGAAGAATGGTGTTAACCCTGTCGACAGGTCTGGGATGTTTCTCTTATCTAACACTGCCTGCAATGAGGCTTCTGGGCAGCTGGGGTCAATAGGACCAACTATTTTGCGAATGAACTTCTTCAAAGCTTTATTCTGTTCTGTTAAGGTTTTTATAGTCTCCTCATCCTTACTCATGAAAACTAGAGCATGTTTAAACCCTAAGGCTACTAGTGTCTTGCTCCCTTCCCTGGTGGGTTCCCCCAAATATACCTCCTCAAATGTATAATCTTCTGGAGTTTCTTACGTTTGAGAGGTGCTCGCGGATGGGACTACAACCTATGTCTTCTAGTGCCCCCTAGTGTCTTGGGTGATGTAGGACATTGTCCACGTTGGTAATATGATATTTGTCTGATGAAAATCCTATCCTAAGGATGCTATATCCGTATTCTCCCCTTCATCCTCATCTGAATAAGTTCTTCTCCTTGACTAGATTTCTTTAGTAAACCATGTAGGCTTACTAGATGCGGTGACTGGCTCATATGGGCTAACCTGAAGAACTGAATCTAAATTTTGGGACCCTAGAGTCACCTCTTTATCTGGCCCCTCTTCTTGTTCCTATCTCTATTCCCCTTCATTCCTTTCTCCTCGGTGTTCTTCTTCCTTTTCCCTTTCCTCTTCTGCCTTGTATCATTCCTCCATTACCTCATCTTGTTTTTCCTGGCCTTTGTCTTCCTCTCTTGAGGAACTAACTGAGGCTTCGGTATTGAGACCATTCATGACCTTTAAGGTGGTTTCAAAAAGTGACACAGCCTCTACAGTTGCTGATCCTCCAGGGGTCTGGATGTGGCAAGTCAAAGGGCTTGATGATGGTGGAGTAGGTGTTGGGAGATTTGGGATTAGAAGTGGGAGAGTAGTTGGTGGAGTTTGGAGAAATGGTGGTGGAGTAGGAACAAGAGGTGGAAGAGTAGTTGGTGGAGTTGGAATGTGAAGGGGCGTTGTAATATATTGGTTATTGTTGTAGGCTCATTAGTAGTCACCCCTTGGGTAATTGGAGACTCTTGATTCCTGAGCCCTCGATTTTCTTTAGAGCTCTCTCCCACTATGGGTATATTTGGCTTTGGATTAGTAAATTGAGTGGGAGGTGGAGTTAGGATTACTTGTGGTTGAAAAGGAGAAGGACCACCTGCCTCATACCCAGTTGCATAACCTGGGGTGTCTTGGCCTGGGTCCGAGAAACCTTCTAGACCCTCAAAGTCTAACATTTAGAACTCATCCAATCCCAAAGCATCCAAGGGATTATCTGGCTCTTTGGGATCCTCCTGGTGTTTCCCACTAGTCTCATTTTCTCTCCTTTTCTGAGACCTTGTCCTTTTAACTAGAGGGACCTCTTCCTCTTCCTCTTCTTGTGGGTCCTCCTGTATGGTTTCTAATTGTGGAGACGCATAAGCTTTCTTCCTCTTATATGTCTTCTTCCCCTTTGTTTCTGAACCACAAGTTTCCATTCTCTATGAAAAATTCATAGAACTTGTCTACGCCTTTGTGGAGGTGGAAGACATCCTCTATGACATCTGGCCTAATATCCAATACTACTTGGCCTTTTGTATTTTGAACCACCCTTTTGTCAGAGTTATAATGGTTCGCCAGGGTCATGATCAGTTCAGGTGATGACATGACCACTAGGTGGGCTGTTGTGCTGACCAGTCCCACTAATAATAGGGAGGTACAATCCTCTGATCTCCCGACTGGTTGGCCACACCTTGTTAGGAAGTCATCCTAGTCTACATTCCTGGTATCAATATCAGTGATTTCAATGTGCTTGTTGCTAATTTTGGAAGGGGGAGTGTTCCCCTTGTGTAGGTACTTCATGGGCAATGCAGTCTTTTTCTCAGGCATTCCTATAATGAAACATGCAAGTATCAGTATTTTATTTAAAGAAAAACTGAAGGAAAGCTGACTAATCTAAGAAAATAGAGGAAAAAACTCTCTAAGTGGCCAGGAATGCAGGTTTTTGCACTTTCAGACCTTTCGATGTTTCGGGTGCCGAAAACAGTTTCGGAGGTCAAAAAGGCAAAAAGTGCGAAAGGCCACTATTGAAGAGCGAGCTTCGTCGGACCTATCGACATCCAAAATTTTGAATTTTTTTGTGGAAGCTGAAACTTTGAAAGGATCATGAAATCTGAAAGTGCGAGATCTTTCTAAAGCGAACAACGCTTTTGGGGATTCAAACTTGTCAGCATTTCAGACCTTTTGGAGGTCTGAAAGGATGAAAAGGCCAAATCTTTGAAATGATAGACTCCCAACCTGACCTAGTTTTCAGCCTTTCAGGGGATAAAAACCTATGACAAAGGGTCACGACCGAAAGAAGATGAAAACCCTACACCAAAAAACTAGAAAAAAGGAAGAATCGACCCGACAAGGAGGGACTTCCCTACCAACATTGAAGGCACTAGAAGGTCTTGAGAGACCAGGGGAGAGGGAAGTCCACATGCCCTAGACTGGACAAGCACCGGGAATGAAAACCCTAAAACCTAAACCATGAAGAGGGAAAAAAAACTATGAGGCAGCGAAGAAGGGACCTACCTCGAATGAGCTAGGAGCGGGGGAGGACGACGCAATAGAGCTTGGAGGCGCAGGGCGACCAATCTCAGGATCGAGGGTGAAAAATGGCAAAGTCGCGAGCTCTTGATAAGTTGGAATCGAAAATGATGAAGTGAGATAGATTGGGGCCCTTTTGGCCATTTATAAACCGCGGGGCTTACGTCAGCACTTTCGATGTTTTGGGGTATGAGACATTGAAATTCAGGAGGTAGATACCTTCGGCCTTTTGGCCATTTTGGTACTTCGAAGTACTATGGTACTCCGAAGGGCCAAAAAAGGTGTCTTCTTTGTTTTATCATGCTGACACCCTTTCTTCTGAGACTGACCAGGCGTGGACTCAAGGGGACAGACAAGACCGAAAGCCAAAAGACAAAAAAAGGGGGTCCCCATGGCCAGAGGACCAAAAAAGGGGTGTGTGTTGTGGACCCACAACAATACATATAGAATATCTTTTCTTTAAGGAGATTGTCATATTGCATGGATTACCGAGGAGTATCATCTCTGACCGAGACAGTAAGTTTGTTAGCTATTTTTGGAGAACACTTTGGAAGAAGTTGGATACTGAGTTGAAGTTTAGTTCTACATTTCATCCAGAGACTAATGGACAAAAAAATGTTGTAAACCAAAGTTTGGGTAATTTGTTGAGATGCTTATTTGGAGACACACCAAGTAATTGGGATTTGATATTGGCACACATAGAGTTTTCATACAACAGTTCAATGAATAGAAGTACTGGAAAAATACCTTTTGAGATTGTTTAGGGCACACAACCAAGAGGTATATCAGATTTGAGAGATATTGTTGGGGAAGAGAAAAGAAATGTAGAAGCAAAATAATTTGCTGAGTTCATGAAGACATTGCATGAAGAAGTAAAAAAAAAGCTGGAGAAAAGTAATCAGACGTACAAAGATAGTGAAGACAGGTCAAGAAGACATAAAAAATTTGAAGTTGGTGATGAAGTAATGGTTCATTTGAAGAAAGGAAGATTTCCTATTGGAACATATGGTAAATTGAAGATGAAGAAATTTGGTCCTTGAAAAATACTGAGAAGATTTGACAGTGGAAATGATTATGAAGTTGAGTTACCTGATGACATAGATATATCACCTATATTCAATATTTTAGACTTGTATGAATATCATGAACTTGATGAAGAAGTGACAATACCAAGTGATTATCCTAAGAAGAAGATAGAGGAAGTTGAGAAGACTTTGAAACAAAGAATTGGCAGAAGTACAATAGGAAAGGAATACATGGAATATTTGGTAAAGTGGAAGAATAGACCAATTGAGGACTCATCTTGGATTTCTCAATCTAAGTTGGATTCATTTTAGGTTGGACCTGATACATGATTTGGGGAATCATTTCTATTAACCCTAGGTGTTTGATGCAGGAGAATATTGGGTCATTGGAAATCCTACTCAACCAAAAAGATGTTTGTTTTATTCTTTAGTTTGTTTAACTACTGCTCGGGAAATATTCTATTGCTCAGGTTCTGTTGCTCAGGCATGCTTGTTTCTGTTGCTCGGGTCTGTCGCTCAGGCAAGCTTGTTATTTTCTGTTGCTCGGGTTCTATCACTAGGGAATGCCTATTTATTTTCTTGTTTCTTAGGTTTCTCTCCTGACGCTCGGGTTCTATTTCCTATTGCTCAGGGTGTTCTTTGCCTGAGTCACTCTGTTGCTCGGTCAACCTTTGCCCGAGATGTTTATTTTGGAGTTTGATTTGGTGGCCGACTTATTTAGTTAATTTTGATGGATTAATTAATTTGGGGTCTCTCATTGGGATCTATGTGGACCTAAATCTGGGTCTCACTTATGGATTTAAGTGTCGACCTCTCTTGTTGGACTCTTGTATATATTTGTTTCTATGTTCTTAGTCTAGGAGTTCATTTTTAGTTCAGAAGTAGAAGTGCTAGAATAAGATTTGAATTATGTGTAAGCAGGTCTATGACCTCACATGTATGAAGATCATTTTATAATTTATTAAATATATGGCCGAAATCAGGAAGGCCTTACAACCCGACATGTAATGATTTTGATCAAGTAATGATAAAGAATAATTGTTGTTTCTTCTCTCACTATGTTGTTTGGCTTCCGCATTGGTTCTGCAAGGTGGTTTGGTAGTTGGGTGAGCCTTTGGCCCTTTCTCCACTCCCTCCTTGCATCACCGAGTCCTTTTAAGGGTGAATATTTAAAAGATCTATTTTTTCTTTGATCAAAATTTCCCTTTATTGTTTGTTGATTAATTATTGTCAATTGAGATTGTTTGTATTTGCTTAAACGATCTAAGGCTAGTTGATTAATTAAATGTAATGCAAGTAAAATAGAAGCACATGTAACAATCAAGAACATAAAATACCTAATAATATATCTCAAATTAAGTGCTATGAAATAAAAAAGAGGAAATTGGACTCACCTTGAAGGCTAGTAGAGGGTACAAGATGAGGTCTAAAAATGGAGTAGCAGACTGTAACAAAACTGAAACCGCACTGTGAAAATCTGAAGGTCCCAAGAATAGGTCAACTTGGAGGTACAGGTCACACTTGGGTACATGTTGAGGTTGACCTATATCTGCACTATCAAAAAATCTGAGATCTGAATGTTTGACATAAATTGTAACCCTAAATCAGTTGAATCCAATCCTGGAAACTTAAAAACCTACAAATATGGTCCTACAAACAAGAAAAATAGTTTTTTTTTTTTTTTTGGGGGGGGGGGAAGGGGCTTGCCTTGGTCAATCTCACATTTAGGAATTAACCTTGAATTGGAATAAAATCATGTAAAAGTAAGACAAATGTAAATATTCACCTCGCTTGTCAAACCTTCATGGATGGATTCGAATCCACTACCCACAAAGATGTATGAATGCTTGTATATAGAATGTGGGATGTTGGATGTCTCCAAAAATGAAATAGATCTACAAGTGCCAAATCATAGATCATGGATGTAAGTATGCTTGAATGGTTGAATGCTTGTGCAATGTAGATCTCCTCCCTTGATGGCCAACTCCACTATCACCAATGAAGAAAGAAGCTAGACCTATGGAATTAAATGCATGTTTGATTGAATGGAATGAATGCCTTCAATGAATATGCATTTTTCTTGAACTCCTTGAATCCACTTTGAACTTGATAGCTTAAAATTATTGTCTTGAGCATGTAATGGATCTTTGTAAAAATTGGATTGCTTCTTGAATTCATGGATCGAAAGTTCCTCTCCCAAATGAAGTTAGTAGTCCCCCTTTTTATAGCAATTTAAGGCAATAAAACAAAAAAGGGTTGACTGCATTAGGCAGGAAAAAGGGAAAAACCCTAAAATTGGCCCGAGTTCCAATGAAAGCAATGCCTTAAGTACATGCTGAACTTGACCTGTACCCCTAGGTATAGGTCAAATTCAACTTGTACCCTAGATAAAACTCAACTTTGACCTATACCCTAGGAGGCACAATCTTCGAAAAAGGTCTCAGGATCTCGGGGGTGCAAAAGAAATGGTGAAAAATGGACAAAAATGAGGACAGAGTGAAAAATCTAGCATAAATGCATCCATGTTCTAAGAGATCTCTAAAATGGGGCCTAAAAGGGTCTTTGAGCTTCCAATTTAATGGATGCTAACTTTTAAGATGGTATATTTAGCCCCCACTTTAGTGGGAGCATGAGCCAAACTCATACTCATGGCTAAAGTAGATCAAGTGCATGAGATGATCTCATCAGAGAAACAAGGAAACACCAAGCCCCTAAGAGACTTGAGTCCTCATCAAATCCAAAACTAAGAAAAGAGAGATATCACCAAACAAAGGAAAATGGAGTTTGATTCCCTCGGCCTAGTAAGAATGATTATCCTACAGTGAATCACACAAAAAGGCATGTTGCAAAAGATGGCATTGATAGTTTAGCGGGTTTGTGTGCCATGCTAGTCAACCCAAAGGATTCATCCTTAGGATTTGTGTCCCCAAGGGGAACTCAACAAAAAGGTGATCCAGGCATAAGGATTTGTGTGTCTTTAGGGGATCGAAAGATGCAAATGCAGGGATCATGCATTATGGATTTGTATTTCCATAAGGGATCCAAATGTATAAGATCATTAAATATAGCGTGTGTGTGTGTATGTGTAAAATGTGAGTGGAGTGTATCCCCCATGTTAAAGCTATTACAAGTGCCTTAGTGGGAGAAATAGATTTAACGGGGTGCACATGCATCCACTAGAGATGTTTCCACTATGAAATGACCCCAAGAAAGGACACATAAAGGGAAATGAGCACATGGAAAAAAAAGAGGGAAAGATAGAGATCTATCAACTCTTGGGTCAGTAGGTCATATGATAACTTATGTATATCATAATTATGTCAAAACAAAGTGTCATCATTCCCCGAAGGAAGTAGAACTACAACATAATGGAAGAAAGGCACATAAGAGTTGCAAAGAAGAGTATTTTTGGACTAGCATCATTGAGACCAAAAGGATTTGGTGCTACCACTTTACATCATCCCAAACAGACAACATAAAGACACATTTATGAACAATGACACATGTACAACAAATGTAAAAATATAAAGAAGCAGAGATACAAAATAAAATAATGATTATGACATTTTTTATTATTTTATCACCTTGTGCCAACAGAGCAACAAGGTTCGTTTAAATAAATCTAAACAAAACATATAAAAAGTAGCACATCATGACAAAAAAAACAAACATAGAAAAGAAAAGAAAGGATCTACTATACAAGAGGATCTATTCAAACGTATCACCTGCTCCCCATCTCGGTCCATAATGTTTAGGTATTTTGGTAAAATTGCAAGAGGAGCAACATCAAGCATAAGAGAGGGAGCAATAGCCAAACAAGGACCTTGTTGTGAAGAAAGGTCACTATGTTCAGGGTTAGTAGCAATAGATAATTGTCATGAAAGCATAGTTGGTAAATAATTATCAAGATCAATAGTCTCATAATCATCAAAATCACTAGCATGTATATCATTGTTAGTATCAACAACATCAACATCAAGAGTATCTTCTTCATCAAGATCAATTGTAATAGAATCTAAGATATGAATAGAATCACCATGTTTATACATTTGAACTTTGTTATTATTCACTTACTCCATAGTTTCAACCATGGGTTGGTCAAAGGAAAGTGAAGCAGGGTGTGTATGAGGTAAAGAAAGATTCTAAGAGATACAGGCACGGGCTCTAGCTCGACGCTTATGACAATGATCATGAGCTTGTTGGTTATGTTTGGTCTTGGTAGATATTTGTGGTTGAGTAGGATCAATCAACATAGGTGTAGGATTTGAGAAACATGCAAATCCACAGACCCAAACACACCTGCATGAAAATAACCTGATACAAAGTAGAAGCACAGAAATGAAAAAGCAGAACACAGAGATGCTCAAAAGAAGAGTCACAATAATTCTCTATGTTATGAAAAAACAAAATACAAGCATTCGACCTTAAAGGTGAATGAAACCCTAAAAACATAAAAGCTAGGTTGCGCAATATAATTAATATAAAGTATTAATTATATGCACCTAAGAGATAGCTTAAGTGAAAAAGAGTAAGGACTAAATGATTACTCTAAAACCCCCCCTTAAGTGAAGCTCAGGAGGTAAGCTAACCTAGCACCGATAAGAAAGCAGGAAATGGGTCCCGGCAACAAGGCCTGATCAGGTACCCAACAACAAAGAAATCTCTGTAAACCGGGGAAATAGAGAAAACCCAGTGGGAAAAACCCTACCCCAAAAAGAGATATAAA
>MU224976.1:939136-970641 GCA_018584345.1 Thuja plicata | reverse complement strand
CTATCTGAAGAATCCTGAACTGATCCATGGTGCCAAACAAGGTGGAGAACTTGTCCCACATATCCCTGGGTGTAGTCAGACCATCCAGGTGGAACAATAACCCATCTGAAATATTCATGGCAATGAGGCCCATCGCCTCATCCATCCTGTTTTTGTGCATAAGAGCCTCATAAGGCCTCTGAAGAATGGGCTGAACCACATCTATGCAGGACCATAAACCTCGTGACATGAGGAGTCTGGTCATATGTGGCTTCCATGTGTGGTAGTTGTGAGGTGTTAGTCAGGCCACAGAGGGGTCCGACATTGGAAGAAGAATAAGACGGAAGTAGAAGGGTCTTTCTGAATGAAATGACAGAAAGTAAAATGCACCCCCCACAATGTAAAATCCTATCCCCTGTGCACCACAAATAAACAACTACTGAAACCACAGAAAAAATGAGAGAAAAACCTGAACACCGGATGTAGAGTGGAGGGAAAACAAAGCCTCAACTTCAACATTGAAAATAGGAACTCAAATGGCCGAATTAGAAAACAAGACTAGCACCATTGTGTCCATCTCGAAAATACCTTTCCGGCGATATTTCATTTTCCAAAAAGGGATGTCGTATGCCCAAGATACGGACAAAAAACCACAGGTACCTCCAAATAACTAGTCATTGGAAAAAACCAGTCATGGGCATAAAAATGACGTCCAAATGCCCATCGCAGGGCTTGGTGGCGCGGTGGTGGCCTGTGGGTGGCGCCACCGAAAGAGGTGGTGAGCAGGCGGGGAGTTGGTGGAGGTTTGGCCGGGCGCGGGCGACGGCCGAGCGGCCGGTGGGCGGCGGCGGGCCCGGGTGGCGGCGCGCTGGCTAGAAGCGGCGCGCTGGTGGCGCGGGCTGGCAGCGCCCAAAAACATTTAAAAAATGCATTTTTTAAATTTTTTTTTGAGTTTTTGCCTCGATTTTTGAGTCGTACGGCCCTAGGAGGCTAAAATTTTTCCCTGTGGTCACAGAGGCCAAAATAGTTGAACTTTATATGTTTTTCGACTCTCCCAGGCCTTCTGAACGCAATGGCAGTGTCCGTTTTGGATCAATCTGCTCCAGAAGATTGTGCCTCCTTCAAAGTGAAAGAAAAACCTCAGAAAAGGCTGTGGCTGTCATCTTCAAATCGTGGCTTCAAAGTCCTTCGATCAGGTAGCGACAGGGTGGCTCTGATACCATGTAGGATTTGAGAAACATGCAAATCCACAGACCCAAACACACATGCATGCAAATAACCTGATACAAAGTAGAAGCACAAAAATGAAAAAGCAGAACACAGAGATGCTCAAAAGAAGAGTCACAATAATTCTCTATGTTATGAAAAAACAAAATACAAGCATTCGACCTTAAAGGTGAATGAAACCCTAAAAACATAAAAGCTAGGTTGCGCAATATAATTAATATAAAGTATTAATTATATGCACCTAAGAGATAGCTTAAGCGAAAAAGAGTAAGGACTAACTGATTACTCTAACAATAGGTTCCTTCTCTTATTTATGTGGGAGAATAGGAGGTGGATAATTTGATAAAGGAGGAATTTGTGGTATAGAAACAAGACCATGACTACGATCAATTGTGGGTTTACTGAGTTCAACAATCTTCTTAGCTTTGAAGGCTTGGTATGATTAGAAAAGATAATCAAGACGAGTTGGAGGTGATTGAGGTATAGAAGGCCAAAAGAAATCAATTTTAACACAATCTTGAGGCCTAAAAGGATGATAAATACTATGGTTATGTTAGGATCAAGCACACTGAGAGGGGGTGACTCAGTGTTGTAGCACTCTTATTTAACTTTAAGAAATTCAAACTTAACCATGCAATAACTGAAATTAAGAGAACATAAGCATAAAGTAAATAACTCATAACACCATGATTTGTTCATGAGGAAATCCTGTTAAGGGAAAATCCAGGTGGGGATGGTACCCACAAATTATTCACCAAGAGTATATTGTCCCTATTAGGAGACCCAACCCTTTTAGGAGTTGAATATTACATTTAGTATAAATCTCTGTTAAAGGATGCAAACCCTGTTAGAGGTAATACAAAGAGCTCACTACTCTTACAATACAAAATTGTCTCTTTACAATTACAAAAGATGAAATATACAAGAATATGCTATGCTTAAGTAGTTCTAGTTATAGCTTGCAATATTCTCTGCATTATTCTAACATCACAATGCATTCACATCTAACTTCACCATCATCGCATCTCAAAAGAATATCTACTTATATACCTGATCTCATAATACGTTCAGTCGGCTCACAAGTGCATCACAAAATGTATCCAACACATAACCCAAGAGAAAATAAAAAAATAGGCAATCACATATCCATCAAGTAGGATTGGACTCGACCTAAATCCAAAATAGCACTACTAGAATCCACACATTACTCTCAATCATCATGACCTTTCTTCTGCCATGTTGTAGTGTTTCACTGTCTTTGCATACCAAGAACATGTTATAACTCTCTTCATACAACTCCAAAATACAAGCGACCATAAAAAATCCATGCAATACTTCAATCTACCTTTCTCTAAGTAGGAAAGACTTAACACGTCATATATTGTGTTCGCCAGGCAAAACTATGAAACTATGTCTATGAAACTGCTTGTAGATTTAGTTATTTTTTCAAGACTGGATACTCAAAACTGAACTGTACTCCAAGTGACCATACCTGAAAGTAGTGTTGCCATAAATGACAACATATATGTTATACATCCTTGGATACTTTTCAACAATCTCCCCATTTGGAATTGATGGCAACACTTAGTGAAAAATGACTAAGTGCCCAATACGAAACTACTATCTATACACTCATATATATCTCTATTACCCCCCCTTTGCCATCAATGTTAAAGAAAATATATCTATATACAAGGAAAAAATTTAGGACCGCTTCATCAAAAAGTTACACCATGCGAAGTATGCCTTGGAAGGAGGTTTCCAAGACCCTTTCATCTGCTTCCCATGTTGTCTTCAAGGTCTGACCATCCTGGATTAAACCATTTAAAGAAAAGGATGAGATCTCAGCATCCTTCAGTACTGTAGGCATAGATCCATCAAGGGATTTCTTCGTTGTCTCCATGTCCTCAAGGTGCTTCTCAAAAATCAATAGTTTAGGAGTAATAGAACTCCTCAACTCACCAAATCTTCCCAACACTCTTGATTTATCAGTTTGTAGCACAATAATTTTGTCCAACAATTTGGACACTTCCTTATCCAACTCAGTAATTGATTGTGAGGAGGACCTGCAATTCTTCGCCAAGTCATCCAATGTCTTCTCATCATTGTGAATTATGTCTACCACATTCTGCACATGCCTAGAAGGATTTATGAAATAGTTGTATATCTTCTTCTCATCCACAATGCAAGCCCTAATTCCAGATATACTGGTATCTAATATGCCAATATCCCACTTAATTGACTTGCATACCTCTACTAAATTCTTTGTCATGTATTCCTTCTCAAACTTCACAACTGCGACCTTCTCTAAGAAGTGAAGTGCATATCAAATTCATCAAGGACTTTGCCCAAATTTTTTGTTGTATCATTTTCTTGGAAGGTGAAAGGTATAGATAAAATTTTATTAATTATGTCCATTACTTTGTCCAATACCCTGACTTTCTTCTCAGTTTTCTACTTGGAGTTTTCCTTGGCCTTAGAAAAGGCCATAAGAGATAACTTTGTTAGCTCATCCTCATCCATTTCATCCACATTTGTATCTAGGGGCTTGCTGTCACTTTCCAAAAATTGAGTTGTAGAAATAGATTCCTTCTTAATAGGAATAGAATCAAGAATAGAGATAGGTACCTTTGTTTCTTACTCAGTTAAAATATCTATTTTAGTATCATTCTTTTCTTCAGCCATAATTTCCTTTTTCTCTTCTCTAGTAACTACATTAGGATTACCATGTTCCGCTTCCTCATTCTTCCTTTCCTCAATAACTTCTTTCATTCCTCCTTCAGTAAATATGCCAAGATCTATCACATTTACTATATTCTATGTATTACTGCCATCTACCTCAGGAACAATGTCAACATTCCCTTGAAAAGGGTCACCGAAATCCTATGAAGTTTCCAAAGACACAAGTATACCTGCCATAAAGAAATCTGGTTGCCTCACAGTACTGTAAAAATGATTTGTCCCTTCCTCATTCTTAGACTCTTAAGCTTCAGCTCACACTTCTTTAGATGATTCCCCAATCAATATTTCTTTAGGATTAGGTTTATTTGGGGGCTTTGTCTTCTCTATAACTTCATCCAAAAGGACCTTGTCAATGGATTTGATTGTTTCTTCTTCAATTGCTTCATACTTTCCTGCCATAATCTTAGTCAACCTAGTTTTTTTAATCCCATCAAAGGTTTTATTTCCTTTTGTATCCTATCATTCTCTACATGTGAAATAACTAGAAGAATATCCTCTATATATTTTACACGGATCCTATCATCCTCTTCTAAGGCTCTTTTCTTTCTAATCTCTAATTTATCAAATAATTTTTTTGGAATACTGCCCTTAAACTCAATCACATTCTTTTTGAAAACTAACATATGTTTGATAACACTTTCTTCAATTTCAATTTTATCTTTTTCATCATACATATCATAGTATTTAGGCAATTGATTTTTCTTTCCTTTCTCAACTATCCTCTTCGCCAATATCTACAGGTCAGAATTCCACTGATATCTCTCAACTGGCTTCACTTGTACAATCTCTTTAGATTTCTTCTCAGTCTTCTCTTCAATATTCTCCTCCTCTTTCTTCTACTTATTGGGAGGTGATTCTTGTTTAGGTTTAGAGGACCTAGTTATCCTCACAGAAGTCTCTACTGCTTCCTTTTTTTCCTTAAACATAGTTGTCCTTTGTGATGATCTTCTAGGTGGTATAGGAATAGTTTTAGGTATAGTGACCACTCCTAGAGGTGAGTCTGACACCTCAATAGTTTTAGTAGTAGGTAAGGGTGTAGTATCCAAGTTTTCCAAGTCAAAGGACTTATCTACTACATTCTTTCTCCATTTAGACATCCTAGTCTTGCTAATTCCTTGTTTATCTGCAATGTTGTCAATACGTTTTTCTACCTTCCTCTTCCTATCAACTCTAGTCAATTTTTTCCTAACCTTAGAGGAATTCGCCTCATAGGTACCCCATCTCTCTTCACATGGATCATTATTAGCAGATAACACATGGTCAACTTGCAGTGTAAGAACTTCAGTACTAACTTCATACCCCATATGGGGGCACCACCTCATTCTATGTTCAACAACTTCAAAGCATACACAATCAATTTCAACCATAAAATAGACTATATCATTGTATTTTTTAACTATCCCTTCAAGAATACTCTTTCTCTCCTTCATTTCTCTTTGAAATATCTTAAACATACCAAAGAGTTCTCCATCTACCCATTTACTATTTTTCCTTCTATAACTTTTGCTTACTTAAATAATAGTAGGTTTATTGTCATTCCATGCCCTAGGATGCATACCATGGAACTTATGCATTATGTGGAGGAAAATGTGTAAGGTGAGTGATCCAAACCTACATTCTTTTGACTTATCTTTCTTTATCCACCTTACATTCTCCAATAATTACAATTTTAGAACTTCACATAGATCATATTGAACATTTTCTTTCACCATCCTATATGCCATCATTATAACCCCAACACAAACAGAGTTTTCTTAGCTACTATAATGCAATTTGTATCCCAAAATCATTTAAACTAACCTTACATCCTATTGAAATATTTCCATTAGCATCATTGCTCTTGTATCCCACTTCGAGTGCGTTAGGGTTTCAACTTTCTTCTTTGTATTATTCTCCACAGTCAGAACAATGCCTAAATTGCTCAATCACATAATTTTATGAATAAGTTCACTTGTGATCTTGATAGGTTACTCCCCAATCCAATAAACGTGGTCATGAATTATGCTCAACATAATTTTGATCCATTCTTCTTCATCGAACTCGTAGAATCTCGTTATTTGCATGATGTTTAGATTTTGCAAATGTGCGAACTCACGTTTCCATGTTTTATCTTCATTCAACATATACTTCATCTCCTGAAGAATCTCAACATCTCCAATTGTCTCATACTTGAGGTGGATGTATTCCCTAATGTCTTAGACCTGTAAAACATCATGAGAAATCTGAGAGAATGCACCCTCAGGGTCATCCTCCATCGATTTGTACATATGTTTCTTGAATTTATACATTGGCCTCTAAGTTGCATCAAAAATATATGGAGTACCCATGATATACAAAGATCATAGATAGAATCAAATACCTTTCACCTGGAATTAGGGTAAGCACAACTCATGATCACTGGAATGTCCTAGATCCTTCACTTGCTTATATGCTCTACAAAAATGGTGATCAAAATGACTAAGATATTTTACTTATAACTCGTAATATTCAAACTTGACACATTACCCAATATAATACCATAAAATTGCTATGCTCCAGTCTATCATCAACTTCCAGGTGGTCATCCAATGAGACATGTGTAATCATACGATCATAGATATAGAATCCAAATACATTACTATGGCTATCCATAAGCTCACATCAACTCATTCTGCATACAAGGGGCTGGATAGTTTACTGTTATGTTTCTTCAAAGCTCTCCCTAAGGCCATGGTAGGCCATTTTAGTCTGACATGGAAATGATAACATCAGGCAAAGGTCCAATAGCATCTACTGACTCTCTCTGATCTTGTGGCTCACTCTGATTCTTTTCTTTCCATACCTTATCACTATCCTTGTTTCCTTCCTTTGTAAACTTTTTGTTGAACTCGTCTTTATACTCAACCACACTCTTACCAACATCACCAATGTTCCTCTTTATCACTGTAGGTGGTTTCTTGTTGCTCGTTGGTCCATTATATGTGTCCTTGATTATTGAATTTATAACATGTAGGTGGTTGTCTATTTTGATTAACGTGCAATCTGCAATTTCTTTCAATGTGCCCAAAGTTTTTGCACTTATAACATGTGATCTTAGCTTCTCTTTCCTAACTGATGTAATCTTTCTTCTTTGATGATTGATCAGGTTTTCTACATTCTACCTTCTTGTGCCCATATTCATAGCAATTGAAACAATAACCAAAAAAGGGTTTGTAAGGGTTCTTACCTCTGCAATATTTCTTCATGCGACCAAATGTTTTGCATTCAAAGCATCTTCCCCTGAAAGGTTTGAAGTGTTCTATGTATCCTTCATTATGATTAGGAATTTTCTCTTCTTTATCTTCTGATTTTTCTTCTTGAGATTTAGAACATTCAGCTTCATCAAAACCAACTCCATTCTTATCACCTTTAGGTTTTTGTCTCTCCATATGTTCATCAATTTTTTCATTGCTCACATGAAGTTTATCAATATGATTCTTTGCCTGAGCAAGTTCTCCTTTAATGATACAGTTGTACTTTTCTAACTCCTGATACTTGATTTTGACATCATCAAGTTCAAGCTTCATTTTTTCCATCTGTATATTTGCATTCTTCAAGGTCTCTTCAAGTATATTATTTTCATCTATTTCTTGCTGAATTTCCTTGGACATCTGTAAAGTAGTAACTTCACAATCAAGTTTCAATGCTTCCTTTCCCTGCTAGTTGTTAAATCAGATCCGATGAATCATTTTTAGGTTCCCTTATTTTCTCTACAAGTTCTTTCCTTTTGTTCCTTGAATGTTCAAGTTGTTCTTTAAGTTTCTTGATGTAATCTTCAACTCTTCTTAGTTTGAACTTTAATTCCACATTATTAGCATTAGCCTTATCCAGGTCTTCAAGTAATGCTTCAATATTTTCTTCCAAACAACTTGAATCCATCTAAACCTCCCTCAAGCTATTATGGTTTCTCTCCAAGGGCCACAAGCTTTGATACCAATTTTTAGGATCAAGCAACACTAAGGGGGGGGGGGGGGGTGAATTGGTGTTGTAACACTTTTACTTAACTTTAAGCTATTCAAACTTAACCATGCAATAAGTGAAATGAAAAGAACATAAACATAAAATAAATAACTCATAACACCATGATTTGTTCATGAGGAAACCATGTTAAGGTAAAACCCTAGTGAGGATGGTACCCACAAATTATTCACTAATAGTATACTATCCTTGTTAGGAGACCTAGCCCTGTTAGGAGCTGAATATTATATTTAGTATAAATCTTTATTAAAGGATGCACACTCTATTAGGGGTAATACAAGGATCTCACTACTCTTATAATCCAAAATTGTCTCTTTACAATTATAAAAGATGAACTATACAAGCATATGCTATGCTTAAGTAGTTCTAGTTCTAGCTCACATAATTCTTTGCATTATTTTGACATCACAATGCATTCACATCCAACTTCACCATCATCGCATCTCAAAAACATATCTACTTATATACCCGATCTCATAATATGTTCAGTTGGCTCACAAGTGCATCACCAAGTGTATCCAACACATAACCCAAGAAAAAATTGAAAAAAGGAGATCACATATCCATCAAGATAGGATATGACCCAGCTTAAAGCCAAAATAGCATTGTTGGAATCCACATGTTACTCCCTCAATCATCGCGACCTTTCATCTACCCTATTTTACTGTTATACTATCTTCGCATACCAAGAACATGTTGTAACTCTCTTCATACAACTCCAAAATATAAGCTAATATAACATAAGCCATACACCACTTTAATCTACCTTCCTCTAAGAGGGAATGACTTAACTCGCCATATATTGTGTTTGCCAAGAAAAACTGTGCAACTGTGTCCAAGAAACTGCTTGTGGACTTAGTTATTTTTTCAAGATTGGATACTAAAAAATGAACTATACTCCAAGTGACCATACCAGAAAGTAGTGTTGCCATAAATGACAACATATATGTTATACATCCTTGGCCACTTGCCAATAGGTTAATGGTCTTAATCTCACCATCATGAGGGAATTTAAGGCATTTGTGAATAGGAGAAGCTACGACTTGCATGGAGAACATCCAAGGAAAACCAAGCTTGACTTGAAAATGATCAGAGGTAGGAATAATAATGAAGGTAGTATCCACAATCTTACCACAAAGTTCCACAGGAAAAGATATAGAACCATGAGGAGGATAAAGGAAACCATTGCAAGTTTGAATTAAGACATCAGATTTATCATAGGAATCATGTTGCAATTTTTTACTAAAAAGGTGCTCTTCATTTATAACATTCACCATGCAAGTGGAATCAACAAGAATGCCATGAGAAGGAATACCAACAACCCTAACAGTAATGTAAAGAGGACCATCATTCACTTTAATTATTTTAGCAGGATCAAAGGTGATGCAAGGTTGAAGTTGAGTTTAAGGTTGAGGTAAGGGGTTAGGTTGGATATGCTCAACATGGTTAACAACATGGTTGGATTATTCAACTTTATCATCATAAATAATGCATGTAGCAGATGAAGAAGTTTACACAATAGTATTTGTTGAATGAGATGGTAAAGGATTAGTGTATATTTGCAAATTTTGGTTGGGAGGTGTAATAGATTTGTTTCCCTGATTGATATCAACATCAACATCAAGCATCAACAAATATAACATATCAAGATGAGTGGGAGTAGCAATGGCAGAAGGGTTTCTGAGGGAGAAGGTGAGGCTGAAGATGGAGAGGTGGTTGATGATGAGGATGTAGACTGCAGTCTCACCCTTCTCGTGGCCACATCTCTTTTGGGTAGTGTGGTTTCAAGCCCTTGGCTGTATACTACAGGTTATGGTGCCTGTGTTGCCCTACCTGCTCTGTTCCAGCGCTGGGCATCCTTTTCTTCCATCGACCACTCCTTTTTGGAATTCTTTGTGGTGGATGTGTTAACTCCTCACCCTCTTCTTCCATGAGGCACAGTGTGTGTGGGTTGCATGGTTGTTGGGGTCTCAGAGTTCATGAGTCTGAGGGTTGGGGTTTTTTTGTATGAACTATTTGGGTCTTGTTTGTTGAATACCCTATGTGTGGGTAAGGGTTTGGCTGGGAGCTACTGCCCTCTTTGGTGTTTCTCTCATTGCTATTGGGACTTTTTGGATACAATGGGGGAGCGATGTTCCTCTTGGGGGATGACCCAAGTGCTGCTACACTTTTCTCTTGGTGTTTAACTTGTGAAGTTTCCAAGGTGCTTTGGTGCTCTGATGTGTTTTTTGGTGCCCTGTGCAGGTTGGTTTTAGTTGAGGTTATTTCCCTTTGGTGGATGGGTTCTTTTCTTCTGTTGGTTACCCTTTTTTTAAGCTGGCTTACTGAAGACAATCTAGAGTTCTAGATGTGGTTGTTAGCTCTTCACCTTGAAGAGCTGTTCCATTTGATGTGGGTGTGATGGCAAGGGCTTTCTCTTCCAACTCTTTTTGTTTTTGTTTTGTGGGTCTGTCCTTTCTGCTTGGTCTGGAAAACATGTTTTCTTTCTCTTTTGGGCAGGTGATTGATGGAAGTTTTTAAGGGCTCACCTTGGGTGGTTGTTTTTGGTTGAAGTTTGCAGCCGGTTTGGGAGCTTTCCCCAACCCCGTAGATTTGGATTTTTGGTGGTTAGTCTGGAGGTGGGCATGGTACTGTCTATCTATTTCTTCTTTCATTGCTCCTATGGAGGTGGAGTTGTCTCCTATTGAGGGGTAGGTTTTCATGACTTTGGAGGTGGACAAGTTTTGGTCTCTCTTCTACACTTGATGGTTTAGCAGTTTTTGCTTGGTGTTGCTGATCTCCCTCCTCACTGCTCCCATTGAGGTGGGTCCCTTTACTATGGAGGTGGAAAGGGTTGTTGCATTCTGTGGGTAAATCTATAGTCAGGATGCTACTTTTATCCACAGGATGATCTTCGATAATGTTTCTTTTCCAAGGGAGTTTGGAAAGTTTCAACTGATAGTTTTTTGGTTGAGCTTTGGTGGTGGTCTTTCATGACCCTGTTATTCTTTTTAAGTTTCTCTGTTGGGCACTCTGGATACAATTAATATGCTGTTAATGTGTATCTAGTGTGTTGCTACTGTACCACGGGTTAGCACCCTGTTGCTGTTGCTTAATTCAAAAATAGATATAACATTATAATCAATAAGGTCCCGGATAGCATGTTTCAAAGAATAACACTTTTCAGTATCATGACCGAGTTAACGATGGTATTGAAAAAAGGCTTTGGGTTCAAAAGATCAAGTAAGAGGTTTTATTTGATCAATTGGTTTGATAGGAGGAATCTTAACAATATTAGCATTCAGTAACTTTGTCATCAAATTATGCAAAGATTCAGATAAAGGAGTAAAATTGTGAGAAGGTCTAAAAATAGAGGAAAGAGGAGCCACACCTTTGTATGTTGATGCCACTTGATCATCTATTGTATTGAATGATTTGTTGATCTTGATGTAGTTGTTAGGATTACAAAACTTGTTAGGATGAGATGCGACATCACTCTTATTAATGGTAAGATGAGTCATTGGAGTGTTTCTATCAAACTGACTCACTTGTAGTTAATAATGATGAAGCACTGCACATAATTATGAAAAAGAAGAAAACTCAGTGAGGAGAATCCTGTCTCTAATGTCCTTTTGCAAATTAGAAATAAATATGTGTTGTATATCAACATCAGGCACATGATAAGAAATTTGAGCATGCAAATGTTTAAATCTACCAATAAAGTCACAAACTTTTTATTTAACACCTTGTTTACAATGTATTAAATCACTCAAAGATATTTGAAGACCAATTTGTTTTGAAATTGTTGAATAAAAACATTAGCAAGTTTTTCAAAGGAAGAATCAATGGAATAAGGAGGAAAGTAATAATACTATTGAAGGGATTTTTCTTGAAAGGTCCTAGTGAACAACTTATTCATGAAGGTATAGTTGTGAGAAAAATCACTACACAAGGTTTGAAAAGTTTTAACATGAGTCATAGGATCACCCTTACCATTATAAGCCTCGAGACAAGGAATCTCAACATTTTGAGAGATAATTGCTCAGATAATGTTTAAGGACAAAGGGTTAGTAATGTCACATGTGGGAATATTGAAATTAGATTGAGTCAAGGAAGCAAGTTGTTTCTGCAAGGAAGAGACAGTTTGAGCTAGGCTATTAATGGTGGAATCAGTAGAAGAAATGATAGGAGGAAAAATGTTGAAAATACTTAGAATATTGTAATTGGAAGTGGAAGGAATCTTTGAAGAGGCATGAATAATATTAGTAGCATCAGTATAAGGGATATTGGAATATTAAAAGGGAACATTATGATATGAAGGTGCTGATGTGGGCAATGAAATACATGGGACACTTGTGGGAAGTGATGGAAAAATAGGATTAGGAAGACTTACATGTACGGGATTAGAAGGTTGAATTGAAGTTGTGATAAGTGGCGGGGCATAAGTGGAAATTCTAGGAATGGAAATAGAGATAGACAAAGAAGTTTCAACATGTGTAATGGAGGGAACATAGCCTAATTATTGAGCACATTCTGACATTGATTTAACATTGGAACTAATAAGATGTGAAATGCCACGCAAGAGGTTAAGACCATGTTTATTATTACGATCAAGCTTCCTTAAGGCTTCTACGATAGAAATAGTCTCGACAATGATTCTCTTGAGCTAACCAACGTTCCATTCTTTTAAATTCTTGGGTGAGTTTACCAATTTAGGTGGGAGGAACTCTTAAGGATTCATCTTCATCATGGGAAGAATGAGAAGAGTTGTTATCCATGAGATAATTAGGGTCATGAGGGATCATGTTGGTCTCATCAAGATTACTAGGAAATAAGGAGGATTCAAGATCAAAAGAACCCATGAACCTACAGGTTCTTCTAACCAGAATACTATAAGTTGGAATCAAGGTGATAAAGCTCATACACAAAGGAATGTAAAGAAAGGATAATGTAATCCAAAGTAGATATTATAGCTAAATTCATACAATGAAAGAATAATGAAGATGCAAAGGGAGATCACACAAGGAAGATCTAACTACCCAATCAAAAGATATAAAGCATCAAAGCATCGAGTTCACCAAAAATGTAACATAGGAAAAAGGAACAAAGGAATGGAAGGAGAGCGTAAACGTAAATGTGATAAATCTCCTAGTCCCTTATAATTATTCACATTAGGGAAAGAGCAATAGGGATCCCCAAATATAACCTTCAAGAGAACCCAAATTAGATTAGCACAACCCAAATTTATATAGGGGTACTAATGAAAAATTCAAGTCCTTTCAAGGATGAAAATCTAAAAGATCTCTTTTTCTTTGATGTAACTTCCCCTTTATTGTTTGTTGATTAATTAATGTCAATTTAGATTGTTTATATTTGATTAAACAAACTAAGGCTAGTTGATTGATTAAATGCAATGCAAGTGAAATAGAAGCACATGTAACAATCAAGAACATAAAGAACTAATCAGATATATCAAAGTAAGTGCTATGAAATAAAAAAGAGGAAATTTAACTCATCTTGAAGGCTAGTAGAGGTCACAAGATCATATCTGAAAATGGAGCAACAGACTATAACAAAAACGAAAACTGCACTAGATCCGGAACTTAAAGACTGAAATCTGCCAACTAGGAAAATATGAAGGTCCTAGGAATAAGTCAACTTGGAGGTATAGGTCACACTTGGGTATAGGTCAAGGTTGAATTGTACCTACACTATCCAAAAATCTGAGATTCGAATGTTTGACAAAAATAGTAACCCTAAATCAGCTGAATTTGATCCCGAAAACTTAAAAACATGCAAATCTGCTCCTACACAAGAAAAAATGGAGTTTTTTTTTTTTTTTTTTGGGGGGGGGGGGGGGCTTGCCTTNTTTTTTGGGGGGGGGGAGGGGCTTGCCTTGGTCAAACCCCCATTTAGGAATTAACCTTGAATTGAAATAAAATAATGTAAAAGCAAGACAAACGTAAATGTATGATGTTGGATGTCTTCACAAATATAATATATATACACGTGCCAAATCATAGATCATAGATGTAAGTATTCTTGAATGCTTGAATGCTTGTGCAATGTTGACGAATATAGATCTCTTCCCTTGATGGTCAACTCCACTATCTCCAATGAAGAAATAATCTAGATCTATGGAATGAAATGCATGTTTGATTGAATGGAATGAATGCCTGCAATGAACCCTTGCTTTGCTTAAACTCCTTGAATGCACCTTGAACTTAATAGATTACAATTGATGGTTTGAGCATGTAATGGATATTTGTAAAAAATTGGATTGCTTCTTGAATTCATGTATCAAAATTTCTCCCAAATGAAGTGATTAGGCCCCCTTTTATACCAATTTCGGGCAAAACAAAAAGGGTTGACTGCACTCGGAGGGAAAAAGTGAAAAACCCTGAAATGGGCCTGAGTTCCAATGAAATAAATGCCTCAGGTATAGGTCAACCTCAACTTGTACCCCCAAGTACAGGTCAAATTATACATGTACCCTAGGAGGCACAATCTATGGAAAAGGTATTGGGATCTCGGGGGTACAAAAGAAACAGTAATAAATGGACAAAAAGTGAGGATAAAGCAACAAATTAAGCATAAATGCATCCATGTTCTAAGAGATCGCTAAAACGGGGCTAAAAGGGTCTTTGAAATTCCAAGTTAACGGGTGCTAACTTTTAAGATACTATAGATAAATACATAAGATCAACCTGTTTAGGGATGAATTAGCATTTTTGTAATGTAGTCCAAAAGATCATACAATTTGATGAGATGTAGTCTAGAAGTTCTTACAACACGTTGAGAACAAATGAGCTATTAGGTTGAATCAACATGGTTAAGGTATGGTCTAGATATCCATACCAGTATGTTTGATGATAGAAATATTGTTAGGAAGCCAAAGTAGTTTGATCAAGTCAAGATGAGGTTTGAAAGTATTGTAAGTATTAATTGCATCTTATCCCTTGAGCAATTTGAATATTGTGCTAAAAGATAAATCATGTAGATTGAGTATTTATTGTTTCAAGAAGTCAAGTAAATTTTAGTTAAGTAGTAAAATATCTTTCTTCACTTATGGTGGTGAGAAAACTTGTCGAAGGCAGAAATAATGCACATTTTTCCTATGGTAGAGTTTTAGTATTTTGGTATGTATTCCTCTGTATTTCAAGACTTGATCTTGCAATTCTTATTTTTAGTTTTTTAGTTACTAAGTAATTTATATCCATACTATCATGCCTTGATATCATCTACAAAAAATTAATGATTGATTGTTTCCCAGATTTTACTATGATAGAGTAAAGGTTCACAAAATCTCACCATAATGCTTTGTATTCATTTAGATTGATAGATTTAAAAATGTGTATTTGGAGACATGATAAATGAGGTTCAAGGTATTTTCTATGCAGGTTTCAAATTATTTGGTGCACTGCACTGCAATATTCTATATGTTGATGTATTATAGTCAGTGTGGGATGCTCAGATGCTCCATTTCTATCAATACATAGTGCTCTTCTACTTGCGCCAACACATAATGACTAGATACTTCATGAGAAGGTTGTAGGGATAGTGTGCAAGGTCTACATTTCTCTCATTATGTTCTATATGATGATTTTTGTCTCTCCTTGATGGGACCAATGTGTACAATTGATAATTTTGGTGAAGTTGTTATCTAATAGTCTTGTTTGCTTCACTTGCAAAGTGTCGTTGATAATTTAGACCTACTTCAGAGGATGTGTTGCACTATGTTTGGGCCCGATCATGCCTTGTATTGATCTAAAACTTATTTAATTTCATGATGCATGTGTTTGAAGTCAACTAGTAATGTGTTATATTATTTTGATTAAAATCTCTCTTGGAGACAAACTAATTATGATTTGAGTTGTTGCGGAGGATATTTATAGAATATCAAATAAATTGTGATAGATATTAGTTGTTGAAGTTTGAGAAGGGTGTGAAAAATGAACTATAAATTTTCATATGTTAGATGCATTGTACAAATAGTTTATGTTCATGTATTCCATTCATTGTAATTAGGGAGAAGTGATCTTCCTTTCCTATTGCCATAAAACATTTTTAGGGAGTAGTTGCTTCCTCGGGTTGCAACCATTAAAAATGTTGTAAAAATTGTTCCTATATTGTGAGACAACTCTCAGTATGGTTTTTCCCTCATTTTTTTCCACCTAAAAATTTTAGTGTCATTGTGTGGAATGTTGTGGTGCAAACTTTGATTTCAGTTCCTTATTTTAAAATATATATTTTTATGTTTAATGTGAAAATAAAATTTATTACGTTTAAGTAATTACTAATTTTTCCCCTTAGTAATCCAATATGTTCAACAATCTGTATCAGAGTAAGATTCCTTAAATCAAGTATAACAACTAAGATAGATCTTGGAAGTAGAACACATGAGGTCTAATACATTGCCCATTTCTCTGAAAGATAAGGACATGATAAAAATTAATGGAGAATATTGTGAAGTTGGTATGGAAGGAGAAATAATGTATGCATTAGAAGATCTTGATGTTGTAAACCTTGAAAACAGAGAGGTTAGGACCAAACTCAAGGAGCTAGAAGATACAATCGTCAATTTGAAGGCTCAAGTTATGGAAGGAAATGAAGTTACAAATGACGTAGGCAACAAGATCAAAGAATAAGAGAAACAATACTAATGTAGAAGTTCAAGTTGAAGAAGGGAAAAGTGTAAGGAAACTTGCAACCATAAAATGACAATTTCCACTTAACACAGAAACATAAAATTTTAAAATAAGTACTCAAAATATGCATGCAAGGGAATATAAAACATACCCACAAAATGTGACACAAGATATACCTTTGGGAAACCCTCATGAGGAAAAAACCTAGAAATGATTTTTATGAAGAAGAACAAGAGGGTAGAAATGAGAAATGGGTTACATTTATAAAATTGTTGGGTATTGTGCAAAAAATCTATCCTATTTATGATCCATTTAAAATATTTAATTATTTTGTTTCCAAGATAAATACATTGGTTGATCATTTCGAAGAGGTCATGTTGACTATACAATAAAAAAAGAAATAAATTGGAACAATCCAAGAGAGTGCAAGAAGGAGATAAAGTTGTGAAAATAACATCTCCAGCAGGGGTAAACTCACAAAAGGAGGAAATAAGTCAATTGGTATCAGGTGATAATGTTGGCATTTTGCAGAAGATTTTGCATGCACCACTTTCCTCATTTCAAACTACAATGAGGCCTTCAGGAACATCATCTTCACTACCACAATCAAAAGATGGGAGAGTTGATTTCCCCTCTGCCTCTAAGAAATGGAAATATATATAAGAGGTTGAGAGGAGATATTGTTAGTGATAGTGATAGTGATGAGGAGAGGAGGAAAAAGGGCAAGAAAATTATGAAGTATGAAGAGCCTTCCAAACCTTAGAAAAAAACAATAAAGGGAATTAAAATAATTGATATATAGGATTCACCAGATAGAAGTCCATCACCACATCCTCTACCCACTTCACTTCCAAGGCATGAAGGTGTCCAAATGGAGGAATAACCTATTGAGGATGAAGAGGGTAAAATAATTATTACTGATAAATATTTATAGATTGTGGTCCCTCCTACTCTAGGGTCACTTGAATTGGACTTCACTTCTTTAGATATTCAATTTAGAGCCTTCAGAGATGCTGGAAAGGAGGCATGTGAATAATTTTTAGAAGATGAGAGTTTTGTGAAAAGCCAGGCTTTCTTGTAGTTAGCATGAAAAGTAAAAATTGATGACTACAAGAGGAGATGCAAGGAAAGAAAGGCTCAACATCCTGAGAATACTGATCAGGAAAATTAAGATGAAATCAAATTGGAAATGATGGAAGAATTTAATACCATCACCCCTGAAGAAGGGAAGAAAATTGTAGATCAAGCAGGGGTTTTGATTATTCTTGAATGGAACATTGTTGATGCGATTACTTTTGATGGTTTATGGAAGGACAAAGTAATGTATAGTTTTGAAGAAGAATCACATCTTGCATTGAAGGGTTCTGCTTTCAGTTACGATTATGCCACTTTTTCTATCTATTCATTATCCCCAAGTGTAAGAAAAACAAACATTGAATAAATTAACCCCAAGGAGGGGGTTTTGTTTTGAAAAGAGATGGACATACATGTATGGTGTTGAGGCATAAAATTTTGTTTTGGATACAACCAAATTATCTTAGGTAGTAGCTAAGAAGGAGGAAGGTGAGAAATTAGAATATAAAGCCAAATTTGAACACATATTCAGGGAATACACCAAAGAACATCAGGAAAACATTGAGTTGCAAATAGAGGTGCAACTATTAGAACACAATATTAGAGTTGCCCCTTGCAGCCTCTAAAATTATTGCTTCTCTTTCTTCATCATATGTACCTCCTATTGTTTCTACTAAGATAGTTTCACAATTCCCCACCAAGGCTATTCTTCCTGTTTCTACTGCAGGACCAATAATTGAAGAGCCTACTTGCTTTTTGGATCAAACAAAAGGTCAATTATTAGAAAAAGTAAATGAGGTGGATGGAAAAATGGTTGAGACATAACAAAGGTCCACATCAAAAAAAAAAGAAATAGTCAACTCTGTGCTGACTCATTTGAACGAAAAATTTGATAGAAAATTGGCAAGTGTCCATTCTTTCTTTTCTTTATTATTTGAAGTTGTTAAAAGATTTGATAGGGACAGTGAGGTTTTTTAGCACTTGTCAAACTTTTCATGAATCCAAGCCTTTTCTCCTGTTTCTGCATTTTTATTTTAGGTCTCTAGCCTTGAATCCCTAAGTCTTTTTATGCAAAATCTTGGCTAAAACCCTAAACCCATCGAGACTTGTTCTGTTTTCATGTTACTTTTCCAAGTCACTTAAAAAGATTTTAAGTCATGTGCTTTTTATCCTTTCTCTTTATCTCTTAATTTGAGAAAGATAAGGAATATGCTCTTATGATCTAGAGATTAAGCACATGTCATTGATCTTGTTCTGATCATGTGGATGGCGCTTGATCTCATAATGAACTCAAGTTAAGAAATACATTTGGAGATTCAGAGATAGCTTTATCTCTTAATCTTGTAGTCTAACTCAGGTCAAGAAAGGGTTTGCAATTTTTCCTTGCTGCTAAATCTCTAGATAAACTTTAGGTTAAGTGATTTGTTCAGAGACTTGGCGAGGATTGTTGATCTTTTTCTAGATGAGCGGTTGTCACGTAATCTCCAGATAAAGTCAAGGTCAAGGTCAACATTTTCTTTCAGCGATCTAGCGTAGGTCGTTGATCGAGTTTGAGATGAGTGGCTGGCGCTTAATCTCATAATGTTTATTGATGTCATGGAAAGTCTCAAGATTTAGCACAGGCTGTCGATCGAGATTGAGATGTGTGTCTGGTGCTTAATCTCGTAATGAATTAGTTAATTACAAATATATATTCACCACAATTCATTGATTGAGATCAAGATCTAGGGCTAGCATGTGATCTCGTAATGTAATGAGAGTTAAGGATCTGTTCAACGACTTGGAGGTAGCATTGTCGTTGAAGCTTTAGATATACCCTAGGTTAAGACAAGTCTGGTCAGGTTCCATTCAACGATTCAGAGGTTAGAAGGAATTTTATTGATAAGTTAAGGTGTAGGTTAAGGATATAGATTAGGTGAGAACTTGATTGAACTGATAGCGTAAAGACTCAAAGGAAAGATGAGTGAGATCTTGTCTTCAAGGCATTGCGCCCGTGTGCCACATATCTTTAACGGTTAGGTGGGACCTGTAGTTTCATGGCCAAGAGTAAAGTAAAGGGCATTCATGTTGAGTTTGATCTTGTGGTTGGTGTGAATCCTTAAAGGTAAAGTGCTCGATAGCTAATGATCAAGGCATTGCGCTAAGCTGCCACCTGTCCAAAGAGATCATTAGAAAGCCCAAGTAACTTACAAGAGATCTACGAATGAGTTTTAAAAGGAGAGAAAAGTCTTGATCTCAACCATCAATACCAAAGCCCGTGCCGCCTGTGACCATTTTAACCACTTTTCAAATATTTAAATCTTTACCTTAGGGTTTTTAAGTGGTGGATCATGTCTTATTACAGAGCATTAATTGACAAAATTTGATCTTTGTGGTTTTTCTTGTACACTTGTTGGATGTTGAAAAAATGAAATTTGGGCGGCTTTGAATGCACTTGCACAAAGAATGTTATTTTAGGGCCCTAGACAGTTTATTAATCAAATTTTATCCCTGTTTCTTTTCTTTTCCATAAATAAGGTGTCTTTTCCAGAAATTGTAGAGGCTGAGATCGGATTTTATTTTGATAGGATGAGCTTTTTGATATTTTGTAGATCTGAAGAGCCAAGACTCTTCCAGGGTATTTAATGTAGACAAGACATTCCTTCTATTATTCCTTTGAAAGTGCTGTATTCTACATTTTCCCAGGTGGATGGTGGTCAGATCATATTTTTCATTAGACTGGATTATGGGAATGTTTAAACTTATTGATCATAGAAATTGTTTATTATTGAAATATATTATTTATTTTTGTCAAGTATTAGATTGAGTTTTGTTAAGCCCTAACCCTAAATGGTTCGAAGCTTGTTTCAGTCCTTGATCTATAAAAGGACTTCCAGGATCATTTAGTAGAGGCTGGAAAAACTTTGGGCAAGTAGCATAAGGAATAAAACTTTTTTACTATTTCCCAGTGAGTATAACAAATGTATATCTAGAGAGTATTCATAGAAGAAAGTTTCAGATCTTTTGCATTTATTGAAGTGGCATGTGTTTTGAAGCATTTTGGAATTGAAACTGGATTCTTTATACTTAATATAATATCTCAGATTTAAGTCTCTCCTTGGTGCCTACCTGTTGAGTTGTGAATCTTCTAATTCATTGCATGGAATTTATCTATGCATATGTCATTAGTCCTTAGTTCTGATCTAGAATAAAATCGAATAATGCTTTGGATATGACACAAGTTCTTTGGGTTTGTCTACAGAAGGATCTTATAAGAAGTGTTTGGTCTGATTTATTTGTATTTATGGTTTTGAGTCCTTGACAATAGTTATTTTATCTATCCTGTATTTGAACTAAAAAAATTTTCCAATGGATAAAACACTGATCAATAATTAGTATCTTCTACTTTGATACATGTCTGAATAGATTTGGCTATATTCTTCCCTATCAAAAACATCAAAACCATTTCAGTCCTTTTAAGTTTTGTTGTTGTTTGTTGTGTGTCCTGCATGGTAGTGAAGAGTCACTGAATGAGTGGTTATCATTTCATACTTTCTTACCATTTATCTGTTGTTAAAATCCAGAGTGTAAAAAGTTGTGAAATGTTGAATATCTATCTAGATTAGGTGCACTTGCCTTGGTTTTATAGATACAAAAGAGTAGAGGATAGTATTGTCTTATAGTTGGTCTGGTTACCCTGCTGAGCTCTCATACTTGGAGTTAACCATTCCTAATAATAGTCTCAAGGTATATTGGTTGCTTTCATAGCGTAACAGTTTTAAACACCAACAAAATGGTGACTCTGCTGGGAAGTTGACCTTTTCAAGAACAAAGTTATTCTTTTTTAACACTTATTTCTGCATTAAAGTATTCATATTAGGCAAGTGTTGTATTTTCCCAACTTGTTTTAGGTGGCGACTCGAAGAAATATCTGCAATCAGTGCTGAGTAATACTTAATATTTATACACATTCTGTTTCCAATATGAATACCAGATCTAGAGTAAAAGAACATCCTGAAGTTGAATTGGAAGGTGGAATTACAACTAGTTCTAGGACTAGACACTCTCAGAGAGAAAAGAAGAACAAAGATAATCTAGATAATCCATCTCCAAGAAGACAAGAGTAGAACACTAGTAGAGAAAATTCAATCCAATATAGCCATGAAGGAAACACATCAGAATACAAAGAGGCTCCATACTTGGGATTGGATGCATAGGGAGATAACAGTTCTCCTAGTGAAAGAGAGGAAGAGGAGTCTAATACCACCATCTCAGATTCCTCTAAAGAGCTTGATGAAGAGGAGAAACTTGTCAAAAGACAATTTCCCATCATAGAGAAAAGGAAGAGAGAGAAGGCCAATACTAAAATACAAAAACAATGGCTTAAAAAGAAAGCAACAAATTATATTTAAAAAATTAAGAAGGATCAAGGGAAACCTACCACTCACCAAAGTATTGATGCTCAAGGTTCTAAAGATAAAGGAAAGAAGGTGACAAGAATTAAAATAGATGAACCCAAAAATCACAAATTTCCAATAGATCAAATGTCTAAATTGGAAATTGACCTTGAGAAATCCAAAAGGGAGAAGGAAACCATGGCCAAAATACTGGAGAAAGTAGAAGCAGATGTTGCTACTTTAGAGATGAAGAAGAAGATTGATTTCCTCATGCAATCTTCTGGGCTTTCTCTTGCTGGTGCTAAAACTGCCTCAACATCAAAAGCTAAATCATCTACCTTCCAAAATGATGAAAAATTACAAAGGTCATTTCATGCAGAAAGGTACAAGCAATTTTCTTTTATTGATATTCCTGGTTATCCTAATGCAGTCCCAAATGATATTGGAGATAGAATTCCCAAATTTTTTGAAAAATAATGTTATTACATGTGAGGTACATTAAGAAAATTTATTGATATCATGGATGACCTTAACATCATACATGAGGATGTCTTGATGAAATTTTTTTTTCAGTCTTTAGTTGAAGATGCTAGGGAGTGGTTTAGAGGATTATCTCATGGTTCTATGGGGTCTATTGATGAATTGATAGATTTCTTTAAAGATCAATATGGTGATAAGACAAATGAGGGATTCTTGTTGAATTTATTTAACAATATAAAGAAAAATTCAAATGAGGAAGTTGTTGAATTCAATACAAGGTTCCAAAGAGCTATGCATAGGATTTTTTAAAAAATAAGGCTTGATGAAAAGGTATGTCTTGCTACATATTTAAATACTTATGATTCTAAAATGGGATATTCTCTCTGAGACAAGAATCCAAGAAGCCTTACTGAAGCTTATAAGACAACCGTTAATATAGAAATGAATAGAAAAGTATCAAGAAAAATGGGTAGAAGGGATGATGGGCGACTTAGTAGGATCAATCAAAAGGAATCAGAACATAAAGATTATAGAGCTCCACATAATAGTAAGCCATCCCATAACAATTATAGTCAACAACCAAAAATGCAAAGTTATCCTTATGGTACCCAATTTATGGATGGGAAACCTATTGTCCCACAAAGAAAGGACAAGCCTGATAATAGGAATCCCGATCCTCTGCAAAAAAACTCTATTAATGTGTGTAATGATAATTATTGGTGTGAAGCTTGTGAATCCCCACATAATCCTGATTCTTGTGTTGTTGCTCTGAAAATGGATACAAACGAGGAGCAAGGAGAGGAGGAAGGTGAATTGTGTGATTACAATGGTTGTGCTATGAATGATTCTTATTCATGTCCTGATGTAGATTCTGATAATGAAATTGAGAACCATGATATGTATGGTTCACAAGGTAGAGTAGAACTATATCATCAACAAGTTTTGTTTGATAGTGAAGAAGAAAAAGTTGAGGAGTCTACAATAGTGAGAAGACCTTTTGATGATGAAAGAGAAAAAAATATAGCTGATCTAGTTACTAAAGAAAGAAGTAATTATAACTTGAGAAATAGAGTAGTTGGTGATGCATGTAGCAAACCAGATGACATTTTTATCAAAGAAATCAAAGCAGACGCTAAGCAGACATAAAAGAAGGAAAGATCTGCTGAGAATGTAAGTAAGCCAAAAGTCAAAATTGTAAATAAATCAAATGGTTAAAACATTGTATATGAGGAAAAAGATAAAACACTAGAAACAAGTTCTTCCCCTCCTAAAATGGAAAATAAGAAATCAAAGAAAGAACAGTCAACTCTGACCATTCAAGTTGAGGATGGTAATCTTAGTCTTGAAAAACAAAAATCCTCTGATGTAAAATACACCCCTGTTGATATGGGGCAATTGTTGTCACAAATGACTATTAAAGTTCCATTTTTAGAAATGATGATAATTAAGGAGCATAAGGAGAAAGTCCTCACAGTGATAGATGGTGTTTCTTCAATAAGATTCCAAAAACCAGAAGGTGTTGACGAGAATTAAGGAGCATAAGGAGAAAGTCAATTGTTGTCACAAATGACTGTTAAAGTTCCATTTTTAGAAATGATGAGAATTAAGGAGCATAAGGAGAAAGTCCTCACAGTGATAGATGGTGTTTCTTCAATAAGAATCCAAAAAATAGAAGGTGTTGAAAAGATAAAAAACATACAAGATAAGTCAGAAAGCAAGGGAAGAGAGTCTGAAGAAATGATTTTAGAAATACCTCAGATTTATTTAAATAAAAAATCATGTAAATAATCCTTTAGGAGTTTTTGATCCCTTTTTATTAACTTTGGTCATCAATGGTAAGATGCTTAAAAATTATATGATAGATTCAGGAGCATCCAATACTGGTATGCACGCAGAGATAATAAAGTCAATGGGATTATAAGTTGATACTCCTCATGGGAGATGTCAGGCAATGGACTCCAGAGAAATCCCTGTCATTGGTATTATTAGGGCTCTGCCTTATAAGCTGGCTTCATGTCTTGAAAAAGTACTAACCATGAGTATCTTGGTTGTTGATATTCCTCCTCATTATGGGATGTTGCTATCAAGAAAGTGGAGTGATTTATTGGGAGGTAGTATGCAATGTGATTTGTCTTTTGCTACTTTCATTATTGATGGTCACAATGTCAAGGTGTCTTGGGAAAGAAGGACTCCCCACATGATTGAAATAAATGAAGATGCTGATATGAATTGTTTTGTTGATACTGATATTGGATCTTTTCAAGTACAAGATATAAGGGTCAAAGAAATAACTTATCCTATGTTGTTATCTAATTACAAGAAAAATTTGGTGGACCACTATTATTTGTGGACCATGTATTTTGATGGAGCAAGTTCTAAAGAAGGAGCTGGTGCAGGAATCCTATTAATAGCTCCTAGCGGTAAGAACTTCGAGTTTTCTTTTACATTGTTGTTTTCATACACAAGTAATGTAGAAAAATATGAGGCTTTTTTAATAGGTTTGAGATTAGCCTTGAAACATAAGATAAAAAGTCTCAGATTGATTGGAGACTCTGAATTGATAATATCTTAGATTAAATCCAAATATGTTTCAAAAAGTCAAAGACTTAAGCAATATAGGAATGTTGTTTGGGATGAATTAGAGAACTTTGTGTTAGAATGAATTTAGAATAACTGAGAGGGAGGGTGAATCAATTATCCACAGGTCTAGATGTACCAATTGAAACTTTATAGCACTTTAAACAACTCAGGTGTGCTCGACAACAACAATATAAATCAACAACATAAATATGCAGTTTATTGTTCAAATGTATTCAGCTTGCAGAAACTTAATAGTAAAACACAACATAAGAATTCACAAAATTTGACACCAATATTTAATGTGGAAACCCAATTTGGGAAAAACCACCAGTAACATGCTACCAAATTTTCACTCTTTTGAAATGAGCTCTGCTAGGAGCCAACCCTGTTAAAGGTTACAAAACACATTGCTAAATGTGACTTGGTTAAATGATTTAATCACCCTGTCAGGAGTGGCCTTGTTAGAGGACTTAAAACATTCCACCTGAATGTCACCTTGCTCAAAGGATTTATACAATGACTATTAGTTCAACCTGGTTAAAGGATTTTGACTGATACAATGGTTAGAAAGTAATCAACAGGTGTGATTTGATACATACAACTTACTTTACAAATCCAGATCTAGTTCAGCTTTAATGCTAATTCACTGAGTGCATCCATTCTCATTTCAATCTTCAGATCTGCTTGGAAATCTGTCAAGCAATCACTACTGCAATCCTCTGCTTCTCTGCTCAGCCTTCTCTGCTAGATCATGCCAATCAGTCAATTAACCATGCAATCCTCTTGCATACACTTAGCACATACATCTCACACCTTGAATAACCCCTCGAGGTTATCTTATACCTCTTCATCTAGGTAAAATAAATCTTTTCCGCTTAATCAAGATCGTAAATCTTAGGTTAGGTTGGATCCAACGGATCTTTCCATCATTTACATTTAATTTAGTTCTCCAAAGCAATCACTAATTAAATCTTGAATCCATGCGTTAATTACGGTTACTCATGCATTTAAATAATGTGGACAAATCATGCTTATCCTTAATTAACTTTACATATCCCAATGAATTCAATTATGTCAGCCAGAGATCTCAAATCTCAATATTTACCAAAATATTGGCGCTCGGACACTGTGTTCTTCTACTCGGTCATCACTATTTTCTCCAGAAATTTACTGGTGCTCGGTTGACACTAGAAATTATGCTCAACATACACTGGTGCTCGGTCAACACAAACTTCACTCGACATAAACTATTCCCAGTAAACTGACATCTTCTTTATAGATAAACAACACATTACCTTGCCAATGTGGCAACTGATCAAGTACCCTTGTAATTTCCCATAACTCAACCATTTCACTCGGTCTTCTTGTTATCCTTGCCTTAAAATCTTCTTCAGTAATCAATAGATATGGTACTCAAATAGATAGCAATTGTCTCACTAGTTAAGGTTTGACATCAATGAAAAAACAACAATTATTTACATTGTGGCTTTCCAATAATCTCCCTCTTTGGCATTGATGGCAACACTAAATTTAAAGCATAATTTTATAAACATAGTTACCATACACTCCAAAAAGTCTTCCTGTGTTCCTTGATATGAACAAATATTCATTAATGTATATAGCTTCATTCTGATTGTTCTCCCTCTGTGCCTATAGTCACACTAAAATCTTTCTATTTCTGTTCATCTGTAGACTCCCTCTTTCAGTAATCTCTCCTTTTTTTTTTCAAGTAGTAAACTATCCCTCTTTGACAATAATGCCAAAGATGTTGACATCTTTATTATGCAGATCCTCTAGTTCTAACTCTGTATCATGCTGTTCTTGTCATTTTTCTTATGACTAATCCTCTTTTCTGTTCTTGTCTTTCTTTCAATATAGCTTTAGGCAGCTTCCTAAAGTGTGACTCTTGTGCATCAATGTGCCAAATATTCTGAATATAACATTTGATGCAACACTTCCATTTTTAACTAATTAGCCTTAGTTAGGGGAATCACCCCCAATTTACCTCGCAGATACTCATGAGCATCCTTGGGTAGTGCTTTTGTAAATATGTCTGCCAATTGTTCCTTAGTATGCACATATAGTCTCACTTCCTTGTTTTGAACTAACTCTCTCAAGTAATGATACTTGATAGCTATATGCTTTGTCTTAGAGTGCATCATAGGGTTCTTAGAGATATTAATGGCACTCATGTTATCACAATATATAACAATTGGTTCTGTGATATCCTCTTTCATACCTTTCAGTAGTATCTTCAACCACACAATATTAGAACAATTAACTGCTGCTGCCACATACTCGGTTTCAGCTATAGATTGTGAGGTGCAATTATGTTTCTTTCTTGTCTAGGAAATCAATCTCTTTCCCAAAATAAATGCACCACCTGTGGTGCTTTTCCTATCATCCACATTTCCAGCCCAATTAGAATCAGTGTTAACTCTAAGTTCAAACTTGTCATTCTTTTTGTAATACAGACCATATTCATCTGTACCCTTCAAATATCTCAGAATCCTTTTTACTGCCATCATATGAGTCTCCTTGGGATTGGTAGAAAATCTTGCAACATTCCAACAGCCAGAGAAATATAAGGTCTACTGTGCACAACATATTGTAGCTTTCCAATCATTGACCTATAAAGGGTTTGATTCACTTCTTTTGTATCATCATTTTTTGTTAACTTTTGTCCAGTAGCCATGGGTGTACTTACTGGTTTTGATTCTTCCATTCCAAAAATTTTTAGTATCTCCTTGACATATTTTGATTGAGTAATATAGATACCATTCTTCATTTGATATATTTGTAAGCCAACAAAGAATCTCATTTCACCAAACATAGACATCTCAAATTCAGTTTGCATCTCTTTTGCAAATGTTTGGCATAACACATCTTGTCCACCAAATATAATGTCATCAACAAAAATTTCAGCTAATAAAGTACCTTTACCTTGTTCTGTCTTCAAATACAAATTGTTGTTGTCATTGATCCTTGCAAATCCAATCTTCATCAGATAATTGTGCAATCTCTCATACCATGCTCTTGGTGCTTGCTTCAGTCCATATAGTTCCTTGTGTAGTATGCAAACCATGTTCCTCTTGCTTGGGTCAACAAATCCATCAACTTGTTCAATGTACACTTCTTCTTCTAATATGTCATTCAGAAATGCTGACTTCACATCTATTTGATAAACTTTAAAACCTTTGTAGGCTACATATGCAAGTAAAGTTTTGACTCCTTCCAACCTTGCAACTGGGGCGAATGTTTCTCCATAATCAATTCCTTCCTCTTATGCATATCCCTTGCATACCAATCTAGCTTTATTCCTTATTACTTTTCCATGTTCAGTCAACTTATTTCTGAATACCTACTTAGTACCAATTACATTTTTGTCATCCGGCCTGGGTACAAGTGTCCAAGTTTTGTTCTTTTCAATTTGTTCAATTTCTTCATTCATGGCTTATATCCAGTCTTCATTTTCTATAGCATCTTTTACTATTTTAGGCTCAAAATCACATAACAAGCATGTACCATCTCTTAACTTACATCTTGTCATAACTGTAGAATCCTTTGATCCTATGATTTGATCAGGTTTGTGGTACCTCCTTACATAATTTTCTAGAGTAGGTTATTTTCTTGCTTCAGATTCATTATTCTCGTTCAATTCAGGTTGATTCTATGTCTCGACATCTCAATCAGATAGCTCACCAATTACCTCCTCTCACCTGAAAACCTCATTCTGTGACTTGACAGGTGCTAGCTTTTGCTCACCAACCTCTTCCTTAGGTTCAGGTAGTACATTAGAATCTTCCTCATCTAGATAAAAAAATGATTTGTAACTTTCAGGTTCCTATGAGCATTCTGCTTCATTTCTTTCAGCATATTCATCAGTTCTAACATTTTCACTTTCCACAATTTTGTTAGTGTTAGAATTCAAACACTTATATGCTTTGATTTTAGTTGAATAACCAAGAAATATCCCTTCCTCACCTTTAGCATCAAGTTTTCTATTTTTTTTTATCCTTTGGTATGAAGCATTTACTTCCAAAAACTTTGAAATATCTTACATTAGGTGCATATCCATACCATAGCTAATAAGGTGTAGCATTAGTACCTTTCTTGACTTGTACTCTATTCAGGGTATAGACTGTTGTACTCACAACTTCTCTCCAATTTTTCTGTGCAACATTTTTCTCCATCATTAGTGTTCTGGTACAGTCCATGATAGATCTATTTCTTCTTTCAGCAATACCATTCTGTGGTAGTGTCCTAGGTGCAAACATATGTCTTTTTATACCTCGGTCATTGCAGAATATGTTAAAATCATTAGAAATAAACTCACCTCCTTAGTCAGATCTCAAACATTTCAGACTTTTACCTTTATCTTTTTCAACTTTTTCCAAGTACCACTTAAATAACTGGAATGCATTAGATTTTTCTTTAAGAAACATAACATTAATCATTCTAGAGTAATCATCAACAAATAGAATGAAATATCTATCTCTATAGTAAATTTTCTCACCAATGGGACCACAAAGGTCAGTATGAAACAAATCTAGAATTTCCTGAGAAGTATGAGTCTTGCTCTTGAAACTAGATTTAGTCATTTTTCCCAACTGACATTGCTTACACATTGCATTTTCAGGTTTCTTTAACTTAGGCAGCCCTCTAACCTTTTTCAATTTGCTTATGCTTACCAAGTTATCAAAGTTTACATGACAAAACCTTTCATGCCATAACCAAACATCATTATATTGTGCAAACAAGCATGTCTCATAAGCTAAGTCCAGATAGAATAGGTTACCTTTTGTTTGCTCTCCACTTCCAACTTGTTCTCCAGTGGCATCATAGATCTTTGCCTTCTTGTGATAGAACTCAACTCTGTAACCAAAAGTATTCAGCTGTACAACACTCAATAAATTATAGTTAAGATCATAAACCCAATATACATTGTTACATCTGATCTTGTCAGTCAATTTAATTGATCTTTTCCCTTTAACAAGACACAGTGCATCATTACCAGATTTAACATAACCACCTTTGCACTGATCTAAGGTCTCGAATTTATTTTTATCACCAGTCATGTGATGTGAACAACCACTGTCAATAATCCAATGATCACCTTTACTCATATAAGAAATTAATGTAGTTTTCTCATCATCATCAGAATCATCTTTCATAGCAACATACACAACTTCTATATCATTTTCATCAGAATTGCCAGATCCACTGTCAGAAGCTTCTTCAGCTATATAGCAAGATTTATTACCTTTATCTTTGTAATCCTTATACTTTCTAAAGTCTCGATCATCCTTTCTATCTTTGTACTTTCTATCTCTTCTTTCTTCTTTGTCATTCTTATCGGGACATCTAGCAACAATATGACCAACTTTGTTACATGAAAAACAAATGATAGGAAGTTTACCTTTGAATTTTCATTTTCCTCTAGATAGCCTTCTTTCCATAAGTGCCTCAAGTTCTTCTAGATCATCATCAGTAGTGTCACTATCACTACTCACACATTCTTTCCTTTCTTTGATTTGTTAAGGACCAACTGGGTCTTGAATGTAGATTCAATAGCTTGTGGAGTGTAGTTATCAAAATTTGACATCTCAAATGCAGTAAGTGTTCCTACCAGACCTTCCAAAGTCAAATTGTTATTAGGAGTACATCTCAACTCTTGAATTTCAGAGACTCTAATAGCATATACATGAATAATAGTCCTCAGTACCTTGCTCATAATGGTTTTATCATCAATGGTTCCATTAGCTCCTCTAATAGCATTTACAACTTATTTTATCCTACCACAATATTGAACTATATTTTCTCCTTCTTGCATTTTAATTTCATCAAACTTACCTCTTAACATTTCAGACTTGGCTCTCAGAACATTTGTATCTCCTCCATAGATGGTTGCTAGGGTATCCCACATTTTCTTTGCATTTGTACAGTTCTTTATGTCTTCAAATTCAGGATAGCTTAAGGATGATGCAATCTCCAACATTTCTTGATTGTGTTCCTAATTTTCTCTTAACAGTTCAGCAGTGAGAGGTGTTGTAGGGACTACATAATCATGTTCAATATAACGTTTAGTAGTATCACCAATACTAGCTAGATGTAATTTCATCAAACTCTTCCATGCAGGGAAGTTATCTTTGTTCAACTTCGGTACCTCCTTTTTATACATCTTGATCTTTCTCTCCAAGTACCTTCAAACTATTTTCAAGAGACCAGAGTTCTGATACCAATTGTTAGAATGAATTTAGAATAACTGAGAGGGGGGTGAATCAGTTATCCATGGTTTTAGGGATTTTTCTTGTATGAATCACAATGCTTGAAATGTCTATTTGAATCCTGTGCCTTTACTTCTGATTCAGAGACAAGAAAAGCCTAATTGCTAAGGACTAGAATAAGGTCCTTCTTCATTTTT
>MU224976.1:924740-939036 GCA_018584345.1 Thuja plicata | reverse complement strand
AATGCATCGTTTAACATTATGCCTTAGGGTTTTTTCAGGGTTTATCAGGATTTTGACAAGGAATAAGCATGAAAACCTGAAAATTTTCAGAGAACAAGGCAAGGAACAGGGCAAAACAGTAAAAACACGAAACACAACCAACACATGGGTCTAGATTTACCAATTGAGACTTTATAGAACTTTAAACAACTCATGTCTGCTCGACATCAATAGTATAAATCAACAACATAAATATGCAGTTTACTATTCAAATGTAATCAGCTTGTAGAAACTTAATAGTAAAACACAACATAAGCATCCACACAAGTTGACACAATTATTTAATGTGAAAACCCAATTTGGGAAAAACCACCAGTAACATGCTACCAAATTTTCACTCTTCTAAAGTGAGCTCTACTAGGAGCCAACCCTGTTAAAGGTTACAAAACACATTGCTAAATGTGACCTGGTTAAATGATTTAATCACCCTGTCAGGAGTGGCCTTGTTAGAGGACTTAGAACATTCCACCTGAATGTCACCTTGCTCAAAGGATTTATACAATGACTGTTAGGTCAACCTGGTTAAAGGATTTTGACTAATACAATGGTTAGAAAGTAATCAGCAGGTGTGATCTGATACATACAACTTACTTTGAAAATCCAGATCTAGTTAAGATCTAATGCTAATTCACTAAGTGGCCTACATTCTCATTTCAATCTTCAGATCTACTTGGAAATCCGTCAAGCAATCACTGCTGCAATCCTCTGCTTCTCTGCTCAGCCTTCTCTGCTAGATCATGCCAATCAGTCAATTAACCATGCAATCCTCTTGCATACACTTAGCACATACATCTCACACCTTGAATAACCCCTCAAGGTTATCTTATACCTCTTCATCTAGGTAAAATAAATCTTTTCCACTTAATCAAGATCGTAGATCTTAAGTTAGGTTGGATCCAATGGATCTTTCCATCATTTACATTTAATTTACTTCTCCAAAGCAATCACTAATTAAATCTTGAATCCATGCATTAATTACAGTTACCTGTGCATTTAAATAATATGGACCAATTGTGATTATCCTTAATTAACTTTACATTTCCTAATGAATTCAATTATGTTAGCCAGAGATCTCAAATCTCAACATTTACCAAAATACTGGTGCTCGACCGACACTGTGTTCTTCTACTCGGTCATCACTATTTTCTCTGACAATTTACTGGCACTTGGTTGACACTAGAAATTATGATCAACATACACTAGTGCTCGGTCGACACAAACTTCGTTCGGCATAAACTGTTCCCAGTAAATTGACATCTTCGTTATAGATAAACAACACATTACCTTGCTAATGTGCCAACTGATCAAGTACCCTTGTAATTTCCCATAACTCAACCATTTCACTCGGTCTTCTTTTTATCCTTGCCTTCAAATCTTCTTCAGTAATCAATAGGTATGGTACTCAAATAGATAGCAATAGTCTCACTAGTTAAGGTTTGACATCAATGACAAAACAACAATTGTTTACATTGTGGCTTTCCAACACTTTAATGTAATTGGTATTTATTAGATAGATAGAGGTTAGGAAAAATGATAGATTTACTAGAAAACATTGATTTAAGGCCCGAGGATATTACATTTGTAGGAATTTCTAAAATAGAAACTCAATCGAGGCCTTCAATACCAGACAATGTTGAAAATTGGCAAGTCTTTGAAGATGACTTAGATATTCTAAGATTTTTGAATTGTGAAGCAAACTTTTTAAATAAAGAAATGGATTAAAGTGGATGCAATGAAACCTTAGATAATAAATATACCATTTTTGGTAAAGACGTGCTTCAATTTAAATCAAACAAAGTTCCCAAGGGGCTAGTTATTCTTGAAAAAGATTTTGATAATAAAGACAAGTCTTTTCCTTCAAATAATGTTAGTAAACTTGAAGAGTTGGAAGAAATAAACATAGGAACAACTGAAAGCCTTAAGAATGTGTATATTGGTAAAAAGTTGTCTACTAAGATTCGTAAGTTATTGGTTGATCTTCTCAGAAAATATAGACATTATTTTGCATGGTATTATGATGATTTGAAAGCCTATAAAGAAGATTTTTTTGAACATGAGATTCCTTTAAAGGAAGATGCTAAGCCTTTTAGACAAAATTTGAGACCTATTAATCCTACCCTGGCACCAAAAATGTAGGAAGAGTTAAAAAGGATGAGAGATACTAGGATTATCAAAACCCTCAAACACTCTACATGGGTATCATATTTGGTACCAGTGAGAGAAAAATGGTGATATCAGACTTTGTGTAGATTTTAGAAATTTGAATGTACATTCATTAAAAGATAATTATGGTTTGCCAAATATGGAGACCATGTTACAAAGAGTCACCGGGTCTGAATTAATGTCTATGATGGATGGGTTCTCAGGATATAACCAGGTCATGGTTAAGAAATCTAAACAATTAAAAACTGCATTCACTACACCATGGGGTACTTATGTTTATGTGAGAATGCCTTTTGGCTTGATAAATGCTGGGGAAAATTTTTAGAGGGCCATGAATGTGGCATTTGCAGATTTTATAAATAACTTTTTAGTTTTTTATCAAGATGATTTGACCGCTTATTCAACAAAAGAAGATCAACACTGTGATCATCTTGAAAGGATTTTTGTCAGAGCTTTGGAATATGGAGTGTCTTTCAATCCAAAGAAATACGCTTTTGGAGTTACAAAGGGCAAGATCCTAGGATATGTTAGGAATAAGGTGTCTCAACCTTGGATAATTCCTATTCTTATTATTTGTTTTGTAAAATGTATTTCTTGCAAATAATGTAATTACGTGTGAGTGTACATGTCTAGTTGGTATGTTGATGTGTCACTCCACTTGATGTGTCGGAATCTTGAATTATGTGTAAGGAGATCATGGCTGAAATGGTTATGACAGATTCCTATGACACGTAAGAGCTATTTCTAGAAGATTCAATGACGGGTGAAGACATGCAAGACATGTGGCAACTGATAAAGTTGATAAAGTTGATATAAGCATTTTTTAGGGTTGCAGACTGGGATAGGAAAAGAGTGTATTATTGGTATGATCTCGTGCTACTGGATTTGTCTTTGAGTGTCGATTGTCTCCTAAAAGAACTTGCATTTCAAGTGTGTTGTAACCATTGTGTTGAAGATAATACATTGTGCAGGTTTTGGAGTGCTAGGGTTTTTTACCGAAAGGTTTTCCCCAGGGTAAATCATTGTGTCATTCTCTATTTTCTGTATGCATGGTATATGGCTGCAATATCATTGTTAAAGTAGTTAACGAATCTGAAATTGTAAGGATTTAAAAGAATTTGCACAATACTTTCCTTTAGAGATTAGTGTAGGAAGCTATTTCCGCACCTGAGTTTCCTTACAAGACATATTGTATCCAAAGATGGATTAAGAATTGATCCTGAAAGGGTTTCTACTATAGATAAAGTCCCTCAACCAAGGAATGTTAAGGGAATTCAATCTTTCTTTGGACATGTAAATTTCCTAAGAAGATTTATTACAAAATTTGCAGAAATTAGTCTCCATATTTCAAAAATGATGAAGAAAGGAACCAAGGTAGAATGGAGTAAAGAAGCATCTGAAGCATTCTCAAATATCAAACAAGCTATTAAATATGCTCCTATTTTGAGAACCCCTAATTATAGAAAGCCACTTCAAATCTTCTCCTTTGCTTCATATAATACTGTTGCTGCAGTATTATTGCAGAAGAATTTAGAGGGCTTTGAACAACCCATTTCTTTTTTCAGTAAGTCTTTACATGCAACATAATTAAAGTATGACATCATGGAAAAACAAGCATATGATTTGGTTAAAGGTGTCAAAGCTTTTAGATGTTATTTGGTAGGATCAACTATTATTGCTTATGTGCCAAGTGCTGCTGTGAAGGACATTCTAGTTCAACAAGAAGTTTCAGGAAGGAGGTGCAGATGGATAAATAAAATCGAAGAGTTCAATATTAACATTTAGATCACAAAATTGGCTAGAGGCCTAGGACTTGCAAGATTAATGTCTCAAAGCAATTTAGATGCCAATAAGGTAAATATAATAGAAGAAGATAAAATAACTTATATTTGTGATATGGATTGCTATGAATGGTATAAAGACATTATTAGATATTTACAGAAAATGATGTTGCTTCCTGAAATGGACGAAAACAAAAAAAGAGCAGTTAATTGCATGCTCTTAAGTATGCAATAATACAAGGTCAATCATGGTGGAGGAGTATTGCTCAAATGTGTGGACTATGATAAATCCAAGAACTTGTTGGAAAAAATACATAATGGTGCATGTGGAGGCCATTACATGGCTAAGACTACTGCACACAAAATTATGAGGTCTAGTTTTTGGTGGCCTACTATTTTCAAGGATGCCCATAGTTATGTCAAGAAATGTGATGCCTACCAAAAGTTTGCAGGTAAGCTTAAGTTTAGTGGGAACTTACCTTTGAGGCCTATCATAGTTGAAGCACCTTTTCAAAAGTGGGGAATGGACTTCATTGGAGAGATTCCTAACAATTCTAGTGCAGGTCATTCATGGATCTTGGTAGCAACTGATTAATTTACTAAGTGTGTTGAAGCAATTCCCACCAAAAAGGCTACTAGTAAAGTTGTTAATGATTTTATGCTGCAAAATATCCTCACTAGGTTTGGTTGTCCTAAAACTATTATGGTAGATAATGCTATGTGTTTTAGATCTGCAAAGTTTAGTGACTTCTGCTAAGCATTATGGAATCCAAATTTCTTATTCTTCCCTATATTACCCACAGGGAAATGGACAAGCTGAGTCCAGTAATACAATACTGATAAAGATTTAAAAAATAATATTGGATGAGAATAAAAGGGCATGGGACTAAAAAATGCAACAAAAATTATGGGCTGACCAAGTAACAGTGAAGAAAGCTATTGGTTGTGCACCTTTTAATTTAGTATATGGTATACATGCTAGGTTGCCTCAAAATAACCTATTGCAAATGTACAAGTTTATCCAAAAATATGATGAAGAACTGGATGATGAGATGAAGATCAAAATGACTGACTTGATATGGCTAGATGAATCAAGAAGGGAAGCATATGACAAGAATGTTAGGTTGTAGCTTCAATGTAAGGATATGCACGACAGAAGAACTAGTGCAAAGAGTTTTGAAGTTAATGATTTGGTCTTGATGTGGAATTTTAGATTGGAGGATAAAGGAAAACATGGAAAATTTGATTCTATCTGGTTAGGACCACATATCATTAATAGAAAATGGGGTTTTGATTCTTACATTTTAAAGGATTTAACTGGAAATTTTCTAGAGTTTCCTGTTCATGGACAATTCTTGAAGTTTTATTTCTCTTAGTTTTCTCTGAATCCATGAACAATCGCATGTAAATAAGTTTTGTGTATATATTTCTTTGCTTTCTATCTGTTGTAGGTTAGTTTATTTTTTCCTGTAGGTGGTCTTCTTAACTCAGAGTTCTCAATTCTAGTATTGAACTTGCGTTCAACCTTCCCCAATTAGAGCCACTATTAGCACTTGTCAAAATTTTCATGAATCCAAGCCTTTTCTCATGTTTCTGCATTTTTTGTTTTAGGTCTCTTGCCTTAAAGCCCTAAGTCTTTTTGAGCAAAATCTTGGAAAAAACCCTAAACCCATCAAGACTTGCTCTATTTTCATGTTACTTTTCCAAGTCACTTAAAAATCTTTTAAGTCATGTGATTTTTATCCTTTCTCTTTATCTCTTAATCTCAGAAAGACAAGGAATATGCTCTTATGATTTGGAGATTAAGTGTAGGTCATTGATCTTGTTTAGATCGTGTGGATGGAACTTGATCTCAGAATGAATTCAAAGTTAAGAAACACATTTAGAGATTCAGAGATAGCTTTATCTATGGATCTCACAGTCTAACTCAGGTCAAGAAAGGGTTTGCAGTTTTGCCTTGTTGCTGAATCTCCAGATAGACTTCAGGTTAAGTGATTTGTTTAGAGACTTGGAAAGGATCATTGATCTTGTTCTAGATGAGCGAAGGTCACATAATCTCCAGATAAAGTAAAGGTCAATGTTTTCTTTCAACGATCTAGCGTAGGCCATTGATCGAGTTTGAGATGAGTGGATGTCGCTTAATCACATAATATTTTACTGATGTCATGGAAAGTCTCAAGATTTAGCGTAGGCCATCGATCGAGATCGAGATGTGTGTCTGACACTTAATCTCATGATTAATTAATCAAGTACAAATATATTCAGAGATTCAACACAATTCATTGTTTGAGATCAATATCTAGGGCTAGCATGTGATCTCATAATGTAATGAGAGTTAAGGATCTATTCAATGACTTGGAGGTAGCATTGTCGCTGAATCTCAAGATATACCCTAGGTTAAGACAAGTCTGGTCAATATCCATTCAGAGATTTAGAGGTAAGAAGGATTATGACTGATAAGTTAAGGTGTAGGTTAAGGACACAAATTAGATGAGCGATTGATCAAATAGATGGTGTAAAGGCTCAAAGGAAAGATGCGCGAGATCTAGTCTTTGAGACATTGTGCCCGTGTGCCACATGTCTTTCCTAGTTAGGTGCGACCTGCAATTTCATAACCAAGAGTAAAGTAAAAGGAATTCATGTTGAGTTTGATCCTGTAGTTGGTGTGAAGCCTTAAAGATAAAGTTCTTGATATCTAATGAACAAGGCATTACGCTAAGCTTCGACCTGTCCAAGGAGATCGTTGGAAAGCCCAAGTAACCTAACAGAGATCCATGAATGAGTTTTAAAAAGAGAGAAAAGTCTTGATCTTGACCATCAATACCAAATCCCACACTGCTTGTGACCATTTTAACTGCTTTTCAAATATTTAAATCTTTATCTTAGGGTTTTAAGCGGTGGATCATGTCTTATTACAGAGCATTAATTGATATAATTTGATCTTTGTGTTTTTCCTTGTACACCTGTTGGATGATGAAAGAGTGAAAGTTGGGAAGATTTGAATGCACTTGAACATATAATGTTATTTTAGGGCCTTGGACAATTTATTAATCAATTTTGATTCTTGTCTTTTCTTTTCCATAAATAAGGTCTCTTTTCCAGAAATTGTAGAGGCTGAGATCAGATTTTATTCTTGAAAGGCTGAGCTTTTTGATATTTTGTAGATATGAAGAGCCAAGACTCTTCCAGGGTATTTAATGGAGACAAGACATTCCATCTATTATTCCTTTGACATGGTTGTATTCTATAGTTTCCCAGGTGGATGGCGCTTAGATCAAGTTTTTCAATAGACTGGATCATGGGAATGTTTCAACTTATTGATCACAAAAATTGTTTATTATTGAAATATATTATTTATTTCTGTCAAGTATTAGATTGAGTTTTGTTAATCCCTAACCCTAAATGGTCTGAAGCTTGTTTCATTCCTTGATCTATAAAAGGACTTCTAAGATCATTTAGTAGAGGCTGTAAAAACTTTGGGTAAGTAGCATAAGGCATAAAACCTTTTTACTATTTTTCAACGAGTATAGCAGATGTATATCTAGAGAGTATTATCATAGAAGAAGAAAGTTGTAGATATTTTTCATTTATTGAAGTGGCATGTGTTTTGAAGCATTTTGGAATTGAAAATGGATTCTTTGTACTTAATACAATATCTCATATTTAAGTCTCTCCTTGGTTCCTACCTGTTGAGTTGTGAATCTTTTGATTCATTGCATGTAATTTATCTATGTATATGTCATTAATCCTTAGTTTTGATCTAGGATCAAATCAAATAATGCTTTGGATATGACATAAGTTCTTTGGGTTTGTCTATAGAAGGATCTTATAAGAAGTGTTTGGTCTGATTTATTTGTATTTATGGTTTTGAGTCCTTGACAATAGTTAGTTTCTCTATCCTATATTTGAACTAAAAACATTGCCCAATGGATAAAACACTGATTAGTAATTAGTATCTTCTACTTTGATACATGTCTAAATAGATTTGGATATATTCTGCCCTATCAAAAGCATCAAAACCATTTCAGTCCTTTTAAGTTTTGTGGTTTTTGGTTTTGTGTCCTGCATGGTAGTGAAGAGTCACTGAATGAGTGGTTATCATTTCATACTTTCTTACCATTTATCTGTTGTTAAAATCTAGAGTGTAAAAAGTTGTGAAAAGTTGAATATATGTCTAGATTAGGTGCACTTGCCTTGGTTTTACAGAGCCAGAAGAGTAGAGGACAGTCTTGTCCTATAATTGGTCCAGTTGCCCTACTGAGCTCTCATACTTTGAGTTAACCATTCATAATAATAGTCTCAGGGTATATTGGTTGCTTTCATAGCGTAACAATTTTAAACACCAACAATGTTGTTGCTCCATTGTTCACAAAATAGATAAAAAGGGAAAATGATTTGATGATGATGTTTTTTGCATCAAAATTTTATACTATAAGGCCTTAGGCACTTCAACCAACCCATTTGTTGGTAAGGCCGATTCACGAATTTCAAATGTTGTCTAAGGACATAAAAAAAAATAGAGGGTTGATCAATAGTTTTAAGGGAATCATGTACTCTGTTACCTAAAATTATAGATAAGGATGAAAAGGTAAAACTGTTAGATATATGGAAGGAGCAGGTAGAATAGGCCATCAACTGTTAGGTTGATTCCATTTGTGAAGAATTTTACATAGATATGCTAGAAAACAACACAGAGAAAATTATCAACACTGGCACATTCTTTGATACTTTTGAAAAGGAAGCCAACCAGGTTGTTGTCAAGTACAACCCATACACAGAAAAGGTTGATGAAGTCATGGGTTTCAATTGGCTAACATATGAAGAATATGTTTAATGAGTTAAGACGTATTTGAATGAAGAATAAAAGGAAAGAAGATAGCTAACTAAATTTTCGGTATGAATATCTAGCGATTTGTTTTGGTGTTTTATGCATAGGTTACCTTTTTAGAATTACGACTTTAAAAAAATCATGGGCTCAAAATATATCTTCATGAAAAAATAAAAGGCGGGAGAAGTGTGAGGTATATCTTGTTAAAGGAAAAATGCATTTTGTGTAAATATATTTTGTAACAAGAAACAAGCGGTCCAATGGACCAAGTGACATGTGTTTTCTCTTGCCTGAAGCATGTTTTCTCCCTCATTTCTATAAAAGGGAATTCAAGGAAAGTAGAAAGGGTTCCAACTTTGTTCAAAAATATCTGAGTCTAGAGTGTCGGTCCCAAGTAAGGTCTAGGTGAAATATTGAGCTTATTGTAAAATATTTTATAGAGCAAATTTGAAGGGTTTTGTGTTAAATTTTTGCAGGTTTTGATTACATGAATTGTAAAATTTTGTATGACAGAGATAACAATTGAAGATTAATGAAAAATACAATTCAGATCCAATTCTCTCACAATTTTTTATAATTTTGAGTAAAATAGAATCAAGGGTTTAATTTTATTCAGTGCATTATTGTGATGTATGTAAATTTAATTCATGCTTTGGTGTAATGGATCAATTAAATGCTTGAATATATTTACATATTTTCCAAGTTTGTGCAAGGATTTTGATAAGAAGTTTGGGTTGGGGTTGTAGTTGAAATAATTGTAATGCAACATATTCTTAGATCTTAAAGCTATTTTAGTGATTTTATGTTATACTGCAGTTTTATTGCTTATGAATTCAATACACAATAGAATGAGGCACTGATTAGTTTTGTTGTGTTTTTACTCATATTGTGGTGTTAAATTCCATCCAACTTTGCTACAAAATTGTTAAATCACATAGAATATTTATATTTTATGTATGTTGTTATATGTTGTTGTTATCTCATGCTATAGGTAGAGGATCACTGGGAATTAGCCATTTTATAGCATTCTCCCTCTTTGTTGAGTTTGTATATGAGATTATCTAATTTGTTTTGATTTTATTTACAAGTGTGGTGCAGAGATTGTAAATGCATTAAGGGATCACCCTCCCGGGTTTTGCAGAGCCCAAAGTGCATAAGGGTTTGTTTGATCCTTCTTAGTTGGTCCAAGTCCCAGAGATTATTAATAATTGGAGTTGGCTTCTCCATAGATAATTTAAGGATCAACTTGGTTTCTAGTTTGTAGTGTAAACCATTTTCAGGACCCAATAGGTTGAGGAGGATGATTCAGAAAGATAAGCATAGTGTAGATGTCTTACATGACATCTCTCATATTATGAATGCTAATATTATGTCTATGAATTTTTTTGTTGAAGCTCTTAATCTCTCTGACCCTACTAATCATGTTCACAATTTCATTCCTATACCAACATCATTGCCTAATGTGCCTACTTATATTCCTCCTATCATGGCTATATCTATTTAATGTATCAATCCTATACATGTTTGTCTTGGAGGAATTCCTATTAGTACTCCATGTATTTCTCAAACATCTCTTATACTCCCTTACCACAATGCTCCACTTTCATATTCTAATACTCCATCCATTTCACACAAGATCTCATATCTTTCATTATCCAACATGTCCAATACAAACCTATCCACTGAAGAAACCATCATTAACCTAGCCCAAAGTATTTCATCCTTTCAAAAACAACTAGCTTCCACAACTCAATCCAAATATATCATTCCAACTTGTGTCATTGCTAGTCTACTTCCCCATGACATCGTTTGTACCATTATCTCTCAATACATGGAGATCATGTAATTAGAAATATACAATAGAAAAGGTTGTCCCTTGCCTCATGTGAAAACATTTCAAACCTTGTGTAGTGACTTCCCAAATGATCATAGGTTAATGGCTGTACTGTCCTAAAAAGTAAGCACTTATTTTTATACACTTTTGGGGACCGTTTTAGCCATCCTTAGTGTGTTCTTAAATTAGGACCTCATGTTACATTTAATTATATACATAATTTAAATCAAGGTCCTCTTTCTTTCTCTATTTTTTCTCAAAAATCTAGGATGGTATTAATTTCATGCTTTCCCACTTATCTATTCATTTCTCCATATTTCCCCTGACACCCTCAATACCTCTTGGGGTCCATACATTTTCCCTGATTTTTTGCATGTTGAGGTATAGGTTGACCTAAATTTTGAATGGCTCCCAAGCCTGATGCAAGGTATTTCCTTTTCCTTCTCTCCTTTGTCGACCTTCATAAATCTAAGCCCCAAATCACTATAAAATGAGGCCTCTTATTCTCATTTTAACATTTAGGAATTCATTATGATCTAAAATAATTCATTCATACACTTCAAGCAATCAAGTCCAAGTTGGATTCAAGATATTTTGGTGATTTAAAGCAAGCAAGCATTAAATACATCCATCCATCATTCAATCAAGCATGCATCTCCTTCCATAGATCTAGCTTCTTTCTTCATTGGAGACAAATTGGCCATCAAAGGAGGAAATACATATTTATACATTCAAGTCTTCTTCCTCTTCTTCTTCAATCCCACATTGAGGCGAATTACAAGAATCTACTACTTAAGGTTTTGTCTTACATGATTTCCTTTTGATTTTTCTGTTGAGTCAAGGCTATTGCATCAACACACTTTATCACATACTAAGTACAATTGCATCTACATGGTATGATACATTCCATTAGATTTAATCTTTACTACATGCTACCATTTCCTTTATTTCAATTCGAGGAAAATTCCTAAACAAGGGCTTGAACAAGGCAAGCCCCTTGCCCCCAACAAATTCCCATTTTCTTGTGTCCAGGATCAGATTCGTAGACTTTCGGATTTCTGGACTAAAAAATGGCAGATCTAGAATTACACGTTCCGTCTCACATGAATTTTTTTAGTTTGCAGTCTATTAGGTATAGGTCAAACTTGACATATATCTCAAGTTGACCTATACCAGGGAAGTCGACCTATTCCTCCGATCTCCAAAATTTTACAGTTAGTAGATTCTAGCCTCCAGATTCCAGATCGAACACAGTTTTAGTTTGACACATTCTGGCAGTCATTTTCCAGTTTTGAACCTTATCCTTCAAGGTGAGAACACTCTCTTTTTTTAATTTCATTGCATATCATTTACAAAACCCTCTTTCACAAATAGGAAGAACAACCTAGACACTACATTGTGAAGATCGCGAATTGGAACCTTATCTCGTACTAATTGAGTTTCCTTTGGCTAATCTTGGACTCTTCCTCCATAATAATAATACAAAATCATATATTTTGGTGAATGATCTATCTCATTTAGGCCCACCATTTTATATGATACACTGGCTAAATTATTTGCTAGAACATTTTGAGATAAGGCCTTGCAATAAGTTTGTTCTTTACCTCATTATTCAATTGTCTTTTTCAAAAAAATAACTAATATATATATATATATATATTCAAAAATTTCAAAATAATATTGGTCCTCAAATTTATTTGACTGATTTTATTCATTGTAAGCAAGGAGTTAAAGAGAAAGTGAATGATTTTATTGGTAGATTTAAATATTTTCATCCTCAAATATCTTATCTTGTGCCTAACATGGATGTTCAAAGAATTTTTATTTCTAATTTGCAAAAATACATTAGAGATAAGTTTTTTTTTTTTAAAAGTTGGGTAAGTGCACCAAGATGGTGTGCAAAAAGAGAGGGGGGGGGGGGGNGGGTATAAGTGGCCACTTTTTTTTCTTCCTAAAATCAGGTAAACCTGAACTTTGAAAAGAAAATTGAGTCATGCACTCAAAATTAGAAGATGTGCAAATAACAATAATTGTAGCACTCTGAATCTAGTTTCTAAGATATAAATTTTTTTTAAAAATGGATAAGATTAAGAGGGTCGAATCCACTGCGCACAAAAAAATGTTCTTGATTTGTTTAGAAAAACATAACATAGTCTCTAGCCTGCGCATAAAATAAGATATAGTTAGATTTAGTATTTTGAAAAATCCTTTGGTAGAATGATAGGTAAGAGTGAGAGATAGAAGTTGTGTAATTTTTTGTAATTTCGTGTCGAGTATTTTTTTTATATATTTTTTGAAGTGGGCACATCCTAAAAATCAACTGTCTATTTGTGCGCTAGACATAACTGTTGGAATAATGGAAGGGTGTGTATTGAGAGGGGAGGGGTGAATCAGTAACCTTAAATTTTTTTACAAATTAATGATGACATGTATCTGATTGAATGTTTGATAATGTTAAGTTGAAGATGATGTAAGACATTAAATCAGTTAATGGTTTGTATTGTCATTGATGTCAACTTGATATCATCTATATGGTCATGTACATAATGCCAAAGACTTCAGAAAATCAATGGAACAGAGGTTATGCTTTTAACAATGCATAAAATTTATGTATTCACTAAATGACAGACAACACCGACGGAGTGCACACCACCGGTAAAGAAAGAGAAAAAGTCACAGTGATGCCCCATGAAGCAGAATCATAGGATGCCCAACGAGAAGAAAATAGTGTTGCCCGACGAACAAGATCCAATGATGCCCGACAGATGGAGATCCCGAAGCTAACTGAAGTTGCACCGACAGAACTGGCAGTTGTCATCGGCAACAAACTGCAAAATTGACCGACAGAACAGAGAGATCAGAAAATGACAAAATATCTAGCTAGAAGAGCTTAAGGATAGACTTAACTGGTTGTTTTATTAGTTTTATTAAACTACAATTAAGCAATTAATTTATATAGTTGGCAAGAAGATAACTACAAGACAAATCAAGGGTTAAAGCCGTAAATCAATTTGGCTGGATTATTTTTCACGCCAAGAATCAAGAATCAAGAATCAAGAATTAAGGAATATCATGTCTATATAAGAGACAAGCATAATTCATTTTCCGCAAGCAATTAGAGACACAGAGGAGTGAATTGAAAGAAGATGCTGAAGAGAAATTGGTGAAGGATAAGCTTCATACAGTCTTGATCAATCAAGCTAAGGGAGAGCTAAAGAATTCTGCAGACATCGATGAATAGTGAAGCACATCACAGAGTAGAAAGTGTGAAGAAAAAAGGAATTGAATTGATACATTGATCAGAGAGGTATTGTACATAAATACATCTGAATATCTACAATTCAAAGTTGCATTAGAAACAGGTCATTGTGTTTCAGTTTAACCATTGAAGTATTAAGTCTCTTAACATAGCAGGACTTAACTATCTTCTATAATTGAGGTATATCCTAACAAATTACCAAAATAGAAGGACTTAACTATCTTCTATAATTGAGGTATATCCTAACAAATTACCAAAAAGGTTAATTCATGATAGTAGCATCGGTCTTACCTAAAGCCTATTAACAGTCTAAGAAGGAGGCTGATTCAAGGATGGTAGTAAGATTAGCATAAAGCCTATTGACAGTCTAAAGGCTGATTCAAGGATGGTAG
>MU224976.1:880175-899955 GCA_018584345.1 Thuja plicata | reverse complement strand
GTGTTGTGCCTTATGAACCATTCATTAGAAAGCCCCTTAAGCTCATCAATTGATAAGTAGGAGATATTTTTCCACAGCAAGTCAAATTGTGATATTGCTATCAGGATTCAACTGTGTAGTTTTTGAACCACTACTCATGAATTATGGGTCAATGAGTTTGACTCAAAAACTACACAGTTGAAGCCTGATAGCAATATTACTCAATTGTTCATTCATTTTGTTTTACTTTTAAAAAATCATGTAAAAAAATATACAAACTTAATCCTTCTTATTTCTCTACAAATTTAAATTCTTTCTCAACTAACCGTTGACATGAGAATGCCGATAGATGAAATTGATGATGATCTTACAAAGTATGGTTTTCAATGTTGGAAAAATATTACATAGGTAAGAAAGTTTTGTGTAAGTAAATGAAGTTATACCGATTGGTACAATGTAATAACAAATCGGTAAAGAGAAGTTGAGTCAGAAAGGTAACCGGTGAACAAGAGAAAGGTGAAGGAAAAATCGATTAAGGAAGACAAGTTTGCTATCGGTACATTGGAAGGTGTAAAGACAAAAACTATAATATATTTTGTGACCATGCCACTTAGGTCACACCGGTAAAGGTATTAGTGAAGACACCACCAACCGGTCAGTTCAATGAACAGGTAAAACCAAAGGTTATAGAACAATTTTGATCAATTGACTAAATCGGTTATGATGGTGCACGATTCAATAAATCTAGACAACAAGAAAAATGTAGTACATTGTTTAAAGAGTTGAATAAGTCAATAATTAGGTAGTTGTGCATATATTTGATTATGAATCCAAGGCATATATTGGCCAATAATATTGAAGGAATATTTCACATTGGAGATAACAACTTAAAGTTTATTATGGACAACGCGGTAAGGACTTAATGTTTCTATGAGTTAGTTATGATCGACAAAGCTATTTTGGAGGGAAGCATAAACCTAATTAAGTTTACAATTGAAGGTGAAAGGATATAAGATGATAGCTACTGCTATTGTAAAAATGTTATGTTGTTGAAGAACAGTTGAAGCGTTATTGAAAAGTAAGATCTTAGACATTGATTGCAGAGCCAATTTAAGAGAAGATTCAGGATCAGGTTCAAAACAAGAACATGACATCAAGGATCTGGTTAGCATTTAGGAGTGCATTTCACTGGTCAATTAATTTTGTTGTTTTCCTAATAGTTTTAATAAGTTAAATCCCTTAACATGGTAGTCTCTAGCAAGATTTCATTGTAAATCCCCTAACCCGGTGAACACTATAATAGTGGGATTAAATACTTTACAATGTAGTGTGTAATAGGAATGTAGATAATTATAACAAGGCATCAGTCAATCCTAATAGGGTGAGTCACCTAGAAAGTGACATATTGTAAGCTCCTAACAGAGCACTATTTTCTATTGTAGTAAGAAGATTGTGGGTTTCACTCCCATTGTGGTTTTTCCCTCTGACCAAGGGTTTCCATGATAAAAATCTGAGTGTTATGTGTGTGGATGTCTTGTCATTTCATTCATTGCACTTTTACTTTACAATTACAATTATATGCTTCATAGTTTGGAAGTTTCTTTTGTTTCTTCTTAAAGGTATATGTAGAAGTCTAAAAGTTTTATTAGTCCTGATTCACCCCCCTCTCAATACTATTGTTTCCAACAATTGGTATCAGAGCTCAAACTTTCTAGATGGAAAGATATTGGTATGAAAGACAGTTGGAGGAAGCCAACGAGATGATTGAGGAGTTAAAGAAAAAGCTCAAGGCTTCATTGACAAAGAGGAAAGAATTGTCTAAACAACTGAAAGAAAGTCTAGACAACATCAAGATGAATTATATCAAGGAAGTGTTAACTCTGAAGAAGCTGAGGCTGCAATAGCATATCTGATGGAAAAGAACAATATCCTGATTGAAGAAGAAACCAAGATGAAAAGAGAACAAGAAAGTCAAGCCATAAGGATGTGTGAAGTGATTGAAGACATGAGAACAACTGAAGATGCAAAAAGAACTGCTAAAACTGCAAAGAAGAATGCTGAAGATATGATTAGAGAAAATGATATTATACTTCAAAGATTGACACATGAGAACCATGAACTGAATGAGCAACTAAGTGACACAGGTGATGAAAACTTACAAATGTGTGCTGAAAATGAATCACTAAGACAAGAGAATGAACAATTGAAAGATGAATTGAAGATTGAGAGAGAGACAAATGAAGAAATTTAGCAATATGAACATAGCCTACAGAAGATCGATGAGCAATTGACTAGTCAAAAGCGACCTAGAGATACATCTAGCCTAGGATATACCCGTGACAAAAAATTTAAAAAAGGAGAATCATCCAAGTCTGGTGCTGAACAACAATCAAAGATTCCTAAGGTTTATACAAGTCCACAAGGTAAGAAGCCTACTAAACCCACTTGTTACAATTGTGGAAAGCCTGGACACTGCTAATGTATGTAGAAGCAAATCGGTGAATGTTCCAAGAACTACTCGTTTTGGTTGTTATTGTTACAATTGAAATAAGTATGGTCATCAAGCTTATGAGTGCAGATCAAGGGCCAATAGTAGATCATTTGAAAGGAGTTTCAATGGCTACTGTTATACATGAAACAAAATTGGACACAAGGCAAAACATTGTAGATCAAGGAAACCTAACAAATCGGTGAGTGTTCTAAGAAGAGAAGGAAACATGAATTTGTCAGATACACTGTTTGTGGAAACTATGGACACATGGATATGAATTTTCAATTAAGGAATCCTAGAGGTAATGCTGGACCTTGGAGCACAATATCTATGACATGTTTTTATTGTCATAAGATTGGACATCTTGCAAGAGATTGTAGATACAAGAATCAGTCACCAAGCAATTCAAATGAGAAAGGTAAAAAGACTGTTAATGTTGAATAAGTGAGGAATGAGATGAAAAGGGTATGGGTGAAGAAGGAAGAAAGTAAAGAAGATGCCAACCCATCGATAAGTAACCCACCGTCCTCTGGCTCAGGGGATTCATCCTGAAACTAAGCAAGTAAGTTTTTCTTAGGGACTAAATTTCATTGTTATATCTAACTGGTCCCTTATAATGATGATCGGTAATATCTATTTGCATAGTGAGATGCATTGATGTTAATTTTGATGAATTAAATAGAGAAGAATTGTTATAAATCACTGATTTTATCTATTGCAAAAAATTATGTACAATGCTACTTTTAGCTTTAACTGGTGGAAGTTGCAATTGATAGAGTGATATTGGTGAACTGCATTTAATGTCTTGTACCAACTAGCTGTTGGACAACTTTTTCAGAAAATAAATTATAGGCAAACCTATTCATTATACACCTTGCATTTTGAAGAGCATTTACAGGAGCAGAATGTGATTTCATATTGTGATCGATTGTGTAAACTATTTGACCTAATCATTTACATAGAATTGAACTACAAAATTGAAAGCCCTAACTAAGCTAGTTAACAGAGCGGTGGTCAATTGTGAAGGAACTTGGTGTGTCTGAGTTACAAAGTAGGAATTTGTTGAATCACTATGGCGTCAAGAGTTTCTACACCTAAATTGATTGAGATAACAAAGGATGTGGAAAAAGAACATAGCTACACCCATTGAAGGAAACAAAAGTTGATAAAACCGGTTCCCTATTCCTAATTCCACCTCATGTTATGTTGATTGAAGATGTAAGAACGTTTATTCACTGCAGTGTTGTTGAGTTAGGAAATGAACAAATACATAAGTACTTAGCGATGTGCAACAATGGAGAGCTTAAAGACGAGTTCAAACATCTTCAAATGAAGGGTTTGCCACATATTTTGGACTTACCTGAAATCTTCAAGGAGGAATGGATTAGATATGTCTTGAGTCATTTTCACGATCAATTCATATGGCTGGAGGAACCGATCAAGATCACCAAAGAGTTGATTCATCTGATAATATGTTTCTCAGCTGACGGGGAACCTTGCACCCTAAGAAAAATATACACGAAGACTATTGGAAAACTTACTAAGTCCAAGAAAGATCACGAGCGATGACACTAGATGACATTCAAGATCAAGAGGTTCGATTTGCAAAAGTGATTGTCAGTTAAAAGGTCTACCAATCGAGTCGGCTGAATAGTGTGCCATGTGGAGCTATTCACGCCGTTTACCAGATAGTGAAGGAAGGAATCAAGTATGACCTAGCTGAGATGGTGAGATCACAACTTTTGGAAAACTTGAAGAGGATCCAAACCGATAAGAAGCGATCACTAAAATTTGGATCACTTTTGGTATGTATGTTCTTCTATGTTCAAAATTTTTTCCTTGGTAAAGGAGAGGTAACTTGGAAATAGATAGACCAACTTTATACCAAATCAATGAGTACATAGGTGAACTAGGTGATAATCTAAACAATGTTATGTGGGGATATTTTAAGGACTTTTAGGACAAAATGCACAAGAGGTATAGAATACCACCATATATTGTGGAGAAGTACAAAGATATTTTTTTTTTTCTAGTTGATACCAACACTTGTAAGATTCAAGCGATAGATCCCAGAATTTCATGGATACCTGAGATGGGATATAAAACTGATGAACATTTGTTAACCTTGAACATTGAAGCTTTATTGAAGCTACCGGTTAACAATGAAGCAAAGATGTATGGTACTTTTGAGGAGGCTTATGAAAGAATCACCTTGCAACTCAAAAAGCCAAGGATAGAGAGAAAAATAATAGAAGATCATAAGTCAATTGGAAGAGAAGTTTGTTACTGGTGAAGGTAGTAATTCTACAAGTGAGAGACAGAAGATCATCCTAGATGCTTATGCTAAGAGGAAAAGAAAGCAAGCAGAAACTCAAAGTAAGACTCCAGAATTACCATCGGTAGAAGAGTCTATTATGGAAAAGAAAGATGAAGGTAAATCTTGTAACCCTATGCCACCTGAGGCATCTCAACCTATCAAGACAAGGACATATGTAAAGAGGAAAACTAGAGGATATGCACAGATATATCCTAGCAAGAAGAAGAAGAAGACATAAGTAGGCAGTGTGAAAACTGATTCAAAGAAGGAAATCACTGACACAGGGAAGTCTGGAAAGACAAAATTCAACATTCCTAAGAGTGTAACATAATTTGCTAATGCCATAAGAGAACATGGAATGATAGGTAATATCAGTAACTTTAAATTCTCTAAGTTATCTGATGAAGATAAGAAAACTATTGAAGATGCTATTGTATTTCATTTTCACAAATTCATCAGAACACATAGTCAAATAAAAAATCATATTGCTGATGAGCTGTATGAAGCAATTAAGGTTAGATGGGAGTTTGCAGTTGAAACTGAAAAAGATATAAGAGAAAGGACACTTCTCTATACTATGACACATTTGAAAATAAACGAAGTAGATGAACCACTTGAAAAATATAAAGTCAGATTCAGTATTGGTCATAGGACTGTGAAGGAGAAAGAAGTTGAAGAAGAGATAGTGGTGATATGGAAAAGGATATTCAACATAGATCAACCACATGTAACAAACACATACGATACATCTTAAGTAGATGATACTTTTACTTTGAAAGAGTTAATGGGAGATGTGTTAGGTAGCATTCCAAGTATGGTTACTCATATAGACCTAACAAAAGATTTAGTTGAAGATGTTATGGTTGAAGATATCACTAAAAATCCCAACTCTCCTATGGTTGGTGATGAAGATGAAGATATACCACTTCAGTCTCCACTTGATGTAAATCTTGTTGAGATCAATGATGATATAGTTGATACAAAAGCAAACAAGGTCGATGAGACATAATCAAGCAAGGAAAAAAAACAGGTGACTGAGACCACAGATCAACCAAACGACACAACATAATAGGTAAATGACATTGAACAAGGTGAAGATACTCAAGAAAAAACAAGATCAACAACAACATGACCAAGAACAGAACAAAGAGACAAACAAGGACACTGATACAAGTACTAAAGATGGAGTTGAGACACCTAAGGATAATACCACTAGTACTTCACAAACTAACATAGAGGATATCGGTGAGAAGAAGAAAAGGAAGAGAATAGAAGAAGATGAAGAAGGTGATGATGAAGAAGAAGAGGAAGAAGATGATCCTTAATTTTCTATTCTAAAGAAGGATGTTAATAAGTTAAAACCAAAAGAAAAAATATTATTTTCAAATAAGATAACAAAAAAGGCTGAAAAGAGTAGAGTAAAGAAAAAGAAGTTCAAGAAGAAAATACTAAGGAAAGTAATTGCTATACTTGCTGATCTAGTTCCTAATGTAGAACTTGATGAAGAAGCATCTATGATTGATCAACTCAAAACCTTAGTTGACGCAATTACTAGTCTAGATCATGACATGGAAGAGGAGATGATCAAATGAGCAGAGAAGAGATTGAAAAAGGAGATGATAAAGAAATTACTACAGAAGATTGTACTTGAGAAGGTTTCACTATTTGAAATGGTTAAGGAACTGAAGGAATCATTACTTGAAGTTGGAAAAATCTTCAATAAGATATCTATTCTGACCAACTTCACTGCAAAGATTAAGACAAAGAAGGGAGAGCTGGAAACAGAGTTGGATACACTTGTCAACCAATTGGACCCATTAAACAGTTCCATGATGGATCATACTGCAAAGTTGAAAGCCTTGACACACAAGGAATGGAACTTAAGGCAGAAGAGGATAGGATAAGGATGACTTTGCTAGAATTACAAGGATTTCTAACTCCACACATGGACATTATCCAAGCATATCTTAAGAAAGCTGAAGTACTGATAGGTACTCGAGACATGAGTATAATTGATACTATGGAGGATCTGGCTTTAGGCTTAAACAATCATCACATTTCCTTGACAACACTAAAAGACTCATGGGAGCATTCACTTGCCACTGCAAAGGTACATTTCAAGATTGTATTTGACAAACTGTAAGGTATGAACACCCTTGTACATACATTTTTTTTTTATTATAGTCTTTAAAATTATTGTCAAAAAAGGGGGAGTATATAGTAGATCAAAAAGGGAGAGAGTATACAGAGTATATAGTCTACGGTACAAAAGAGGAGTTACAGATTCATAGGGAGTATGTAATCAGACATGGAGTATAGGTTATAAAATTTTAAAAAATTAAGAATTTCACAAGTTTTTGCCATCAATGCCAAAGGGGGAGTATGTTGATATCAGAATGCTGATAGATGACATTGATGATGATCTTAGAGAGTATGGTTGTCATTACTGGAAAACCATTACATAGGTAAGCAAGTTTTGTGTAAGTAAATGAAGTTATATCAACCGGTACAATGTAATAACTAATCGATAAAGAGAAGTTAATTTAGAAAGGTAACTGGTGAACAGGAGAACAGGTGAAGGATAAATCAGTTAAGGAAGACAAGTTTGCTATCGGTACATTGGAAGGTGTAAAGACAAAAAGTATACTATAGTTTGTGACCGCGCCACTTAGGTCACACCAGTAAGGCATTAGTGAAGACACCACCAACCGATCAGTTCAATGAACAGATAAAACCAAAGGTTATTGAACAATTTTGATCAATTGGCTAAATTGGTTATGACAGTGCACGATTCAATGAATCTGGACAACATGAAAAATGTAGTACATTGTTTAAAGAGTTGAATAAGAAAATTCTTAGGTAGTTGTGCACATATTTGATTATGAATCCAAGGCACATTTTGGCCAATAATATTGAAGGAATATTTCACATTGGAGATAACAACTTAAAGTTTGTTATGGACGACGCAGTAAGGATTTAATATTTCTATGAGTTAGTTATGATTGACAAAGCTATTTTGGAGGGAAACAAAAACCCTAATTAGGTTTACAATCGAAGGTGAAAGGCTATAAGATGATAAAAACTGCTATTGTGAAAATGTTATGTTGTTGAAGAATAGTTGAAGTGTTGTTGAAAAGTAAGATCTTAGACAACGATTGTAGAGCCAATTTCAGAGAAGATTCAGGATTAGGTTTAGAACAAGAACAGAGCATCAAGGATCTGATTAGCATTTATGAGTGCATTTCACAAGTCAATTACTCTTTTTATTTTCCTAATAGTTTCAACAAGTTAAATCCCTTAACGGAGTAGTCTCTAGCAAGAATTTGTTGTAAATCCCCTAACTGAGTGAACACTGTAATAGTGGGATTAAATCCTATAACAAAATAGTCTGTAATAGGACTATAGATACTTTTAACAATGTATTAATCACTCCTAATAGGGTGAGTCACCTAGAAAGTGACATATTGTAAGCTCCTAACAAAACACTATTTTCTACTGCAGTAAGAAGATTGTGAGTTTCATCCCCACTGTGGTTTTTCCCTCTGACCAAGGGTTTCCACGATAAAAATCTGAGTGTCACATGTGTGGATGTGTTGTCAGTTCATTCATTGCACTTTCACTTTACAATTACAGTTATATGCTTCATAGTTTTGAAGTTTCTTTTGCTGCTACTTAAAGATATATGTAAAAGTCTAAAAGTTTTATTAGTCGTAATTCACCGCCCTCTCAATACCTATTATTTCCAACACTAACATGCTTCAATCTATTAGATATACCCAACTCTTAAAGTATTAATTGATAATTGATTAACCTCTAAATTTTTATATACTCCTAAAATGTCCTAGTGTTTTGAAGACATTTTTTAAACATTCAAAGTCTCGTGGTTCACTACTGTTAGTAAATTGCATAGCATTAACATCCCACTTTCCTTCTATTTATTTTCTATTGGAAAAAAAATGTTAAAATACTTATTCCTCAATAGGTTAATAATGTAGCTGCAAAAAACTATTGCAAAGCTGACGTTATATGATGTCATCTAAATAGTCTTCTTACAATCAAGAGATTCAACTATTCTTTGGATAATATAAGTTAATATTATTTTATCAATCTTCCCACCCATTTTATTGGATTCATATAATAAATTATTTGCTTTGGAAACACTGAAGTATTGTCAGCCCATTACCTATATGTATTTTACTTTGTCCCAAAATTATATTGGTCAGATTTGATATTAATATCCACATGTTTGGTCAAATTATAAGGAGTGTGAGAGTGCTTTGGAATAAGAATGACTAACGGACACAAACTGGACAGCATGGAAAAGCTGACACCCGGGAAACATGCATTGCAATATAAACATTTAAAAATCCCAGCTTCACAGTTATTTAAAAGCAGCACATTATCAGTGCGAATGATAATAATAATATGCCTTTGACTAGATATAAATTTTGTTGTGTGTGCCAACCAGAAACAATGGTGGAGTGGCCATATGAGGTCATATAAATAAACTGTTCTCTCAAGCCTATGAACTATCAACTGTCAAATGTGAATGTGCTTGTGAGTGACAGCAACTAAACTAATCTATCTCTCTGGCTTATAATCTTGTGTAAATGGAGCTTCCTTCACATTGTTACATTGCATGTTGATACGTACTTTTCTTCTTTGAAGACTGCAGAAATCCGATAGCCCACATGTTAATACTTTTTTTAGACTGCACAATTAGATAGCCCACATGCCATACATATTAGACATGGGCATTTCTCTAACATCTAGTGATACACTGAAAACAATACAAAATTTCTTCTTCCAAGTGAAGGGCCTGGGAGTTAAACTAAATAATTGTGAATGTGTTACTAAAGTCCATGAACTATGCAATGACAGGCTCCACATGCTACTGAACATATTAGCTACTAAGATGCTATGAAGTCTGCCTTGTTTTGTTTGGTCCAATGCTTGTTAGATGATGAGCTCAAGTTTAGGTTGATAAGTCAACTCCAGCTGCATGGTGTGGTTGTGAAGTAGCTAACTGAACTGCATAATGTTGAATAGCATTGGGTGGCAATGAAAGGGTCACTCCTGTTTTATTGCCACACCCACTGTCACACACTCAGTTTAGTCCTTTTATTCTTCTCAGCATGAAAAAATTACAGTATAAATGATGCGTAATCACTATTAAGCTATATGATGGGTATAGATTGGATGAAACAAATGGGAAATCAGTATTAAGCTATATAATGGGTATAGATTGGAGGAATTGATTCACCTGTGGCTGCAGCAGGAGTGGAAATGATTCCACCATATTGTTGTGGCAAACTTGAAATTGCATTGCCTGCTGTTGGATAATGTAGCATTGGTTGTGCATGTGGGTATCCTCCTGCATTAGCTTGATTGTATGTGTATAATGGATAGACCGCAGGAGTGGATATCATTCCTTGCCCTGGATAAATTTGTGGGTACTGAGTTGCTGCATATGGACTGTAATAGTTCTGCATGTACGTAGACTATGTGTTGTAATATAAAGAATAAATATATTGTGCATAGTTTCTGATAATCGCTGCTTGAGTTTATTCTCAATATTTTGGATAAAACTATATGATCTATCATCGGGAAGAAGAGAGCGAGACAAAAGAACAGAATGATAGATCATATAGTTTTATCAAAAACATAAAAACATTGAGAAAATAAACTCGCACAATAATTACCAAAAACTGAACACAATAGCAATATAAACAGTAGAAATAGTATGTCTACAAGAATAAATATAACCAACATCAAAGTGGGAAAGACCCACTATATAATTAAATCTTTTTAATTTGACAAACCTGTGGGTAACTGTAATCTGCAGGATATGGAGAGAACCTGAAATACTATAAAAGTATTATGTAGTGCTGTATTGAAGCAGTAAAAATATAGAGAAGTTTGTTTATAACGAGTTAATAACATTTTACATCCATAACTTCAAATGCATTGCTTTACTGATACAGTGAAATCTATATACATAAATATATGATTTTGGAAATGGCAAGGGAAGCATACCCATATACATGATAGGGATACCCTTGTTGGTATGTGTAGTGGGCATGTTGAGCAAAAGACAAGCCTCCACTAGTGTAGGCTGTAGGCGCTCCTGTATGAAGTGGAAAAGAAGGCATTATCCTCAACCGATTTCCTGGTTAACATTAGAATTATGTAAGTACTTCCATCAGATATATATAAATGTCACAAGGTCCCCATGAATTACTATATTCCGACTAAACACACTATTCAAATGGGCCTTCCACAGCTATAGATTCCGTGAAACAAACTTATTTGAGCAATAGCATGTACGACCAAGGGTGACAACAATGTTAGTGTGTTCAGTGTTGATTGAACATGAAACACAGATTGACATGAAGAGCTTTCCATCCTGGTTGGATCTGCCTGGCAACCCATTTAGACAGTACGACTTTGCCTAGCCAGTACGCTTCCTTGTCATATTAGGTGGCGTAAGATTACCAATACGGCCCAAGGACAACTGTGAAAACAGTCTACACCCAAATTTAGTTTGGATGCCCATTCATCATAGGATTAACATAAGAAAAACCTCATGAAAATAATATCATGAAAATAATGCCTTCCTTATACCATCTTGGATTTATGTCAATCCATAATCCATAATCATGTTTACATTATCACATATAGTTTTTAGATTCAATTGTTTAAGATTTGTGTGGTATCTACGTTTAACATCATGTAACATCATGTAAGAACATAAGATTTTTTTTCATCAATGATTACATTCCGTAATCAATCATCAAGATAATCATAGTTTTTTGTATCATGTAAGAACATAACAAAAACCTAGTAAATTAATAGCTATCTTGGTTTTGTATCGATGCAGAATCTATAACCATGTTCAGAATATCACATATTGCTTTTGTATTCAACTGTATAAGTTTTGTTTTTGTATCAATGTTTTTTATTATTACATACTGTTATCTATCATCTAAATAATCACTTTTTTAATTTTGTATCATGTAAGTTTTGTTTTGTACACTGAATTATGTATCATCCAAATAATCATGTTCCAGATTACACTCTTTAATCAATCATCAAGACAATCATATTTAAGAATTACATTCTATAATTATTATGAGAATTATTTGGGTTCGCTAGTCTTATCAGATATTTAATTCCTTCACTAAAAAAATGAGTTCATTTATTGCTTGCATACAGTTTTAGAACATGATCCTAACGTGAGTTTGTGCTGTTACAAGTACAACTATTAATTTTCCAGCTGTCTAATATAGCCACTTGCTTCTATGCGTTGGCCTGTGATATTCAATCTATTCATTCCATCAAAGAAGTTGATAGGAGCGAGAAAAGATTGAGATGTGTAATTGTAATGGTAAAAGAGAAAAGATTGAGATGTGTAATTGTAATGGTAAAATATCCATTCTCTGATACAATTAGACTCAAGTAAGAATAAGGAAAACTTTGTATTGTGAAGCCATGGTAATTATAAGAATAAAGGATAATATCAGAACCAAGTTATTATGTTACCAAAACTGAGTCATTCTCAAACAAACCAAACAATAGAGCAAAGTTATTATGTTACCATATTTGAATCACATGTAAAGCTCCCAAAAACCTAATTTTGTACACAAAAGAAGATTGATTGAAAACATTAGAGAGGGCCAAAATCTAGCCAACCTGGCTGAGGTGTGGACGATCGAGGACGACGAGCACCGAGAGAAGCCAAGTTGCAATTTGCACGCCTTCCATCGATTATGGGAGAAGAATCCACACAAGCTCTTCTTGCAGATTCAGCCTCACGAAACGTTACCTGAATCCCAATTCAAAAAAGTTTTTCATATACCCATGTGTAGTAGATCAAGATAAAGACTTTGAAATCCAAAACCTTCAGTTTCTAAATGGATCTGATAAGAAACCCACATGGAGAATGAGGGAAAAAAGAAGAAAAGCTTACAAAGCCATAGCCTTTAGAACGGCCAGTGTTCTTATCAGTAATAACAACCGCCTCAAGAATATCTCCAAACTGCTCAAAGTAGAGTCTCATGGTTTCCCGTTGGGTTTCCCAAGCCAAGCCTCCCACGAATACCTTTGTTAACGTCGTATCGCCAAACTCTCCTCCTTCATTCGCCGCCATGTCTGCCCAACTCAAGATATCTCTCCAAACTCGAACAAAATTTTGCAGTCAAAACAAGAGCAAAATCCAATTCTTGAGTTCAATCCCACAATGGTATTTCGCAGTCAAAACAAGAGCGAAATCCAATCCTTGAGCTCAATCCCACAACGGTATATTGGATTCAAAACAAGAGCGAAATCCAATTCTTGAGCTCAATCCCACAAAGGTAGTTTGGATTCAAAACTAGAGCGAAATCCAGTTCTTGAGCAGAAACCCAAAATGGTATTCTGGAGTCAAAACGAGAGCAAAATCCAATTCTCGAGCTCAATCCCACAATGGTATTTTGGATTCAAACCCAGAGCAAATTCCAGTTCTTGAGCTGAACCCAAAATGGTATTTTGGAGTCAAAACTAGAACAAAATCCAATTCAGGAGCTCAATCCCACAAAGGGCAGAAAGAAAGAAGAAGAAAAAAGGAAGAAGTGTGTTATGATGGAGAAAGAAGTGCGTGCAGTGAAAGGAAGAGTGGCCGTAATGAAAAGAGAGAAGGGATATAATTGAAAGAGGGTGTAGTTAGTAGGGCCTGAGAAGAAATATAGCTGGTGGTTCTGACTGCTGCCTGGCCTGTTGAATGCCTTTCCGACTTGGCACCTGCCACTCTCGTACAATTACATAACAGTCCACTTTGTTGGCTTCTGCTGCCTCTATTACAGTTGGAAACTGTAAGAAAAAGATGGAATAGAGAGAGAATCGAGGAAAGCAGGATTATCTTCTGCCCTAACGCGGGAAATAAGAGAGACCCACGTCAGCTCTAACCATGTGCAAAACCCTAATGGAAAAGAAAGGGGAAGAAGAGCTGCATAATTAATATATTTTTGGGAAAGCTGACTGACGACTTGGGAAATGGATTAAACCAAACCTTCAATCCCTTTCTGTCAAAGTTGGTTATGACCCCTCACACTGCCTTAGATTAATGGGGATAAATTGGCTCAAGCGTGTAAAACCATGTTCTCCATGTGGGTATTGATGAAAGTCCCTCATGTGAGCACATTGCTCTGCTGCATGCTCGCCAACTTGTCTATACACATTTTGACAGTCATGGTTTTACATTTTGACCAAGAAGGAAGAACAAGATAGATAAGAGAGCTTCTTTGTTTTATTGTTCTTGTCATCTGCATTGGGAATTGCATTTATAACTCTTTCCAATTTTCACCTGCCTTCTCTTTGGAATTAAGTAAACCTAGTACAAATGATTAAATGCTCTTTTCCATCTAAATCAATGATTCTTGTTTGTGCTTACCTTGTGCCCACTAACATGTCTGAATAGCAAGTTGATAAGACACCGTCCTCTTCACTTTGTAAGTTGCTTACAAGCCAAGCAGTCTACAAAGATGTAGCTCCCTATGCATCGGCTATATACTATACTATACTATAGGCAAACGAGTAACATTGCTATTGGTTCTTAGAATATCAAAAACCATTTCATATGATCTATTATAATTAATATTATATAGATTTTGTAAATTTTATATTGATAAGTGATGTATTTTTGTGTTAAATTTGGTTTACTTTTTAAGTGATGTATATATGGATTTAGTGCACTTTTTTATATTTGTTATTATTTTACTTAACATCACATTTTTAGTGTATTTTTTATTTACACTTATTTTCATATATTTGTTATTTATTGTATCACATGCATATTTATACAATTGATCTTTATTTTGGGATACATATTTCTTTGTCTTGGATCAATCCCATAGTGTTCAAGATTGACCAAATGTTCAAATTGTAGACTCGTATCATTTTTGGCTAGTTATTGTGAGTTGAATAGGTACATGAGATTACATAATTACTTTTATGCCTCGATATTTAAAAACTTTCTATGTACATTTTGTTTAAATTATTTATTATTCAAGAACCATTCAAATAGGCAAATGCAAGCAAAAACCATTCTAGGAAAATTTTATTTTTGATCCCATAGAAAATATATTTATATTAGAATAAGAAACAATCAACATATAGGAAACTTACATACTTTTGCATGTTGTCTTTGATGTTTTTCAAGAGATTTGAAGCAGGTCTATCAGGGGGGATGACTAAATAGAATTGGACCTTTGCAATCCATCAACATCTCTATGATATTTTAAATGCATCCCATCCTTGCATGCTACCAAGGAGCAGAAATCAAAGTAAACGTGTTGCGTATTTATACGCAGTATTAGGTTAGATATGCGCCTTGAAGGCTAATTTCACAATAGGCATGATAAATTTGATCTCGAGCCACTCAAGATCAATCCACAAAAGATTTTTGAGTCTATTACAATCTTAGAACATGAGCACATCAAATATGTTACCTTTATTTTGTCATCACCCTAAAAATCTTTGTTCTTTGGAAAAAATAATGTGTTATAACATTTGAGTGTCATTGTAAAATTCATTGAGTGTCTAGCCTTCATAAAAAGTTCCCATGCTTAGTCATTTTTTGCCATGTTGATACTTTTGTAAATTTTGCTAACTATGTTAGTAATTAACTAGGTTTGGCTAGCCAATAGTCTTACCGAAGTCTTGATACTTCATCATTTCTCTCACTCTGTATCGAGGTTCTAAGTTAAAATGTTAACTTATAAACCCCTTGAGTCCAAAAGTGAAGTCTTTTGAGTCGAACTTTCATTTGTCAAGATTTCTTTACATAACGATAACTTTAGAGATTTCAAAAACTCCTCAAACCTTTGGAGGCTTCCTTGTCAATTTTTTTTTCTAAGTATGTTGGTAAGAAATGAGGTTTTACAAGCCATCTGAACCTCCAAAAAATATCATCATTCAATCAAAGTCTCAAGGAGAATAAGTGATGTCAGTAACTAAGAAAGTTTTTAAACCCAATGAAAGTTCCAAAAAAGTTTGCATAAAGGTCAAAAGTATCGATAAAGTAAGGACTCGTGGATCTCAAAGGATAATATACCATGTTAGTAAGTTGAAATGTTTTCAAAACTAGTCTAACCTCTAATAAGGTTAGAAAAGGGTGCTAGCAATTTATGTCTTGATTGTTTTTGTCATTGATGTCAAACAATATGAGTGTGTATGCTTCTAGATAATTGGTGTACAGTTGTATATTTTAAAGTAATGACTTAGTGCAAGTCTGTATATTGAAGTTATGGTTTATCTAGGCTCTTTAGTTTTCTTCTATGCCTAGATGAATTTTTGGTTTGAGCTTTGACAAAATGATAGAATGGTTACTGGGTGTTTTGGTTGTAGTTATTCATGCACAATTGTAGTCAAAGGTTATGATCTTATTTATGATGGTTATGACCCCTCACACTGCCTTAGATTAATGGGGATAAATTGGTTCAAGCGTGTAAAACCATGTTCTCCATGTGGGTATTGATGAAAGCCCCTCATGTGAGCACATTTCTCTACTGCATGCTCGCCAACTTGTCTATACATATTTTGATAGTCATGGTTTTACATTTTGACCAAGAAGGAATAACATGATAGATAAGAGAGCTTCTTTGTTTTATTGTTCTTGTCATCTGCATTGGGAATTGCATTTATAACTCTTTCCAATTTTCACCTGCCTTCTCTTAGGAATTAAGTAAACCTAGTACAAATGATTAAATGATCCTTTCCTTTTAAATCAATGATTCTTGTTTGTTCTTACCTTGTGCCCAATAACATGTATGAATAGCAAGTTGATAAGACAACATCCTCTTCACTTTGTAAGTGGCTTACAAGCCAAGCAGTCTACAAAGATATAGCTCCCTATGCATCGGCTATATACTATACTATAGACAAATAAGTAACATTGCTATTGGGTCTTAGAATATGAAAGACCATTTCATATGATCTATTATAAAATTAATATTATATAGAATTTGTAAATTTTATATTGATAAGTGATGTATTTTTGTGTTAAATTTGGTTCACTTTTTAAGTGATGTATATATGGTTTTAGTCACTTTTCTATATTTGTTATTTATTTTACTTAACATCACATTTTTAGTGCATTTTTATCTGCACTCATTTTCATATATTTGTTATTTATTGTACCTATTATCACATGCATATTTATACAATTGATCTTTATTTTGGAATACATATTTCTTTGTCTTGGATCAATCCCTTAGTGTTCAAGATCGACCAAATGTTCAAATTGTTGACTCCTATCATTTTTGGCTAGTTATTGTGAGTTGAATTGGTACATGAGATTACATAATTACTTTTATGCCTCAAAATTTAAAAACTTTCTATATACAATTTGTTTAAATTATTTATTATTCAAGAACCATTTAAATAGGCAAATGCAAGCAAAAACCACTCTAGGAAAATTTTATTTTTGATCCCATAGAAAATATATCTATATTAGAATTAGAAACAATCAACATACATGAATCTTGCATGTTGTCTTGGATGTTTTTCAAGAGATTTGAAGCAGGTCTATCAAGGGGGATGACTAAATAGAATTGGACCTTTGCATTCCATCAACATCTCTACGATATTTTAAATGCATCCCATCCTTGCGTGCTACCAAGGAGCACAAATCACAGTAAATGTGTTGCGTATTAATACGCATTATTAGGTTATATATGTGCCTTGAAGGCTAATTTCACAATAGGCATGATAAATTTGATCTTGAGCCACTCGAGATCAATCCACAAAATATTCTTGAGTCTATTACAATTTTAGAACATGAGCACATCAAAGGTGTTACCTTTATTTTTTCATCACCCTAAAAATCTTTGTTCTTTGGAAAAAAATAAAGTTTTATAACATTTGAGTGTCATTGTAAAATTCATTGAGTGTCTGGCCTTCATAAAAAGTCCCCATGCTTAGCCATTTTTTCGTCATGTCAATACTTTTGCAAGTTTTGCTAACTATGTCAGTAATTGACTAGGTTTGGCTAGCCAACAGGTTTACCGAAGTCTTGATACTTCACCATCTCTCTTACTCTGTATCAGTGTTCTAAGTTAAAATGTTAACTTATAAATTCCTTGAATCCAAAAGTGAAGTCTTTTGAGTCTAACTTTCATTTGTCAGCATTTCTTTACATAACGATAACTTTAGAGATTTTAAAAACTCCTCAAACCTCTGGAGGCTTCCTTGTCAAAAAAATTTCTAAGTATGTTGGTAAGAAATGAGGTTTTACAAACCATCTGAACCTCCAAAAAATATCATCATTCAATCAAAGTCTCAAGGAGAACAAGTGATGTCACTAACTAAGAAAGTTTTCAAACCCAATGAAAGATTTGAATTTTTTTGCATAAAGGTCAAAAGTATCGATAAAGTAAGGACTTATGGATCTCAAAGGATAATATACCATGTTAGTAAGTTGAAAGGTTTTCAGAACTAGTCTAACCTCTAATAAGGTTAGAAAAGTGTGTTAGCAATTTATGTCTTGATTGTTTTTGTCATTGATGTCAAATATTATGAGTGTGCATGCTTCCAGATAATTGGTGTACAATTGTAAATTTCAAAGTAATGACTTTGTGCAAGTCTGTATAGTGAAGTTATGGTTTATCTAGGTTCTTTAGTTTTCTTCTATGCATAAAATATACTTGTAGGAAGTCATAAAATCTACTTGTAGGAAGTCACAAAGGATTAAGTACTGCAAGATTGTGCAGAACCACTATTTTATCAGGAGAACTCAAATTAATACCTTTAGAGGATTGTATGTATCTTTGATAGTGAATCTCAGATACACAAATCTTGTATGTATCTTATTACATTGGTAGTGGGCATTAAATTTTTTTGTAGGAAGTCACAAAGGATTAAGTATTGTAAGATTGTGCATAACCACTGTTTTATCACAAGAACACAAGTTACTACCTTTGGAGGATTGTATGTATCTTTGACAGAGAATCTCAGATACACAAATATTGTATGTATCTTATTACATTGGTAGTGAGCCTCTGTTTGTTAGTTCATGAGTAGTGAGCTCCACTCTATGAGATTACTGTAAAGGTAGTGAGCCTTTCTAATGCAACCATAGTCAAAGTTTCCCCAAAGTAGACAGTCCAACCATGCAACAAGAGTCAACACAACAGAAGCATAAAGGAAGCATACAATCTACTTGTAGCAAGTCACAAAGGATTAAGTACTGCAAGATTGTGTAGAACCACTATTTTATCAGGAGAACTCAAATTACTACCTTTGGAGAATTGTATGTATCTTTGACAACGAATCTCAGATACACAAATCTTGTATGTATCTTATTATATTGGTAGTGATCTCTATTTTTTAGTTCATGAGTAGTGAACTCCACTCTATGAGATTACTGTAAAGGTAGTGAGCCTTTCTGATGCAACCATGCAACAAGAGTCAACACAACAGAAACCATCTACAATAGTTCATAAACAAGTCAGAAATGAACAACAAATATGCCTCACATGCCTTCATATTATCAGCTGCTCAATAATTACATCTTAAATGCCTAGCAACATGCTTGATTACATACAAAAATATAGATCCATACTGGATGCTAACCTCTTGAAGGCTAACTACTGAAATATCCCCCTAAAGACCCTAAGACTACAAATATATATACAATACTGCAAACCACAAGTCGGCTAGAAAATATTGTTAGATTAGGCTGAAAGCTAATCTCCCAAGAACACCTGCATGCATGACTGTTACAAGAAAGAAGCAAAAGATAGAAGACTATGGTGGCCAAAAAGCCAGAGACATGAAATCCATGTTGCAAGAAAAGAATTTCTATTAACAACAAATAATGAATACAATCACTATTTGAAATGCAAAGCGGTGAGTCCTTATAAAAGGATACCGAAACCCTAAAGGTGAAAACCCTAAAGAATTATAAAGCTGCCTAAGTATAACTTAAGCATAGAGTAAATAGACTAATAATTAAATGA